>OY811972.1:7608719-7806219 GCA_963681505.1 Eunapius fragilis | reverse complement strand
GCAACGACAAAGCATTATACCCACTGCTTCAATGTAGCCTCCATTAGGAACACTCGGACCTTCCTTAGTATTTAAGTTTGATTAATTACAGTAGGTGTGAATTAGGTTTTTAAATATTTAAACTAAATCATAATGTTTTATTAGGAGTAAGATTAATTTATTGTAACGTAAAACGCATAAAAAATCTTCCCCACCCACACAGTTTAATCTGTTGTAAAATAAGTATTCCTTCCTTTGATTATAATGTTTGTTATTAGAAACGTGTCAAATAGCCACAAAAGGCTCAACAATCAGGAGGCTGGTTTGTGTAACGTCACTGGCCACAAGTGACAAAGAGTGCCTAAGTGACAAGGATTTGGACTCTCTAATCAATGATACAAATGCTACGGGTACCAGGGTCCAAAATAGAATTTGTCCCCTGTACAGTTTATGAAATCACAGATAACATTCAGTTGTATAATTACCTATAAATTTTTATCACAGACAGGAATATCATAGAGCATGAAATAATGCAAAAGCCTGCCTTTATAAGTGTATGGGAATAAAGAGTATGATGTACTTGCTTGACCAATGCCGCATTTCCAAAATAAGAACTAGATTTACTAAGTTATGCAACTTAATAATTCACATGGCAGTGGATATCTGTGATGAGAGGATTTAAGTGACATTCCATAAGCCTGTGATGTAAGTAGTGAGGTCACACATGTATAATGCCTTATGTTTGAGGAAGTGTTCTAGATTATTATACATTTTAAAATCATTAGTGCTTCTGTTATGATATGCCACATTAAAATATTTACTTGTTTATAATAGCACGAAGGAATTGCCTCAAAAGTTGCACATTCATCAGTAAGTCAACCATTTCCTGTGCACTGGATTACATGTAGTTGGAAATAATGAATGACAAGATATAAATAATTTGTTGATTATAGGTTTAAGCCAAATGGAGTGTCCATCAAAATCACCCTTCTTCGTAGTTTTTCAAGTTTTCAAATTTTTTGATTTTCCGTGAACTCTAAAGAGCTTCTATCAAATTGTCCTCACGCATCCTAAATTGAACTATTCATCATAAAGTTATTAGGCACTGAATTTATAATTAGCCATACATTTTAATGCAAGCGTTACTTTTCTTTTGATTGTCCTGGAAAATTAGAAAAAGTATCACAAGGGTGATTTTGCTGGACACTGTTCCAAATAAGAGTAATAAATTATAAATCCTTAAATAAGAATAATAAATTATAAATCCTTATCTTTACACGTCCAAATTTGGATTATCTATCACAAGGTGGACACTGTTCCAAATAAGAATAATAAATTATAAATACATGTCTAATTACCACTAAAAACTGTATTACAACGTCCATTCCATATTTCATAATTCTATTTCAAGTATCAAGCGGCTGGATTTTGTTTAGAAAAGTGAATACTATTCTGAGTAACACTTTGTACCATTGTATAGCATGCAAAATGTATTGTAGGCGCAACATGTAACACATAGGATTGTATCTACAATGTATATTTAATAGGGTTGTATCTATATTTCTAAAACACTCCATAGTTGTAGCACACACTTAAGAAATAAGGTATTTAAATGTGATGATTTATACAATAGGTTACTCCGATGAGAACAAATGCTCAAATTGTAAGTTAATTCAAGATATTACCATGCTCACAGTATCTGTGTGCCGAAATCTCAAATGCATTGTAATCAAAGCCAAATATGTGACTATTAAAGATTATAAGCGGCTATTATGCATTTATAATGATCGATACATTCGATCTAAATTGACGTGCATGATGTAAATGAAATTAAATGTTTATTTTACAATAGGTTGTTCTGTGTAAATACAAGGTTGAAAATTTACGCCACCAGTAACATACGTGTAGCTGTAATACACAACATTGTTGAAGATAGGGTGTCTAAATTGTTTCTATGCAAATAAATGAACACTTTGGTGGTACAAGTATTTGGAATGCATTTTATCACTTGCATAACATTTAGGAAGATGATCCACAGACATCTTCATCATCGGTAAGCTTTTGTGTCGAAAAAATATCAGGAATTTAATATTTATTTTCACAAAGGGTGAGGAGGAATTTTTATTATAACCTGGTAAGGCTCACAATCGTGTTTTTACTTTACCTATACATAGACAGAAAAGCAGCCATGTTCTTGTACATGTAAATCAATCATGCTTATACACATTGAAATGTATAATTATAAGTTGTTTACTTGTTATTTACAACATTACTTAGATCAAGTGATGCATATGGTTATTACAAAGAGTTACATATATGTAATTTATGTTATCTGTGTAATTTATTTAAAAAGGACTTCATAAATTAAGGTGACATTACACAGTGACCTTTATGTATGCTGACATGTAGTGTTGCTATGATATCAATGGTCATTAACCATAACGTTGAATGCATCAAACTCACCATGTGTGCATTTAAATTTAATATTACCTGTGATTTGGTGATAAACATTATATTATGTGCATCTATTCATTGAATATATGTGACTATTATCACAAGACTCAAAATGACAAACAGCAGGTAGGTGCAAGCTTATTAATAAGCACAACATAGCTTACACTACATTGCCACAGCTAAGTGTACATTTTAATTGCACACATCCACTTTGAAGGCCTTCCTGGAATATAGGTTCCTTTCACTGCATTGACCCATATATTAGAATGTGCATAGAACCTGTTTATAACACGTAATCTGTGCTTACTAGACAATCATATTATTTATTCATTTATCACAAGGCTCTAGACCTCGAAGGGGAAGAAAATGTAAGTTTAAAATCCTTACTCATGCACATGCACACATGCACATACAAACACATGCACACAAACTGCCAGTTCATTTCAATTAGTTCTAAGTAAGTAATCATATAGTTTCTGTATTAGTACAATTGATATAATTGTGTATTCATTTTTCATTCATACATGTAATAAGAAATGATCCTTACAGTACAATGTATCAGTTATGCTGCCTCAAGAGAAAGCCTCATGAGGAGAGCCCTTGCATTGCAATGCGCACCAGGTCAAGTTGAGGTGACCATACAGTCCTGCAACCACCTTTGATTTTGTTGGTTATGACCCTGTCACTAACCTCTTGCCTTGCCACCAGATGCAACGAACAAAGGTGGTTGCCGGACTATACGGTAGCTTCAACCTGACCATTGGCAAGGGCTTTCCTCATGCGGCTCCCTCTTGAGTGATTTGTGAATATAAATCATAAGTAGTTATTATTAGAGTGTGTTATGTGTAAATGTTTAATTACACCCTGAAAATATTAAAATTAGTAACCTCCAAGCGATAATGTGTTATGTGCATAAAAGTAATATAATAAATTAATAACAAAGGAGACTATCATATAAAGTGTGTTGAATTGTTCAATACTTATTGATTTGTTGTATATCTGTGTGTAGATGTCATATGTATGTACAATAATAAAATGTACACATAAACATGTGTAAATTATTTAAAATATTGATCAAGAAGTTCATATATTGTTTTTGCTTCTTATATACACATAGTGTATGAGAACCTTACTATTCAGGTAAGACACTGTATTTAATCTCACTGTGCATATTTGTATGCAATTTCTTTATTGTATGCACATATGAAGAAGTCATCTATATTAATGTGTGTAGTTAAGGATGAAAATGATAGTGCTTATGAAATCAACAGAAGCATATTTTTTATAAAACCTGCCTTACTTTTTTATTTTTTATTTTTTATTTTTTAAATAATAATGCAGGTAATAATAAAGTTACAAGAGAATACATGAAAGGAATAAATGCACATACAGAACTACATTATTATATAAACTAACATATATGGCTAACAACAACACAACCTAACATATACAATGTACTGGCACACTAACACACTCGATCACTCGCACACAGAACTAAAAGTCATCTAAACCTTACTTTTGTTTTTATGAGGATCAGATAAATACTACTGTCTGTGGGGTCCTGTATGGTAACACTATCGATGCCAACTTGCAAATTAAGGACATGTAACACTTTACTGTTGCTAATGATATACCTGCCTTATGCAAAGGAATTAGCTTCACCTGACACCTGCCTGAACCGATGGCCCAAAAATCAGCTGTCCTTGTTCCAACACTACAGCTGTTATCTATTACCACTGGAGTAAAAACGTGGTATGAGTCAAAGCTCTATGTATAAATGTATAGTCTGTTACGAATGTAATGAAATTGAGTTAGCAACAATACATATTGATGTGAAATAAATAATGCAGAGCAAATAATGTCGTCATGTTTTTATATTTATTTTTCAGGTGAATGATATCGATCTACTGGCAATTCCAGCAAAAGACCCTGTTAGATTTTGTGTGCATGCTATGGATGTATTGTTCTCCATGGAAGAGATGGCCAACGGACGCTATAAAGCGACCAGAAAGAGATAGGGGTATGACCCTAACCCCCCCCTCTCCCCGCCCCCGCCCAGATCATAAGAGGGTGAAGTTAATATATGGTAATATGTATATAATGATCTATAATTGTTTAATTAATGTATTATTTTCTTACATGCAGATGCAATAATTGAGCGCTTTGGCAGAGATAGATTCAATAAAACGGCGCCGAAAGTGCGGAAACAGGCAAACTAAAAATGTTCTGACATTTTTACGAAGAAGCATAAAGCATAGATTTAGTGTGTGAACTACTTATTGTATGGTGATTTAACAATCAATTTATGAATAATGTGGGCATTTGCTGTACTACGATAGCTATTGATTGTAAATCGATCAGGTATATATGAATACAAACCTTCTAATATCGTTCATATCATGCATGATAGTATATTTATATATACGAGTACGGACGATAGAATTGGATAATGGAAGGTTGAGTCATGCATGCTTCACATCATGATCATTATAATATGATCACGTCTGATTATGTACGACGGAGACCTATATACAGCTAATCGTATATATTCTTCGTGTAAGATAGAATACGATCAGTCCCATGGATAGTACATAAACGATTGATCCCGATCCCGATTTTATTGATTTTTACTGCGTCACGCATGCGTCATATTTCATGATCACGTCTGATTATGTACGACGGAAACCTATATACAATTCAACTGCTAATCGTATATATTCATCGTGTAAGATAGAATACGATCAGTCCCACGGATAGTACATAGCATATAAACGATTGATCCCGATTTTATTTACAATTAAGTTTGATTATGTACGACAGCTAGCGATCGCACACGAAGTACATAAAAGATCGTTGCTATTCGTATACGATCCCTGCGATTCTTCGCGTAAGATAGATGACGATTTGTCTAACAGAATACCTGTATGGTGCATTGTTAATAAGTACGATGCATACAGATCAAGTACACCCGACATGATGAAAATCGTGCTAATAGAACGAAAGGGGTTTATCGTTTGACGATTAAAGCGTACGAATTTTTTGCTGGGAGTGAGACCGTGACTCCATTGATTATAATCTAGCTATGTACACACTTATGCTGAAGTGTGTATCAAAACCCTCAACGATGACTCAGAATTAAGTCTCAACACATTTACGTTAGCGTAAAAGATAACGAACCAGGCCATCAACAACTCACTTCGAATTCACGAGTTACTGCATGGCTTAAGCTTGCCACGAAGAATTATAAGGTACATGCATGCAGTTACATCTAATGACCCAAAATGCTAGGCCTACCTAAATGCTGAATAATTTTTGTCTTGCTGTTCTTTTCTTTTTTTATTTTTTTAAACTAAAAAACATTATAGCAATACAACAAAAACTTGTACAATACAGATAACAAGCACATAACGTTAAATTACCTACCACCTAGACTAAATAATATATCAGTAGCCTGTGTCTGAGATGGCCCTTGACAGCAATATAATTATTTTAAAAAATTAATTAGACAGGGATCTGCAGCTGTTTATTGATGGCTCTTTAACAGCGGGAGTGCTTCCTAAAGGACTGGATTCCATTGCAGATAAGACCTCTTGGCGCTAATATTGTGTGTTGTTTGTGCCTGTCTTCCTGCATGCTTCCTGGTACATCCGCCGGGTATTGTTATAGCTATAAAGGATTGAGTTTGAGTCGAGTGTCTGATATTTTCACGCAACTCACTGGAGAACACGGGGCTAATAGTTGTACACATTTGGTAAACATACTGTAGACCCAATAACGCTACACACTTGGTGAGCAGAGCCAGTAAAGTATATCGATCGCTGTGCCTAGACGGGCCACACCCAACTTCATCACTGAATTACGATGTAGGTCTGTCTGGTCTACGAGACTATTTTGGTGAGTACAATTCAGAAATAAATGATAACTCATCAAAATCAAATGATGATTGTTTTAATATTGATTATTAAGTTTAAACCTGGAACAATTCTTCTACTTTCGATGACCCTAGCTACCATCCTCACTAGAGAGATATTCACCCCCATATACCTAATTAATATAATTGTCGAAATGTCAGTTTTTTGATAAACATCCCTTTGTGTTCTGATGGTTACATTAGCATATTAGTGATAACACATCCCCTGGTTGGATAAATATTGGCCAACTAATATTACGTGCAATTGATAAACATACATGTACATGTGTCTTTATTATGCAGATTTGGTGACCCTACATTGTAGTGAAGGGTTAATGCTATTTTACAGAATTTGGGAAAACAGTTTTCAAATGATTAGCACAGTCTACATGGGATGCATTGTAATTGGTGAACACACCCACATAATTAGTTTGTTCGATAATTAAATTCCAAAGTTATTATTTAATACACAGCAGCAGATACATACTCACAACTATGTATAAAAAGCGCTACAAGTATAAGCTATCTGTCTTTTAAATTCATTGGAACCTGTAATTGTACAAACTGTCGAACACATGTGCACAATTTGGAGAACACATGTATTATACACAATTATTGAACACAGTAACTGTACACAAGTCTGGTGTACATACAATATTTTATGTGTAGGCTTAATTATTGCTTACA
This sequence comes from Eunapius fragilis, assembly GCA_963681505.1. NCBI lineage: Eukaryota > Metazoa > Porifera > Demospongiae > Spongillida > Spongillidae > Eunapius > Eunapius fragilis. The sequence continues at coordinate 7,799,189 of OY811972.1, read as the reverse complement.
ATTGATTAACTTAGCCTAATAGTTTTTTACAATTCATAAACAATTGGTGAACACTTACAAATTGTGTGTGCAATTTTAATAGGCAAAAGAATTTATTTTTAGGCCATGTTCACCAATACATGTCCATAGTTCACAAGTTGTATTTGTGTGTGTTCACCAAGTACATGTATGTTAAATGATGAGGCTGAATTCACTAAACTGTACTACATGTATAGGTTCATCATTTTTAGCATATTCAGTTGATTACCTATTGGGTTAACTAACTTGTACTTGTGGTCAATAATTATGTAAACTGTGTGTTCACCAATAGCATATAATTTGTAAACACACCATGTACATGTAGAAGCAATAATTTTCCACAACTGGAGAATTTAGCATTAACACAATTGATGAACCACACAATTTATTGTAATAATTGTACAATACACTGTTGGTGAACACAGCCTAATAATTACATACACACAACTTGTGAACATTGGCCCAATAATTTTACACAATCAGTGAAGTCTCCCTAATTGGTGAACCCAAGCACATTATAGTTGTTACAATTGATGAACACATACAAAACAGCCTGACAATAATTGTCCACAACTGCTGTACTTAGAAGACTTGTAGATTTAATTATTGGGGTTCACAGCCTAATAATTAGTGAACACATGGACTGTGGTGATGTTACACAATTGTTGAATACTGCCTAGTAATTAATAATTGTACAAGTGTACATAACTGACATTAACACAAATGATGCACCTGACTTTTTACAGCAGAGAACACTATTAATAACCAGACTACTTTCCCATATACTATTGTCTAATTGGTGAAAAATGTTTTAAATGATGAACACCAGTCTTATCCTTGTGCACATGTAATGTGACATATTGTCTAACACATTGACCAGTAACACATGTACTTTACACAATTATTGAACACAGTAAGGGTACACTCAGATCTGCTGTGTATACAATATTTAACAGTCATTGCTCAAAATTGATTAACTGAGCCAAATTAATTCATAGACAAGAACACTCACATTTATGTGTGCGCTCACCAAGACATGTACAATGTATGTTGAATGATGAGACTATTTGTTCACTAAATTGTGTCAAACTACACGTACAGTATATACATGTAGGTACATCATTTTAATATCATATTTTTGAACATTACTATTACTGTGTGTGTGTAAGCTAATTAAGTTGAAAGCCTATTGTGTAATGTTTACCATGGTCAGCATTTGTGTGAAGTGTGTGCTTACCAATATATATATATACATGTACAGGTATAATGTATATCATAACAGACATGTAGCAGTGATAAATGGTTGAACTTAGCTTTACATGTAAGTATTGTTCAACACACTTGAGTGCAAGTGAAGCACACAATGATTGTGCAATACACTATTGGTGAACACAGCCTAATAATTGCATACAGTACATGTACTGTACTCATTTGGGAAGGATGGACCAATACATATGAGCCATTTGTATTTATGTGCATACGTTATGACAATACTTAGTAATTACACACAGTAAGCAGTGGCCCAATAATTTACATAATCATTAAAGTCACCCTACATGTATATAATTGGTGAACCCAAGCACATTATTTGTTACAATTGATGAACACGTCCAATGATATCAACACAACATGACAATAATTGTCAAACCTTATTCCCTTGTAGTGAGCTATGCACTCCACTCTCATGTGCTTCCCTTCGTGCTGCTGTCCTGTGCATTCGTGGAAGGTCATCACATCACCCTATTTATGAACATGACCTTACCCTCACCACTGTTGAGGGTAAGATACCATCCTCTGTCTAAGTGTTTGTTCCAGCAACATCACAAGATTTAATTAATTAATCATGTGCATACGAATGTATGAACTACACACAGTTTGTGAACATTGGTTAAATAAAATTTTAATGTCTGTAGATGTGTTAGTAAATTATTCACAAACTGTGGGCAGTAATGTATGATTATTAGGTTGTGTAACAAACACAGTTGTTCACCTTAATGTAATGATTGAACACAATTGTCTCAGATTGGCCCAATAATTGTGACCTCAGCCTATTCCATAACTGGTGAACACACTCCTTACACAACGGTACACCACAGTACACATTGGCTGAATAATTCAATTTCTGATTACACAATTTATGTACACAACTAAATTTGTATATGAATACACACACTGTAATTCTGCAATATGAAAACACATTTAACACAGTGTTCTAGTTGCACTCAATTGTGGCAGATTGGTACTATAATTATGAGCTAAGCCTATGTCTGAATACTGTGTGTGCAATTTTTACAGGGTGCATGTAGAGTTATTCAAGTACTATTGGCTTGGCTGGTCAGGGTATGTACTGTACATGCACATGTGCAAAGGTTTACATGTACAGTTTATTTTCAATAAAGTTATACTCCATTTAAATAAGTGGTTGATGTAAAGCATTTACACTTCTGTTCATGTACAACTATTGTAACTTGTTTCTTAGAAACATGTTATTTATATGGTACAAACCACCTAATGAATATGATTACCAGCAGCCTTATCCCTCCTTATGTACTTCCTTTCTGGATCACTTTTCTATTTCAATGACTACAGTATGTAGTTCAATTTAATATCATTGCTTGACACATTAATATTGATAGTTTGATTCTATGTGTTCATTGATTTCATGTTAATAATTATATACCCACAGTGTCTAAGGAAGTGGAACAATACAAAACATTGCTGGCAACTAGCTATGAATGTTTGCAATCAACAAGACATGTGTTCAGTATTGTGAGTCATTTGCTCTTTCATACTTTTTGCAATCACAATGACATCACATAAGATAACAGATAAGTGTACTGGTTTCTATCATGGATCAGTGTATTTATAGAGTGTGCACAGTGTCTCTCATCCTGTTCAGCCATAAGGACTCATTGTTGATGTTCACCTGTTATTGCAGTTTCTTACATTTGTATTATCCACTATATTATTAGTTTCTGTTGGATCTTAGGAATAAATCCTTGTTGGGATGGTGATAGATTTTAGAATCAATTTGTTCATCTTTATTTTGTAAACTTCAATACAACACATGCATGGTTAAGTAACATTTGAACTAGCCTGCAAACCTTGGATATTGGATACTGTTAATGTCATAAATTTTTAATCCGCTCTAGAACTCAGCTATGTGTGCTGAATTACCGAATAAACATCATGAGGCACAATTGGTGTACATGTAAATGGTACTTCTATTTTTTTATTTATAAGGTTATAAAACAAATTATACAGGGTGATTGAAAAGTCATGCAAAATCTTTGCATTGGTATAACTCAAGAACGGAACAATAAAATAATTTGCTGTTTAAAACCAAAAAATATACCAACGAACACCACCCAGCTGTGTGGTGTTGAATGTTGCAACATCAAAGCATTGATAATTTCACACAATCAGTGAAGTCTCCCTAATTGGTGAACCCAAGCACATTATAGTTGTTTCAATTGATGAACACATGCAAAACAGTCTGTAATAATTGTCCACAACTGCAGAAGACTAGTAGATTTAATTATTGGGGTACACAGCCTAATAATTAGTGAACACATGGACTGTGGTGATTTTACACAATTGTTGAATACTGCCTAGTAATTAATAATTGTACAAATGTACATAACTGAAATTAACACAAATGATGCACCTGACTTTTATAACTGTAGGCTTAATAATTACTCCAACTAATAATTACTCAAACAGCCTGATAATATCAAGTGGTAAATAGTTTTGGACTTGTTTATTTGTTTATAGTCTAGTAGTGTGAGGTGTTAATATGCTTCTTACAGTACATGTACATGTATGTACGTTCTGCAATCATGTGTCTTTGTGGCTCTAGATGGTCATACCATCGAGGGCACATGCTCCCCACTAGACTCTGCCATTGATCTGTCCTGCTCAGCAGGCAGAAATGATTAATGTCTTGTTTGTTTGCCCTAATGTTTGTGTATGTTAGTATATCTTGTATTCATTAAAAAAATTCAATTTGTGAACTAACATTGACCCAATGATTTAACAACTGGTAAACTGGTGAAGATTGTCTAAATAATTTTGCACACGTTAAGTGTGTGAACTAATAGTTGCTTAACATATTGACATATTAAATTTACATTCATAATGGATGAGCCTTTAAGAATTGTATTTTACACAAATGGCCATAGTAATTTATAAGCTTAACAATGTGGTACATTGTATACTATTGTACAAGTGTGCATGTGTATGTCTAATAATAGCTGATAATTGGTAAACACAGTAGGATTGGGTAATTAAATTTATGTGTTGGTGTTTACATGTACATGTACATCAGTAACACTATGCAAAGAACAACATTATTATTACATAGTACATTCATTTTTGTATTCCCTGTAATGTTGTTATTAATGTAATTGTATAATATATAATAAATTGAATAAAATATATATATGACTTATAACAATGTCATGAGAACAGATTGTCATACATATAATTATGCCCTTGACCTTTAAAGGGTTAATGTAATTTTATATACATGTATGTAAAGGAGTTGTGTACAATTATTATGATACAGTGTTGAAATCATGATTTATGTATGCTGTATTGAGATAAAGTTTAATCTTATTTAGAGCCACAATTTATGGTGTATTATTTTGTGTTTATGTACTTAATATTTATTAAATCCCTGCCCTCATGTCCCTTCAGCTACCCCCACTCACGAACTTTCCCTTTTTCCCACCTGAACCCTATAGATTTCACACCCTGCCCTGAAGGTCTGGTGAAATTCCCTGGTACTACCCCCACAGGTTCATTCCCCAATAACACAGGCCAATGGCAGTATTTTTAGGAACCCTCTACACCCATAACACTGCTGCCAAAGATCCCAAGGGCAAGGGTGGAGAGGATTATCATGGGAGGCCAACAGATGTTCATCTCCCCACTCCAAATTACATGTATGAATTTACACCATGTACATATACAGGGATACATAGGGATACACTATATAGATTACATGTTACATGTGGTGCGGGCCCATTACAGAGACTGTATTGCCCTTCTGGAGTGCAATCGGGCACTCTCTGGAGAAGGAATGGTCCGGGGACTGGTGGTCATGTGTAATGGCCTGCTGACACTTACATGTATGCTAGATCATGAGTAGACCACAATGTGTGTGCTTGAATAATTACTGTATACCTGGTAAGTAATGGTGCTTGAATAATATTGGTGGTGTTGTTGCTATCTACTATGTAGTGAAATGTTATTACCCACCTGTACTGGGGTACTATGAATTTACAATTTATATACATGTAACTCAGGGCACTGAAGGAAACAGATATGCTTGCTTCTAGTAGCTAAGCTGAACTGCCCCGCATAGATATGAAGATACTTAGAATAACTGTAGATAAATAAATTGCAAAGGTCAGCAATAATGTCCCTCAAGAGGTTGTGTGGTATAACCACATCTCCTCCATGTCTGCAGGTCACTGCATGGTGGCCAAGGGAATCAAGGGAGGTTTTGGGGCAGAAAGGGCACATGACCCCACCTGAGGTGTTCAATCTCAGCCACCATCTCAATGCAGCCTGGTATTTGTTGGACTCCAGGTACAAGCCCAAACCAACAGAGGGGATCACTGACAGCCAAGAGGCTGCATGAGGAGATTAGCATTTATATTTGTATTCATGTATTGAATTGTTGCTGCTATTATTATAACCTTCAGTAATTGTTTCCCTCCATCACAGTGGTACACCTCATAATGATGATACCAACCCAGTGGACAACTTCAGGGAGAGACATAGCAGACCAACATCTGAAGACATGTAATATAATGTGTGTTAAAATCAAAGATGATGATTGTTTTACATGAAATAGTCCATTGGACCAAGTGATGATAATGCACCAGACGACGTCACAGTTGTTAGGAATTGTATAATGTTCTAGATGAGATGCTGCAGCTGGTAGCCTCGCCCATGCACGATAATTGGCCAAATAAATCACACGGTAGAACTCACGTGACGTCGCAATCGAATTCGTGATCGGCGTGTTCTAGATCTACATGTAGTCGTTTGCTAGAACTGAGATCCCAGAAGACACGAAAATAATGACATGGAACAGGTATGCGACTATAGATGTTTATCATCTATTACTAATACCACATCGATCCACTTACCGCACCCACTGTTAAGGAGCAAGCCAAACCAAAGGATACAAGAGCGCCCTCCAAGAGTGATGTAAACAGAACTATTGAGGTGGCTTTGCGTTACAAATTGCATCTATTATCTGCTAATGCATGTTTTAACTGACACTTATTTCACCAACTACGAAGACGCAAGCTCAACCAACGGATACAAGAGCGCCCTCCAAGAGTGATGACGTGAACAGAACTAATAAGGTAGGCGCTCGTTATGTTCTGCACTATCATAGATTACAGAGTAGGAAACGGATCACTTGCTGTCTCGGCCTGCCATTATTAGGCTGGATAACACCTTTAATGCGGTCACGACGTGTTAATTTATATATTTATCTGACCAGTTGCCTTCGAGGTCTCTGTATGTTAAAGGTGCCTTTTAGCTTCATCCGTTTTAAAAACATCGTCATCATGTTTTCATCACTTGTGTGACGTTCTAAAAATTGGTGGTTGAGTTTAAAAACCTGAGCTGGTCTACATGTATGTGCATTCATTTGATACATAACATGTGGAATGGACCTGTTCAAGTTTTCTCCTTTTGTGTGGTTGTATTTTTAATCTCAAAAAACTCCTCATTAACATGGTTTATTGTACCAAGCGCAAAAACAAATTGATCAGGTTCATATATAAAAACTTGTTTCAGTAGGGAATAGCTATGTTGCTGAGTGCCTGCATGGTCGATATTTAATGTGCTCATTTGGCAATACATTTGTGGAGTGTAGTCAAAGCCTTCACCTGACGATGAGTGAATCGAGACATTGGACCATTATAAAAAATAATGGCCAAGTTCAACATTATCAGGTGCCTAGTGTACAGGTGCCTAGTACATTTATGTAATTTGAATCACTGACAAGTCATTTAAATAGGATTTCATAATATAACAAAGAAATCACTTCCAATTGCACATGATTTCATTGTCAGAATTTTCATATGATTCAATACGGTAAATCACCTTGATTGATCATTCCTCCTTTGTGATTGCTCAAATGATTTTTTATGAAAACCTTTTGTACACACAAATGAAGGGCTAAAAATGAATACATTTGATCATCATGAATTGGCAACATGAAAATTAGTAATGAAAGATAAATGATAAGAGGTAGAAAGTATAATAGTGTAAACAGAAATGATTATTTCTGTATCTGTTAAATGTACTTGTGATATCTTAAAAATCTGCATGCATGTACTTGTGCATATGTGATTTGTGAGATAGAAAAACCACTATAGAGTAATATTAACAGTTTCCATTATGTGTATGTATATGAATGCATTGTGCATATCATATACACACAGTGGACATCTTGTAGTAATTACTGTAGGTACACTTCTATTAGGGAGGTGAGAGTCCATTGTGGACAGCAAGTTTCAATGGACGCCTTGATAAAGTAAAGAACCTCATTGAAGCAGGAGCTGATGTCAATCAGGCTGATAAGGTTGGTGTTAAATGATCTGCTCCATTTAGTGGTCTGCATATCCTTGACCACTTTAAATTTGTTCACCTTAGAAATGATGTAATGTTATGTGCAATGTACAACGTATGCATGCAGGTTGTCAATATCATGTGGTATAGATATTCATTGATCATCCATTGACTGTTGACACAATCTTAAAAGAAGGTTTACAATATTAATTAGAAGTAGAGTTTCCTATTTAGAACATCAAATTACATGTAGATGTAGGGTCATTCCTTACTTAATTGAGCCACCCTAGTCTCAAACATAAGTAACATTTTCCATATATTATCTACCCCAAGAAATATACAAAATCTATGTACATGTATATAATCTTAAGTTATTCGGTTTATTAAATATAACAGTGTGAATGATTTGGGGTTTGGACCACATGGAGGAGCATTGCTTTAACCTTGTTGTGGCTACTCTAGGGAATCATACATTTACTGAAGGGTACAGTGTGGGCGTATCATTAGTAATGCAATTTGTTACATAAGTCACAAGGTGGTATTGATATCATGAATGTTAAATGAGATTTTAAAGTACATAAGAATTCATTTAACTGAATTGCACCAAATTTTTTGGGGTGATGGCTGCTAATGCCAATAGGGGTTCAAGCTCGTAAGTATTTTGGGAAACAAATACACTGGGCTGGGATACCCTATTTACAACTGGCAGCCATCTTTGTGTCCTCCCCTTAAAGTTGTTATGATCAAGTGGTACTCTTACACGTAAATACCAATGTTATCACAGACAATCCACAAAGTTTACAATACGAGTTTGAAGTACAGTATTGTGGATTGCCTGTAATAACATTGGCATTAACGTGTAAGAGTACTATGTAAACCCACTTGATCAAATGGGAGATGGCTGCCAGTTTTAAATAGGGTGTCCCAGCCCAGTGTATTTGTTTCCCATGTGCACGCATGCACGCTGCGTTATAAGTCAAATTGAAATACCCCATAACAACAGGCATAGAATGACCAAATAATGAAATACATGTACCAATGCCACATATAATGCTGATCTTGTGATGTTGTCATTTCTACACCCTCCCAACATACACCTTCTCCCTCTGTACTTCTCTCATTCACTTCTCTTCTTCATATTCACTTTCAATCTGTTCTCTCTTCTTATGTGCATCTGTGATGCCTTTGTTCCTTCTCTCCTTACCAGAACAATTTGACTCCACTGTATGTGGCAAGTCAGGATGGTCATCATGATGTAGTACAGACCTTGTTGGGAGCTGGTGCTGGAGTGAATATAGCAAGATCTGATGTAAGTGATGTTTAGTTGTGGAGAGATGTAAATGGGTTAATGAGGGTATGGAGGGATGTTATAAGGATACAGTGGCAGAGGGCTACATGTACCATTAATAAAAATGCTGCCCACCCCACAACACATACATTTATATATTCAACGTTGTCGTGTTTCTATATGTCCCTACATGTACATTTATATACTTTGTCGTGTTTTAGATCATATTGAATGATGACGCTTTGTTGTGTGCTAAAGTTTAGTGGATATTTCAGCTGCTCTACCGTTAGCGTGCATGGTATTCATTGCGTGCAGCTGTAATTTTCTGGCCCAACTAAAAACTCGGTCAGTTTAATTGTCCCGGCCCACTCAAAGAGATGAGATGGTGCAATAAATGAGGGTAGAATAAGAATGTGAGCAATGTATAGTGATTATCGAGATGCTACTTGTACATGTAGGTTAGCGACATAAGTCATTCAAAAGAATTTGTGGTTTAATCTTATTCATCTACATGTACGTGGATCTAATCACTGAACAATTTCAAAGTCTACTTGTAAACAGTTAGTTTTAAGATACCACCACATGTACAATAAGACCTTTCTACTGCCCCATACATGTACACAAAAGGTATGCTATCTAGCACTGCCCAGCCACATACAGCACAATTCGCAGAGAACTCCCACGGTGTCATACATGTAGTACTCCAGGCTTATCTGTCATCCGTTTAGGAAATCTCCTTATTTGACCAAACACATCATTGCATCAACACTGCACAAAACTGGTATCTCTTTTCACATAACCATAGGTGTAGTGTCACCTGTGCACACCATCTTAATAAGACACAATAGACAAACAAAGAACGGGCTGACCAGTTGGGAGTTATATTCCCAACTGCTTAGTAACCGACAAACGAGTTTCCAGTGCATCCTTTACAAAACCATCCTTGGCAGATTGTGACCTCTCGTGGCCATGCCTCTTGAATAAGTGATGGGCCACACCAGCCCTCACTGCAGCAGTGGCACCACCTGCCCACAGACATGCTCCCTAGTCTTGTGTAGCTGATCCCCCCCACCCCCCGCCCCCTGATTTACACAATCACTGCCCACCTTTTGCCCAAAACACTTTGCCATGCTCTTGTGTACACAAACCACCCATGCCGAAATATCTCTCCATCATGGCTACCAGGTATGTAGATGTCCCTGTACATAAAACCAGCAAATGCCACCAGTGATGAATAAGTGATGGGCCACACCAGCCAGGGGCTGACATTAATGACTCTTAATCTCTAATCTATTTCCATCCTTTAATTAGGATGGAAATTCTGAATTAAGGATAACTTTACGCTGCTCGTATCAACTTCAATTCACGTCATATTGGATATTTTGTGGGATATTGGCTTTCATCAAAACAGTGCTAGCTAAATAGTCATTTCTTTCTACTTTTTCTCTGACTTCGATTGTAAGTGGCAGTATTATGAACCCTGCATTCAGATGTGTGGCTACCCCAGTGATCTGCAACATGGCACTCAACGCTGCCAACTTAGTTTCTGGAACCGAAACACAGCCCCGTTCCAGTTCTGTATTGAATCCCAACCACGCTGTGCTAAGTGATGGGAACCAAACTGACTTACCCTCATGCACAACCAAACCCGCACATTCAAGAGCATCCCTCACCCATGCACTGGCCTTTTTGGCCTCTATCTTACCCTTAACTGCACATATGCCATTGTCCAGGTACATGTACATCATTAATTTTAACCCCTTAGATCGCCATAGCTTAACCAAGGGTCGCATAAGTTTAGAGAACACATATGGTCCATCAAAACCCAGATACTAACTGGTTCACATGACGCAAAACATATATCCACCTGATCTGAAAAGCATCATGGCAATACGCAAGTCTTCATACGGAAATTTCTGTTTCCATACTAACTCGTTCACATGACGCAGGTTAAGCACCAAGTGCTTCTTCTGACAGCAGGCTACAAATATACAGTCCAGCACTTACTGTCTGGACGTAACCCCCACTGAGCAGCTCAGCAAGGTCCACAAATCATGTGTTCACCCACGCCGACTGCTGATTTGTCCTTGTATACACCGTAGGTTTGGAGTAGAACGGTATCACATACCCTTCCCATATTAAATCAACGATCCACTCTGGGGGACATAGCACATCCACCCAAAACTGTACATGCTGTCTCTACCACCCTTTGATGGACGCTGGTAAGCCATCACCCAATTGGAATTGTCAACATCTGCCCATAGAAAGTTTTATGGCATACCTTAATGTAAAGAGCCCCAAATTTATCTCAGTTATGGGACAGGTGATTGATAAAAGTTTACCAACCAAGCACTGGTTATCACAACCCTTGATGTGTAGGAATAAAGCTTTTAAACTACATGTACATGTATGTTTAGAACAAGAGCAGCTTGTACACATGTTCTCCATCCACACTCTGTACTTTACCTGTAGATTTATAAAATATGAAGAGAATTGATACTTATGCTGTTGGTTAGATAAGCAATATATGAGGAGTGTGTTCAAATAATCAGTGGAGGGAACTGAAGAGGTGGTGGCATCAAAGCAGATAGATGGTGTGGGGTGTAGATACACCACTCATCCTTTGTAATACCTTATCAGTACATAGTAATAAAAAACCTTGCTACATGTATCCTGCTCACACATAAAAGTGCTCTTCTATAGCTAAGGGACAATCTCATAACAGTTAAAATTAACAGCACATGGTGTGCATGTTAGGACACCCACAATGTCCTCTAACACAGCTCCCTCCCTTATATCCCCTGCCCCCCCCCCCCCCCCCCCCCCCCGACCCCCATGGCACTCCAAACACCATGTAATGATGACATTTGGGTGGGAACTTATATCCCATAGCCATTCTTGGCTGACTACACTACAATACTAAAGTTGTTGTGTTCACACATGTACATGTATGGAGCTATATGTACATGTACATGTAGCTCCATGATGTCAATAGGACTTACATGTACATGTAGTACCTCCGATATAAAGCAAGTGTGGTACACAGATGATGCCACTGCAGGCAAGTTAAACCCATTTTAATTATCTACTATGTAAGAGGACCCCACAGGGAATTTGGTTTTAATTTGTCATTTCAGGCACAACTAATACCATGTATTTTTTTTTAATATTCTTTGTAATGGTATGTCGTGCTCCCTCTATGTAATCATGTAGCAATTAACACTATACCTTTCTTGTAAGTATATTGTCCTACAATTTGCCACAGTCATGCGTATCACATACATGTAATCAAAGTTCTATTTTTAGAAGCACTATCATGAATACAATAGGCTTTCAATTATGCCACAAGTGTTTCTTTGATAGTCTATGCCAGCCACAAATGCCACATGCAAGTAAGATCTTTTAGTGCATTGCTTAGTATCAATGGCAAGAGCTTCCTAATATACCACAAACCACTTAGACCACTTAACAACACAATTTGTTCATTCACAGCAATTTACATGTACACATGTACACTTAGTTAATGAATTTATGCATTTAGTTGTGTCAGCCAGATGGCAAATTTACTTCAGCTGACTGACCAGGTCCACATTATGAACTGTAGCATGCACAATCATTTGTTGTTTGGACTTAAATTGAACTGTATGTGCACATGTACTTGCAAAATGATTACTTGTAATATGCAAAGGACTGGTCATTAATAAGTAATTTACATTGATCACTCTTGTATTAGGATGGTCAGAGTCCATTGTGGACAGCAAGTTTCCAAGGACACCTTGAAGTGGTAAAGAAACTCATTGAAGCAGGAGCTGATATCAATCAGGCTAATAAGGTTAGTATGAAATGATCTGCTCCATTTACAATGTAGTGGTCAGCATGTACTGGTACTTTAACATGTTTTAGAATCAAACGTTTCGGGGAAATTACAGCATGTAAAAATCATAACATAGCATATACAGTTACATAACCATGTGCCTTCTTAGTGGCTGATATTTTTATCCCACATTGCACATCAGTGGTCTCTTATTTTATACTTTATGCCACATGTACATGTGTTCAAAATGTAATTTCTATACCAATGAAATGTCCAAAGTCAGATGAGCATAGGAGGTGATGAATGATGTTGTTGAGTGGTGGGACAATGACCAAAACCATCTGTATAGGGAAATAGATTGTTCTGGGGCAAAATCCCATACCCCAATGTGGGAACATCCCCCTCCCCCTGCCCCCTCCCTTCTCCCTAACTGTGGCTGCATCATTTATTATTCATTGGCTGCATCACTTTTTATTAGCTTCCATGACCGCTGGGATTAGGATAATGCTTGACCATATGAATAAAGTGACATGGTGAATGATCATGCAGCATAGAAGCTGTATACTCCCTCCACATGCCTTACATGGTATCCACACAGTTCCTTATCACATCACCATTGGTGTAGCCTCACCTGTGCACGCTATCTTAATAATACACAATTAGCTGGAATGGTACACAGCACACAGACCAATACTCCAATAGGCTGGAATGGTATACAGCACACAGACCAATACTCCAATAGGCTGGAATGCTGCACAGCACACAGACCAATTCTCCAATAGGCTGGAATGGTACACAGCACACAGACCAATACTCCAATAGGCTGGAATGGCACACAGCACACAGACCAATACTCCAATAGGCTGGAATGGTACACAGCACACAGACCAATACTCCAATAGGCTGGAATGGTACACAGCACACAGACCAATATTCCAATAGGCTGGAATGGTACACAGCACACAGACCAATACTCCAAACATAACACCAAACAAAAATAACACTAATAACAACAACAACATCGGGCAGCCAACACAACAACACCACACACACAGCTGGGCAGGGGGCTTAATACAAACCTATATTTTATAAGAAGATGAGCCCACATCTCCTTAAGGAAATACCCCTGTGGATAACCTCAATAGGAAAGACAAATCTGCACTGCCCAGCCACATACAACACAATTCACAGAGAAGTCCACCTACTGCCTAGGTGTCATAGTACTCCAGGCTTATCTGTCATCCGTTAAGAACATCTGCTCATTTTGCAAACAATTCACCATCTGGTTTTAAGTACTTGTATGGGTGTGGTTGGGGAGGCTTAATAAAAGTACACTGTCACATCATTTTCTATAAAGCCCAGGAGGTCATACCACCCACCCCATGTCCCCAACTACGTATGTATTACTCCAAATAAGGATGCCTTTGTTCCTTCTCTCCTTACCAGGACAATTTAACTCCACTGTATGTGGCAAGTCATAATGGTCATCATGATGTAGTACAGACCTTGTTGGGAGCTGGTGCTGGAGTGAATATAGCAACATCTAATGTAAGTGATGTTCTAATTCATCAGTTGTAAAGTGGATGAATGGAGAGATGTGATAGGTACTGAGCATGATGATTTACAAATAAACATGGGACAATGACCAAAACCCAAGGCCCACTCTACTCATTATTATTTTCATTGCTGATTTATTATTAAACAAGTTACCTGAACAAGTCGCATTTCATGTTCAAAGTAGTAAGGTTTTCCAACATTGAAATATAACTAATCATGCAAGATTTATTATTTTCCTACACATACACACGTAGGACGAGGGTAGAACAAGCATTAAGGTACATGGACATTAAAGGTTTTACTGTTTAACCGCTAACGCCACTTATGACAAAATTATTGTACTTCAGATACTCCTCCCGGATTAAACTCTACTCTGGGGCACATAGTGTATCTACCCAAATCTATAAACAATGTAATGACATGAGGGTCTTATGTTTTTATCCCACATTGGAGATCAGTGGCCTCTTTATGCCACATGTACATGTACATGTAAATTTTATTTCTATACTCACTAAATGTTCAGTGTTGTCATTGCAATGTACATGTTACAAACGAGTTTCCAGTGCATCCTTTACATAACACCATCCTTGGCAGATTGTAACCTCTAGCGGCCATGCTTCTTGAATAAGTGATAGACCACACCAGCCCTCACTGCAGCAGTGGCACCACCTGCCCACAGACTATGCATGCCAAATACACTTGGGTCCATACCCAACTGTTCTGTCTTCTCTAGTAGCAACTCCCTAAGTCTTGTATAGCTGATCCCCCCCCCCCCCCCCCCCCCCCCCCTGATTTACTCAATCACTGCCAACCTTTTGCCCAAAACACTTTGCCATGCTCTTGTGTACACAAACCACCCATGCTGAAATATCTCTCCATCATGGCTACCGGGTATGTAGATGTCCCTGTACTGATTTGTCTTGCAAGACATTATATTTATGGTCATGCTTTCTGTGCCAAATGCAATATCTGAGCACTGCAACTTTAACAACTCATCACAATGTATAAAACCAGCACCAACTCACCAGCCAGGGGCTGACATTAATGACTCTTAATCTCTAATCTACATGTATTTCCATCCTTTAATTAGGATGGAAATCCTGAATTAAGGATAACTGTACGCTGCTCGTATCAACTTTAATTCACATCTTATTGGATATTTTGTGGGATATTGGCTTTCATCAAAACAGCGCTAGCTAAATAGTCATTTCTTTCTACTTTTTCTCTGACTTCGATTGTAAGTGGCAGTATTATGAACCCTGCATTCAGATGTGTGGCTACCCCAGTGATCTGCAACATGGCACGCAACGCTGCCAACTTAGCTTCTGGAACCGAAACACAGCCCCGTTCCAGGTCTGCATTGAATCCCAACCACGCTGTGCTAAGTGACGGGAACCAAACTGACTTACCCTCATGCACAACCAAACCCGCACATTCAAGAGCTTCCCTCACCCATGCACTGGCCTTTTTGGCCTCTATCCTTACCCTTAACTGCACATATGCCATTGTCCAGGTACATCAATGCTTTTAACCCCTTAGATCGCCATAGCTTAACCAAGGGTCTCATAAGTTTAGAGAACACATATGGTCCATCAAAACCCAGATACTAACTGGTTCACATGACGCAGGTTAAGCACCAAGCGCTTCTTCTGACAGCTAGCTACAAATATACGGTCTAGCACTTACTGTCTGGACGTAACCCCCACTGAGCAGCTCAGCAAGGTCCACAAATCATGTGTTCACCCACTCTGACTGCTGATTTGTCCCTGTATACGCCGTAGGTTTGGAGTAGAACGGCATCACATACCCTTCCCATTTCCCACTATGACTTTGTATGGGAGCGTGCTTCACATCTTCAGATCATGATGCATTTACTCATATTTGTTTGTCTTTGGATGAATGTTGCTTTTACCATTTAATACGAAATATGCTGTCCTGAATAATTAATAAAGTTCAACTTGATACCTTTTTTGTCTGATACGGATATTATTGACATCTAACTTAATTGGAGCCCATCATTAATGATCATTTTTGTGGGTGGTGAAAGGGTTTAATACTAAAGTGCTGATTTCAAATTTGGATTCATATGGAAGTTTTAAAAAGCAAGGGAAGTCTAATATCTCGCGTTTGTGTTAATAAAAATAAAATTTCCGTGTATAGATAACCCCTGAGAACCACATTCGTTTGATGATATGGCAGCCATATTTATTTATTAACTCTGCTTATATTACTACATGTAAGTGGTGGTAAATGTGTTACATAACTATCATACAACAGCTATCAACACTGAGGATTATTTATGCCTCGAATGTATCTTTGATAGTCTATGCCAGCCACAAATGCCACATGCAAGTAAGATCTTTTAGTGCATTGTGTAGTATCAATGGCAAGAGCTTCCTAATATACCACAAACCACTTAGACCACTTAACAACACAATTTGTTCATTCACAGCAATTTACATGTACACATATACAAATCAATTTGACTTAGTTAACGAATTTATGCATTTAGTTGTGTCAGCCAGACATTGTTTGGCAAATTTACTTCAGCTGACTGACCAGGTCAGTCAACAGAGGAGACGGTCCACTATCTGCACACATTAGGAACTGTAGCTTGCACAATCATTTGTTGTTAGGACTTAAATTGAACTGTGTGTAGATGTACATAGATGTACTTGCACAACTATTACTTGTAAAACGCAACGGACTAGTAATTTGCATTGATCACTCTTGTATTAGGACGGTCGGAGTCCATTGTGGACAGCAAGTTTCAAAGGACACCTTGAAGTAGTAAAGAAACTCATTGAGGCAGGAGCTGATATCAATCAGGCTAATAAGGTTGGTGGGAAATGATCTGCTCCATTTACAATGTAGTGGTCAGCATGAACTGGTACTTTAACATGATTTAGAATTAAACGTTTCGGGGAAATTACAACATGTAATAATCATAACATAGCATATACAGTTACATAACCATGTGCCTTCTTAGTGGCTGATATTTTTATCCCACATTGCACATCAGTGGTCTCTTATTTTATACTTTATGCCACATGTACATGTGTTCAAGATGTAATTTCCATACCAATGAAATGTCCAAAGTCAGATGACCATAAGGAGGTGATGAATGATGTTGTTGAGTGGTGGGACAATGACTAAAACCATCTGTATAGGGAAATAGATTGTTCTGGGGCAAAATCCCATACCCCAATGTGGGAACATACCCCTCCCCCCTCCCCCTCCCTTCTCCCTAACATTGGCTGCATCGTTTATTATTCATTGGCTGCATCACTTTTTATTAGCTTCCATGACCGTTGGGATTAGGATATTGCTTGACCATATGAATAAAGTGACATGGTGAAATGATCATGCAGCATAGAAGCTGTATACTCCCTCCACATGCCTTACATGGTATCCTCACAGTTCCTTATCACATCACCATTGGTGTAGCCTCACCTGTGCACGCCATCTTAATAAGACACAATAGGCTGGAATGGTACACAGCACACAGACCATTACTCCAATAGGCTGGAATGGTACACAGCACACAGACCAATACTCCAATAGGCTGGAATGGTACACAGCACACAGACCAATACTCCAATAGGCTGGAATGGTACACAGCACACAGACCAATACTCCAATAGGCTGGAATGGTACACAGCACACAGACCAATACTCCAATAGGCTGGAATGGTACACAGCACACAGACCAATACTCCAATAGGCTGAAATGGTACACAGCACACAGACCAATACTCCAATAGGCTGGAATGGTACACAGCACACAGACCAATACTCCAAACATAACACCAAACAAAAATAACACTAATAACAACAACAACATCGGGCAGCCAACACAACAACACCACACACAAGGCTGGGCAGGAGGTTTAATACAAACCTATATTTTAAAAGAAGATGAGCCCACATCTCCTTAAGGAAATACCCCTGTGGATAACCTCAATAGGAAAAAGAATCTTCACTGCCCAGCCACATACAACACAATTTGAACACAGAGAAGTCCACCTACTGCCTCGGTGTCATAGTACTCCAGGCTTATCGGTCATCCGTTAAGGACATCTGCTCATTTTGCAAACAATTCACCATCTGGTTTGAGTACATGTATGGGTGTGGTTGGGTAGGGTAAATAATAATCTCCAGACACTGTCACATCATTTTCTATAATACCCAGGAGGTCATACCACCCACCCCATGTCCCCGACTACGTATGTGTTACTCCACATATAAGGATGCCTTTGTTCCTTCTCTCCTTACTAGGACAATACAACTCCACTGTTTGTGGCAAGTGAGAAAGGTCATCATGATGTAGTACAGACCTTGTTGGGAGCTGGTGCTGGAGTGAATATAGCAAGATCTGATGTAAGTGATGTTCTAATTCATCAGTTGTAAAGTGGATAATTGGAGAGATGTGATAGGTACTGTGCGTGATGATTTACAAATAAACATGGGACAATGACCAAAACCCAAGGCCCACTCTACTCATTATTATTTTCATTGCTGATTTATTATTAAACAAGTTACCTGAACAAGTCGCATTTCATGTTCAAAGTAGTAAGGTTTTTCCAACATTGAAATACAACTAATCATGCAAGAATTATTGTTTACCTACACATACACACGTAGGACGAGGGTAGAACAGGCTTTAAGGTACATGGACATTAACGGTTTTACCGTTTAACCGCTAACGCCACTTATAAATGGCAAAATTATTGTGCTTCAGATACTCCTCCCGTATTAAATCTCCACTCTGGGGCACATAGTGTATCCACCCAAATATATATACAATGTAATGACATGAGGGTCTTATGTTATTATCCCACATTGGAGATCAGTGGCCTCATTATGCCACATGTACATGTACATGTCATCAAAATGTAATTTCTATACTCATTAAATATTCAATGTTGTAAATGCAATGTACATGTTACAAACAAGTTTCCAGTGCATCCTTTACATAGCCATCCTTGGCAGATTGTGACCTCTAGTGGCCATGCCTCTTGAATAAGTGATGGGCCACACCAGCCCTCACTGCAGCAGTGGCACCACCTGCCAACAGACTATGCATGCCAAATACACTTGGGTCCATACCCAACTGTTCTGTCTTCTCTAGGGTCGTTACACTAATCCCCCCCCCCCCCCCCCCCCCTGATTACCAGGGAAGAACCCTCCCTGTACTGATCTGTCTTAATTGCTAGACGTTATATTTATGGTCATGCTTTCTGTGCCAAATGCAATATCAGAGCACTGCAACTTTAACAACTCATCACAATGCATAAAACCAGCAAATGCCACCAGGCATAGTACTAATAGTCTGACATCAGACAATGATGGTTCCTGCCCCACCAAGTCTATGATTGCCCTTAACATATCTGCAGTGACAGGCTCCTTGCACATCTTTGGCCACACCAACTCACTCCTGAGCCCTGCCAGTGTCACCTGCACTAATGGTGCATCCCCCACTGATGGCAAACCAGCCACCCGATGCAGCCAGGCACCAGTGCTTGCACTGCCTCGTCTGTTGCAGCTCACGTCTCAACAGACTCACCCAGATGTTGGAGGTAAGAGTGCCAGGTGGATTTCTTGCACAGGGAACACTGGAACGCCTTGCCTTGCCTCTGCCCACAGTTTCCATCTCTTGAAGGCACCCAGGTACAGTGCCCTCCACCCACACTTGCACGCAAACGACTCTCTAACACTCACATTTGATCTGTGTACTCACATCGAATGTATATTTGGGGGGGAAGTAATCAAGTCCAAGTAAAAGCGCTAACAAGAAATTGAACTACTATATGCAGTTGGACCACCATACTACACTAGTAGACTTGACTATAGCATGTCAGCACGCCATGTTCCGTCTTACTGACACTAAGAACTCACTGGCCCCACCCATTGACCCATGGGCCCTCATAGCAGGCAGGAATATATGCCCTTCCATATAAGGGCTTCAACATAACTCATGTACATGTAGACATCTTGTTTATATATACCAGCTGCAAACATCCTACCTGATACACTACACCTCACACTCACATACCACACCCATCAACCCTCACTCCCTGGCCACACCCATTGATCCTCACAACTCTACCAGGCTTGACACCACTCACTGGCTTACTACTACCAGTCTGACATTAATATAACAATCTTTAACAATTCTGTTTGCAAGTTTGGCTGTCCATTCCCTTCCTGTTGTATTAGGGATCACTGGGAGGATGATGATTTTGTGACATGTAAGGTGGACCTGAGGAATGCATTCAATGAGGTTTCACGAAAAGCCCTCCTAGAGGAGTGTGCTACCCATTTCCCAGAACTTTTCTGGTGGCTTATTTGGTGTTATGGACAGCATCCCACCCTGTGGCACTCCACGGGTACTCTTGGGTCGGAGCAGGGAGTTCAGCAGGGGGATCCTTTGGGTCCACTCCTGTTCTCTCTAGTTCTGCATAAGCTTGTCCAGTCCATTGCGGCAGACAGTGAATGTTCCGAACTTTTGTTTAATATGTGGTACCTTGATGACGGTACTCTGGCAGGTCCCAAGGATGCAGTGAAACATGCTATCCACTTAATTCAGCAGTTTGGTCCCTCCTTGGGGCTATATATCAATATGGCCAAGTGTGAACTCTTTTCTGGAGGGGCCATGGAGGGGCTTTCTAGCGGACATAAAGGTGTTTCATGAGCCTAACTTTGAGATCCTGGGTGCTCCTATTGGGGATGCAATATTTTGTGCCAAGTTCCTCGCTCAAAAGCGAGCCAAGGCGGTCAATAGATGTCAGAGGTGGGTTCAGTAGATCCTCAAATTGCACTCCTTCTCTTACGTCATTGTGCCACCTTTTGTAAGCTGGTCCATTTAGCTCGCTCCACTCCACCTGCCCTTGTGTCTGAAGGCCTAGCATCATTGTCTGATGCAGAGGTTCGTCGTCACTCACTTTTGTGACACTGTTACAATTGATCCCTCTGACTCTGAGTGGCTTCAAGTTCAGCTGAGCCTCAGCAGGGGTGGTCTAGGCCTCTGTAGGTTGGCTTTACATTGCTCGGCTCCACAAACAAAGCAGGTTGTTCAGCTCCACTGGATGAGTTCACCTTACAAGCTGTCACCTTGTTCAATAGCTTGGTTCCACCTGCATCTGAAGAGTCTCTTCTGGAGCCCTGTTTAAGTCAAAAAGACTTATCATCCAGAATTGATGACCATCAATTTGACCAGCTGTGCCTCATCTCTACCCCGGCCAACCGTGCTCGTCTTCTTTCAGTTGCATCGTGTCATGCTTCTTCATGGCTAGCCGTAATTCCATCAAGAGGTATTGATCTTAGCTTGGATCCAGACGAGTTTCAGGTTCCTTATATCCCCCCCTGGGCATGGGTGGGTTATGTCAACCATGGAAGTTATGTCAAATGCCAGAATTCAATTGTGTGCAATCAATTCATAATGTAGTAATACAGTACCGGCTCGGTCATAGAGAAATTTTGCAGCTCGGTCATAAAGCTGATTGTCGCGTATTGCTCTGAGTTTTGGCTACCGTACCTAAACAATGCATAGAAGACAGGTATCTGTATCTGAAACGCTAGTTTACCGAGAAGTTTCGTTTACTCTGCCGCTAAAATGTTTGCCTCGAACGTTGGCTCTCAAAAGTTAGCCACGAAGAGCTGGCAGACAGGGACCACCACTTTGGGAAGGTTTGAAGTGTATACACATAAATAAATGTACATGTATGCATGAATTCATATTGTAACTCCAACTACTCATCAGGCAGTAACCCATCTTTTTCAATTGCTGCCCACCTACAAACAACAGCATACAAGTGACTCGCTAACACTCACATTTGATCTGTGTACTCGCATTGAATGTATATTTGGGGGGGAAGTAATCAAGTCCAAGTAAAAGCGCTAACAAGAAATTGAACTACTATATGCAGTTGGACCACCATACTACACTAGTAGACTTGACTATAGCACGCCAGCACTCCATGTTCCGTCTTACTGACACTAAGAACTCACTGGCCACACCCATTGACCCATGGGCCCTCATAGCAGACAGGAATATATGCCCTTCCATATAAGGGCTTCAACATAACTCATGTACATGTAGACATCTTGTTTATATATACCAGCTGCAAACATCCTACCAGATACACTACACCTCCTCACACTCACATACCACACTCATCCACCCTCCCATTGATCCTCACAACTCTACCAGGCTTGCCACCACTCACTGGCTTACTACTAACAGTCGGACATTAACATATAATATAACAATCTTTAACAATTCTGTTTGGAGTAGAACGGTATCACATACCCTTCCCATATTAAATCAATGATCCACTCTGGGGCACATAGCACATCCACCCAAAACTGTACATGCTGTCTCTACCACCCTTTGATGGACGCTGGTCAGCCATCACCCAATTGGAATTCCCAACATCTGCCCATAGAAAGTTTTATGGCATACCTTAATGTAAAGAGCCCCAAATTTACCTCAGTTAAGGGCAGATGATTGATAAAAGTGTACCAACCAAGCACAGGTTATCACAACCCTTGATGTGTAGGAATAAAGCTTTTAAACTACATGTACATGTATGTTTAGAACAAGAGCAGCTTGTACACATGTTCTCCATCCACACTCTGTACTTTACCTGTAGATTTATAAAATATGAAGAGAATTGATACTTGTGCAGTTGGTTAGATATGCAATATATGAGAAGTGTGTTCAAATAATCAGTGGAGGGAACTGAAGAGGTGGTGGCATCAAAGCAGATAGATGGTGTGGGGTGGAGATACACCACTCATCCTTTGCAATACCTTATCAGTACATAGTAATAAAAAACATTGCTCCATCTCTATAATCCCTGCCCCCCTATGTGGCAATCCATTTCATCCTATCACCATGTCAGAACAACATTTGGATAGATAGGTTTAATGGTACATGTATCTACATCCCTTCCCCTCAGCTGGCACTTAAGATGTAGAATATTATAAAATACCCTACTCACTGTGGTGGGTCAAGGCCCATAACCTCAGTCCTTACCCTAATACCACAAACCATGTGTACCAACATGTGTACAGAGTACCTGCTGCAACACATCATATACAAATTGATCTGGTGATGTTGTCATTTCTACACCCTCCCAACATGCACCTTCTCCCTCTGTACTTCTCTCATTCACTTCTCTTCTTCATATTCACTTTCAAACTGTTCTCCCTTCTTATGTGCATCTGTGATGCCTTTGTTCCTTCTCTCCTTACCAGAACAATTCAACTCCACTGAACGTGGCAAGTCAGAAGGGTCATCATGATGTAGTACAGACCTTGTTGGGAGCTGGTGCTGATGTGAATATAGCAAGATCTGATGTAAGTGATGTTTAGATGTGGATAAATGTGATGGGATGTGGACTAATAAGGGTACGGAGGGATGTGGTGTGGTAAGGAATTTAGGGACATGTTACATGAGTATAGTACTCTTATGTTCAATCAGTCTTACGACGTCTTAAACTGGTTTAACAACTGACAATGTATCTATTTATAAATGCGCAGACAGTATGTCCTTGTACAATGGAGTATTTTCGACTCCACTCTATAGTACGCAGGCAGAGACAGGCTTACTTTTTTAAATCTTCTCTCAGGCTCTGTTCTTGCTGTAAAAATTCCGCACATTCAAGTGATTCGTTACTTTTCTAAAAGGTGTTCCTACGAGGGATAAATAAACTATGCCTACATGTACATGTGCATGTACCCACCAATTTGAACGCTTTAAACACTATGAATCAATGTTGGAGAGATCATGAACGTTGAAGGGAGCTAAAATAATATGTCACAGTGCTGCCTGTACATGTAAACCTGTTCCCTATCCGTACTCATTGTTGTCTAGCAGTTTAAATATGAGGCATCTTTACACCCTACCTTGCACCTTCATGTCATTTCTACATCCTCCCAACATGCACCTCCGTTCTCTCATTCACTCCTCTTCATCGTATTCACTTTCAAACTGTTCTCCCTTCTTATGTCCATCTGTGTTTGATGTAATTGTTACAGTAATATTGTTACTACATGTACATGTACATGTACCTTCAATTGCTGATGTAACTATGAAGGACACTACATGCACTTGGATGTATATGCATGTGCATCTGTATATCTTGTCCATATGGTTTGAGTACATGTGGGTGGTTGGGAAGTGTGTAAGTTAAAATCCCCCAGACATACAGCACAGGAGGTCATACCACCCACCCCATGTCTCCAACTCAGAATGTATTACTCCAGATAGGTACATGTAAGTACTTGTATGTAGTATCGATGCCTTTGTACCTTCTCTCCTTACCAGGTTAATACAACTCCACTCTTTGTGGCAAGTCAGGAGGGTCATCATGATGTAGTACAGACCTTGTTGGGAGCTGGTGCTGGAGTGAATATAGCAAGATCTGTTGTAAGTGTTATTCTGTTGTAAAGTGGATAAAGGGAGAGATGTGATAGGTGCACGTACATGATTGTGGTGAGCATTCCACCAGTTGGCATACAGCAAATGCAATGTTCCCATGACACTTGTACATTTTACAATTTGCTGGCTATTACCAGTTATGTTTGAGATACATCTTATATAGCTATGTAGGACTGAGTAGTAGTATATTGTACATCTAATGACTCCTTCATTTGTATTTATATGTTAGTTTTAGGTGTGGTTTGCAGACATGTATTTCAAAAGCAGTAATATCATCTGCTGTGGACATGTACTCCACTGTCATGACCAACTGCATAATACAATGTACAGGCTACATCACATGTTAAGACATTAAAAAAAATTCCACAGCCTCTAATTATAGCTCATATCTAGAGTAAGTGTTCAACTCTCCTCAAACCTTTATTAAATCAATCTAGAAAACTTACATGTACTGTATTAGTACAAAATTACAGCCATTAAACTCACGGGCCATTGGTGTGCATAGGTTATGTGGTTGTCTTTATTTATGTACATTGTATACAATGTACACACATGCAGTGACAGCTTGCAGTAATTACATCACTTCTATTAGGATGGTGAGAGTCCATTGTGGACAGCAAGTTTTGATGGACACCTTGAAGTAGTAAAGAAACTCATTGAAGCAGGAGCTGATATCAATCAGGCTGATAAGGTTGGTATGAAATGATCTGCTCCATTTAGTGGTCTGCATGTAATGTACTGGTAAATTAACATGATGTAGAATGAAAGATTTAACGCCTATACGTACATTTATAATTAACATGTAAAAATGTTCAGTTCAAGTTGTATATGTGCATGTATAATTGTAACAGAACCAATAAATGTACATCATTATCCTTACCCCTTTAAATCACCACATTTACATGTACATGTACCTAGATGTATATCATTAGAGAATTCATGTTTTATTTAGTTGTACATGTATATTTGATGTTGCTACTGTATATTTGTAACTTTTTGGACACATGCCTGCAAATATAGAAGCGTGCACTTTACTCAGGTGTGGGTGTGTCAGGCCAAGTGCATAGCATATACATGTAGGCAGGGGCTGACGTTAAAGATTCAATAGGACTTAGTAGCTCAGATATACATGTACATGTATGTATACATCAAAGTTCTTTGGTACACAGATAATGCCAATGTAGGTGATTCCCTTAAAAAATCCCCAGACACTGTAACATCATTTTCTACACAAAGTTAAACACATGCTGCCAATGCATCTGAACGTTTAGCAAGCAATGGTCTAAATACATGTATAACATCTGAAGGGAAAAAACCCCTATCCTGGTGCAGCACTGGGTCTTCTTTGCTGACAATTACATCCGTGAATGGTGACAGAGTTGTTATCACAGGTCACATAGCTTTTGTCAATAGTGAAAATTCAACTACATAGCCTTCACCCATGGCTGTAGGGAAAATGGAAATTTTCTTATCATACCGTACCAATTTATCTACTCTTCTAAAACGATTAGAGGTCACTATCAGCATATCCATTCTCACGCCATTGCTGGTAGGCCTATATATGGGCATATATGTAAAATGATGATATGGTGAACATTCCACCAGGGTCATTCCATACTTGATCAATGAGGTTTTCAGCAGCAATAATTTTTATTTTATTCAGTTCATCCTATATTGAAGATGATGTTTACACATTATCAATTAATTACAACACCAAGCGCTTCTTCTAACAGCGGGCTGCAAATATACAGCCTAGCACTTACTGTCTCGAACAATCCACACATAGCAAATCCACCCAAAACTGTACATGCTGTCTCTACAACCCTTTGATGGACTCTGGTCGGCCATCACCCAATTGGAATGCCCAACATCTGCCCATAGAAAGTTTTATGGCGTATCTTAATGTAAAGAGCCCCAAATTTATCTTAGTTAAGGGGCAGGTGATTGATAAAAGTGTACCAACCAAGCACAGGGGCCTTGATGACCAAAGCAGGTACATGTACATGTAGGTCTCTATTCATAATAATATTATGAATTACCTTATATGTATACATGCATAAAATGTATGTACATGTAGACCATGGTGGGTCAAGGCCCGTACCCTCAGTCCTTACCCTAATACCACAAGCCATGTGTACCAACATCTGTACAGAGTACTTGCTGCAACACATCATATACAAATTGATCTGGTGATGTTGTCATTTCTACACCCTCCCAACATGCACCTTCTCCCTCTGTACTTCTCTCATTCACTTGTCTTCTTCATATTCACTTTCAAACTGTTCTCCTTCTTATGTGCATCTGAGATGGGTTCAATCGCATCTTTAACCTTTTGTAATAACAATGCGTAAAGTGGGGGGCGTTCCTGCCAATAACTACTGTAAAATTATGGTAATAATTGAAGTACCAGTAGATAAAGCTCCGTTTGCTGTTCACGTGTATGTCTGAAACTTGAGCGCTTGTTCCTTACAACAAAGTTATGGTGGAAATAAGTTCCGTAACTTTGACCTATATTATCAAAAAAGTATAAAATTTATCTTTTTTTCCCCAAAGTGCACGAAATGTAGCGTCAGTCCTTATTCTACGTGATTGGAAGTAATTTAAGGGTGCAAAAAAAGAAACATATAAGGAATAAAACAAACATATAGTTAATAGCATAGCATACGAAATACCACGATTTAGTACAATTTAGAAGTAATTGAGTCTGGATCTCTGGTACTTCCATAGATACTAACTGGAGTTGAGAGTAAACATGGATTGTTTAGTTTCTATTTGTTAAGGGCACGCCACCTTCTACCGCAATAATATTTCATATGTTAGGTTTAG
This sequence comes from Eunapius fragilis, assembly GCA_963681505.1. NCBI lineage: Eukaryota > Metazoa > Porifera > Demospongiae > Spongillida > Spongillidae > Eunapius > Eunapius fragilis. The sequence goes on along the minus strand of OY811972.1, from coordinate 7,771,640 downwards.
AGGGGTCGACTTAAAAGGAGGAGATTGAGAGTAAATACTAGCGCAGGCCTCAGCACACGCCTGCCGATCGATGCGAAAATTCGCGTATAAAAGGCGCTTGGATCCAACCGGAAATCACGTGAGCTCAACATCCTCAGAATGGCGTAGTTTTGTAAGCTGTTAGGATTCTCACCCAGACTTGCTGGCTACATCGTTTTTACGTTGTTAAGACGGGCAGATCAAGTACTTCTTAGTACTCTATCGCGCGCGTTTATTTGTTCTCGAAACAGACAGGTCCAGTAAAGTATTCAACACGCTGATAGTAGCGTTCCGCTTGCAACCAGGTGCAAGTAGTTGCTTCGCTTCCTCAAATCTACTCAGAAACGTTTCCTTTTCCTCTTGAGAGGAAAAGGACCCTTGCAGATGCAGTCTAAACCTAGATTACGTATCTTCTGGTGAAGAGGTCGCCATTATACGAACATGTGATCCAGTTTGTTAACTTAGTGTTACGAACTTCAAAAATGGTATTGTTGCATGAAATGGCATTCAAAACATGCATGCGTGCTTGAACTTGTACGCTGTAACTATTGTTGCCAAGCCTCTAGCTCTAAGCCACCATTTTTAATCAAAAACATTCGCACGGCCGGTTGAAATTTTTGGATCCATTCTCCTTTTATACGCCAACTCCTCCTTTATTAACGGTTACCATAAATGATATTCATTTATGTGGTACGCCTATCATAGCATGTTTTTGCAGCTATCATGACATGTTGTTACAACAATGCGTCATCAACCACAAAGTAAAGCTGCACATGCAGTGTGCAAAGTAATATGTATGTACAGTACTAACCCTGCATTGAGAGAGCAGCGCATGCACACCCCATCGTTTTATATAGTTCGTTTACAATGGAGCCCTCATGTTTTAAGCAGTTGCTATCGATCAGCGGTGGCTATTCATGTATTGCCCCATTATTTTGCACAGAATCAAACAAAGACACATTGTGCGCGCTCGCTTCCTATCACATGTACATGTTAAACGAGCGCGCACAGGGGCCACTGTCTCATTTCGCACTAAGTCCACTGTCTCATTTCGCACTAAGTCCACCTTTACGCACTCGCACTACTGATCGCATTAAACGTGCGGTGTCTATAGATAGCACTTGTCACAATTGCGGGATGACGTTTTACAATGACTTTAATTACCGCAAAACGTCATCAATAATATGAATGTCATTTATGGTAACCGTTAAAACATGAGTTCCGATATAAAAAGCGCTGTCCTCGGCACAAGCGGTCAGCTGTCAGCCGGCCGTGCGGCCACAAAAATGGCGGCTGTCCAACGTTGTAAAAGATGGTGTGCCTATAAACCTATGTTACTAGTACGCACTCGAACAAACCTCACGATTTGTTCAAAACACATGGACGTAACTAGATCACACAATTGAGTTGAAATTCGAATAATTTTTATGTCAATAAAATCACACGTGTTTGGTGTTCAGATATGGCGGCGGGTTGCAAGCGTACGAGACCAGTGCGAATGCATCTTGAACTCCCATTCTTTTCGCTCGAGGAGAAGATTGCATTCCAAAACAAGTTCGAGGCCGCAAAGAGGCATATCTCTCCACACGTTCTGCCCAATCGAGACACCGTTGGGTTCCAAAACGCCATGCTAGATCGCGTTCTAGCCTCAAACGCAGCTGCTTTACAAGCATAGAAGACCCCCCTATGCACGGCTGGCAACACAAACACGTAAATTATGAGGAGCATGATCCTAAACCCACAGTTTGTATTCATTCTGCGAGCTTAGTTGCCGGCCTTGCCACTCACGATATGAATATGTGGCTTCTTTGGTGCAAAAGGTCGGGCTTCCTATTACGAATTACATCCGTTGTAAATCTGTTGGGCGTTATGCACAAATCCCTTTGCAACTGTTCTGTGTAGATCCATTACACAATTGTGAAGGTCACTGCAGCTGGCTAGCTGTTAGTCACGTGATTCAGGGAAACCTCGGCAGCTCCTTTTATACCCGAATCGCGCACCGCGAATGCGCGGCGATTCAACGCGCATTGCTCGGTATTTAAATTGCAACTCTGTCTTTAAGTCTACCCCTGGGTTTACACAGGTATGATAACAGAACTATTTTCTGTTATCATACCCAAGTATAGCTGTGTAAACCTAGCATTTTAATATATTATTGCTGTAGAAGGTAGACAAATAGAAACTAAACAATCCGTGTTTACTCTCTATTCCAGTTATTATTTATGGAAGTACCAGAGATCCAGACTCAATTACTTCAATTCGTGGAAAAAATGATAAATATACTTTTTGATACTTTAGGTCAAAGTTACGGAACTTATTTCCACCATAACTTTGTTGTTTAGAAACCAGCCCTCAAGTTTCAGACATACACGTGAACAGCTACATGTAACAGAGCTCTATCCACTGGTTCTTTAATTATTACCATTCGTTACGATTTTACGGTAGCTATTGGCATGAACGCCCCCCGCTTTACCTAATGTCGTTACAAAAGGTGAAAGATTCAAAACGAATGCAGTTCAAAAGTATATTGGCCTGGGGACTCAATACTTTGCATATCAACACATATATAGTAGGTTAATAACTGGTGGAAAAAAGAACTTAATTTGAGAGGGTCTTGCATAATTTTGAGTGACCTGATGCGATTGTACCCTGATGCCTTTCTTTGTTCCTTCTCTCCTTACCAGGACAATGCAACTCCACTGTATATAGCAAGTCAGGAGGGTCATCATGATGTAGTACAGACCTTGTTGGGAGCTGGTGCTGGAGTGAGTATAGCAACATCTGATGTAAGTGATGTTTAGTTGTATGTGGACTTACATGTACATGTATGAGGATATGGATATTTTATGGATGCAGTAAAAGGGGCTATACTGTACATGCATCATTAATTAAATTTATGAAATTACTACCCATCCCCTCCCCCCACAACACATACATGTACATGTACACAAAAGGTGTGTTATTGATATTAAAAAAGCGTGCACGTTACTCAGGTGTGTCCATAGGTACTGTAACCGGAAGAACCATCAATATTTTTGCCTTACATGTAATCACTAAAGATGGCATTTCTGTAGTTTATACACATGGGCCAGCATAAATCAATTTGCCATTACTGCCCACTAATCGATCATTGCGTGAACATTGGTGTAAATGAAGATTCAACATCTCATGAAAGCTATCAGAAGAGACATGGCTAGTGGATTGAAGAGTATAGGAGGGCTACATGGAGAGATTGTGATGGACAGTGAAAACATTTCTTCCTTGGTTTGTAGCCTGGATACATTTGTTCTTTTTCTCCTTACCAGAGCAATACAATTGCACTGCTTGTGGCAAGTGGGAAGGGTCGTCATGTAAACCATTTTAGCAAATAACACATGATGGATGTATTTCATGTACGAAGACGTCATTGTTTGTACACCGTTGTTTAAATGGCGTACTACAAAATTGGAACGAGACCTTTTTACCTACATGTACATTTACACAAAAAGTGTGCACTGCCCAGCCACATACAGCACAATTCACAGAGAAGTCCATCAATTGCCTCAGTGTCACACTACTCCAGGCTTATCTGTCAAGGAAATCATTTGACCAAACGCATAAAATCAACACTGCACAAAACGCCACAGTCCCATATCACATAACCATAGGTGTAGTGTCACCTGTGCACGCCATTTTAATAAGACACAATAGACAAACAAAGAACGGGCTGACCAGTTGGTAGTTATATTCCCAACTGCTTAGTAACCGACAAACGAGTTTCCAGTGCATCCTTTACATAACCATCCTTGGCAGATTGTGACCTCTAGTGGCCATGCCTCTTGAATAAGTGATGGGCCACACCAGCCCTCACTGCAGCAGTGGCACCACCTGCCCACAGACTATGCATGCCAAATACACTTGTGTCCATACCCAACTGTTCTGTCTTCTCTCCTTAAGTCTTGTGTAGCTGATCCCCCCCCCCCCCCCCCCCCTCAACAGACTCACCCAGATGTTGGAGGTAAGAGTGCCAGGTGGATTTCTTGCACAGGGAACACTGGAACGCCTTGCCTTGCCTCTGCCCACAGTTTCCATCTCTTTAAGGCACCCAGGTACAGGGCCGTCCACCCACACTTGCACACGAACGACTCGCTAACACTCAATTTCGATCTGTGTACTCGCATCGAATGTATATTTGGGGGGAAATAATCAAGTCCAAGTAAAAGAGCTAACAAGAAATTGAACTACTATATACAGTTGGACCACCATACTACACTAGTAGACTTGACTATAGCATGTCAGCACGCCATGTTCCGTCTTACTGACACTAAGAACTCACTGGCCACACCCATCGATCTACATGCACTGGCCACACCCATCGATCTACATGCACTGGCCACACCCTTCGACCCCCACTCACAACTCCACACTCTGGCCGCACCCAGGGACCCTCACTCACTGGCCACACCCATCAACTCACACTCACTGGCCACACCCTCGACCCCCACTGGCCACACCCATCAACCCTCACTCACTGGCCACACCCAGGGGCCCTCATAGCAGGCAGGAATATATGCCCTTCCATAAAAGGGCTTCAACATAACTCATGTTCATGTAGACATCTTGTTTATATAAACCAGCTGCATACATCCTACCTGATACACTACACCTCCTCACACTGAAAAGGGAATTGATGGTGGTGCTCAGGGTACTGGACTCCATTGCTGTCACGGTCCAAGGTCAGCCCGTAGAAGTACGCACGGCCAGCGCAATAGCAAAACAGAACAATTATCAACTCAGGAATAAATCACAGAGAAAAAGGATCCTGTATGCACTAATACATGTCCTTATATACACAAAGTCAGTACACTCAGTAGCCATATAACAATAGATAAAGAGGAAGTATCCCTCTAGACTCTTCGATGATGTTCGACCTAGGTGAAGGGAATTAGCTAACACCTCGACTGAGGGTATTCAGGCTATTGACCTTGCATATGTACAAGGGGCCCATACATGCGGTCCTTCACATTCCTCCCTCCTTCTTCAGCAGCAAGTCGTTGCTGCGTCTTCACCCCATGGCATGACGAGCGTTCTTGTCGTACCAACGCTTTTGGATATCTTGTGCCTTTTCCAAATTCTCCCGCACCAGCGCCGACATGCTTTCCATCTTCTCTCTTATTGACAAGATGTGGGACACCACACTTTCACCGCTCTTCTCGGTCGCCTCCCATGTTCAGAACATCAAGTGGTCCTCGTACATCTCTCCCATACAGTAGCTCAAATGGTGAAAACCCTGTGGAGCACTGAGGCACTTCTCTGTAAGTGAACAACACATATGGGATGAGCAGGTCCCAATCCTTCCCTTCCTGTACCGCCACCTTCCGTAGCATTGCCTTAAGAGTCTGGTTGAACCGCTCAACTAACCCGTCCGTCTGTGGGTGGTACGGAGTCGTCCGAATCGGGCGAACGTGTAGCAATCGATACAATTCTGCGAGAAGTTGGGACGTAAAGTTCGATCCCTGATCTGTCAATATCTCAGAAGGTATCCCCACTCTTGCGAAGAGCTTCACCAATTCTTCTGCCACATTCTCCGCGTCGATAGTCCTCATGGCAACTGCCTCCGGGTACCTGGTCGCATAATCACATATACCCAGTACGTACCGGTTTCCTGATCGACTTCTGGGGAGAGGACCCACAATATCCATAGCGATCCTTTTGAAGGGTTCGTCCACAATTGGTAGAGGGATGAGTGGCGCATGTTGGGGCTTTGACTTGGACGACTTTTGGCACATCTCACAGTGCTTACAAAATTCTACAACGTCTCTTCATACTGTTGGCCAGTAGAATCGTTGCAGCGTACGGTCCCTGGTCTTGTGCTTTCCCAGGTGCCCAGCTAATAGAATGCTATGTGCCAACTCCATTACTACCCTACGACACTTCGTAGGCAAAACACGCTGTTCCCTCGTCTGCATCTCCCCTTCCTTTCCCACACGATACAACAACCCCTCCCTCCACTTAACAATGACTCCATCCTCACTTTTTTTCCTTTCCAACCATTCCACGCAGAGCTCTGAGCGTAGGATCTGCCTCTTGCAGGGCCTTCAGCTCCTCAGCGGAAATCTCCGGGAATGAGTCTAAGGGCAGGTCTTGACATTCTTTCAGCCTGTGCTCCCACCTGTTCTGTCGTTTCTGGCTTCTGGTCTGAGTTGGCCTTTGCTTCCCACCCTGGAATATTGCATCATCCAGCTCAGTTCCTAGCTCCCATGTCTGTTCAGTAAAGGCAGGAGTGGGTCGTACTCCAGAAAGCTCATTCTTTCTCGAGTCGCGACTTTCCTCCTCTGCTTTCCTCCTAGTTCCAGCTCTTGTAGTCACAAAAGCCTCTGAAACCTCCGTCTTGGAGCTCTGCGCAGGAGAAGCGATGACAGCTCTGGCACATCTACACCTAACAGGACTGCCATTGGCAGAGTATGAGACACAGCAGCCACAGTATTAATTACACACCCATCAACTTCCATGCAAATCTGGGCTAATGAGTACAGCACCGTATCTCCATGAGCACATCGGACAACCGCACTCTTGCCCTCCAATACATGTATCTTGTCTTTGGATATTAGGTCTCCTTGCACCATCGTCCTGGTGCATCCCGTGTCTAGCATGATATCACGAACCTCGGTTCCTTCGACGGTACCTCTACGTTTAAGTCCCACTTCCTCCCATTCCATACCGCACAGCGCATTACTGGAACAGTTCCGGGAAATGTGACCCTTCTTCCCACAATTGTAGCAATGGATCCCCTCCAGGGTTTCCCATCGGCCGTTGGTGGATCTATGGGTGCCTCCATCACTCACTGCTGGTTTCGGAGACGAGTCCATTCTTTTGCCATCCTCCCATGGACCCTTCGCGATTGCCCACGGTTTTCTCTCCTGCTGCTGACGTCCGTCTTTCTGCTGCTTTCGCGCGCGCAGGTACAGGTAGTTTTCAGCCATTTCAGCTGCCTCTGTCGACGTCTTGGGTTTCCTCTCTGTTACCCAGACCTTTATTTCTGACGGCAGAGTGTGCAGCAGCTGCTCCATTACCATGAGATCCCGGATCTCTTCAATGGATTTGCAGCTCTTTGTCCACTTCAAGAAAATATCAGTAATTCGCACAGCAAGATTGCTTACCGATTCACTGTCCTTCCTCTCGGCATCTCGAAACCTTTGCCTGTAGGTCTCTTCCGAAATGTCGTATCGGCGTAATATGGCCTCCTTCAACCGCTGATAGGTACCAGCATCCTCCACTTTCATAGCAGCGTAGGCCTGCTGTGCCTTACCCGTCAACTGCGGAGCCTATTTAACCGCCCACCTTTCCTCCTTCACCTCGTACGCTCGCATAATGCGCTCGAAAGTTGTTAAGTACGACTCAACGTCGTCCTGCTTCGACAACTTTACCAGCTTTGCCTCACTTTCACTAGTGGTCCGAGTAGCAGGCGGCTTCTCCTTGCTTACCCGTCGCGACTCCACTATTCTGCGCAGGATGTCCATTTGCTCGCGCATCTGAGCCCTCTCCAGTTCCACCGCTTCCTGTTGACTCTTCTTTTCGTCTTGGTACTGTGCCTCTCGGGACCTCCTGTCCTCGAGCAGTACCTTCATCAGATCTGCAATGCTACCTGCTTCTTCGGCCATCGCGTCACTTACCGGTTTGTAGCTACGCCCTGACCTTGTTGACTTGCACCAAAATAGTATCGCTTACTTTGGGTCTCGCCGATCAAATGTCGCTGCGAAATATCCCACTGCTGCCACCAAATGTCACGGTCCAAGGTCAGTACGCACGGCCAGCGCAATAGCAAAACAGAACAATTATCAATTCAGGAATAAATCACAGAGAAAAAGGATCCTGTATGCACAAATGCATGTCTTTATATACACAAATTAAAGTCAGTAAAGAGGAAGTATCCCTCTAGACTCTTCGATGATGTTAGACCTAGGTGAAGGGAATTAGCTAACACCTCGACTGAGGGTATTCAGGCTATTGACCTTGCGAATGTACAAGGAGCCCATACATGCGGTCCTTCACAATTGCACACAAGCTGCGTAATATGAGAGTACTGTACAGCCACACTTGCAAACAGAATTGTTAAAAGATTGCTACATGTATTTTATATCTTTTTGTCAGACTGTTAGAAGTAAGCCAGTGAGTGTGGTATGTGAATGTGAGGAGGTGTAGTGTATCAGGTAAGCACCACCACCAATTCCCTTCTGGTAGAACTCTGGGCTGCTTCTCCTGGCAACCAACTACCCTGTGCAACATGCAGGCCATGCTCCACTGTATACCCCCAATAGCCAGTATCACTCACATTTGAATACACCAACCTAACGGCTGAAGGGCTAAGCCATATAGGCTGGGCATTATATTGGACCACACAACTAGATGATCTCCAAAACTCTAACTCCCGCTGCACACCTCGGTTGATCTCTAAGTGCTCACACCATGCATGTCTGGACCACAGCAAGACGTACAAACTCCTAGTCATAATCCTAGACATTGGCCCCAAAGCCAACCCCATGGAAATAATCTTGCCAACCAAACTAGCAATAAACCGTACATTCAGATGTGTGGCTACCCCAGTGATCTGCAACATGGCACGCAAGGCTGCCAACTTAGCTTCTGGAACTGAAACACAGCCCCGTTCCAGGTCTGCATCGAATCCCAACCACGCTGTGCTAAGTGATGGGAACCAAACTGACTTACCCTCATGCACAACCAAACCCGCACATTCAAGAGCATCCCTCACCCATGCACTGGCCTTTTTGGCCTCTATCTTACCCTTAACTGCACATATGCCATTGTCCAGGTACATCACTGCTTTTAACCCCTTAGATCGTCATAGCTTAATCATAGATTGATCAAGATTTGATAACTCCAGTTATCAAACTTCAGCACTACTTTTTGAGCCTTCAGAACTAGATTTAATAATTACAATTGCACTAAAAGGTGTATCCATGATCTTATGTAATATAAATAGTCATTAGTTGTAATTACCATATGAGAATTATGATTGATGCTTGCACATTCACAACAACCTTATTGTGGTTACCACTTAGGTACAGCTAGAAAAAAGCAATGCAATCTTAGCCTCATTGTGCACAATGTTTATGTTACTATACTTGTATTACACCTATATAATGTCATTCTTAAGAGTATTTTCATCAGGGTGATCAATGGTACAGCAGAAAGCTTTATTCCTACACATCAAGGGTTGTAATGTTGTAAGTAATGTTGGCCTTATCCTTGTAAATATTGGCCAGTAGAAACTGCTGGCTAGTTCATCTTTTTCTGGTGTTCTACCATTGGAATTTCGTGTGCCAGCTTCTGTGTTGCTTCTCAGCATTTTTTGGGAACGACCAACTGTTTCCACTCTTCCACCTTTCCTGACTGCCCCTTTACTGGATGTTTGAGGGAGTCCTCAGATGTCAATCCTTAGATGACTGCATATCCTTGCATCAGTTTTCTAAAGTTGACGAACCTCCCCCCCCCCCCCCCCCCTCCCCCTCCTAGAAAGTCTAGATCAGGCCTTTCTCCAGCTCCACCTTTTTGCTAACAGTTCATCCTTTCTGGCACCCCTCTGCTGTGGACAAACATCGTGGGGTTGGTCCTTCCAGGAGCTTGCCATCTTTCATGATATTGGTACCGTCTCTGGTTCCGACTCTTGGACCTGCTTATGCTTCTGAGCACCACCCTGGGGTTCTGTTACCCTCTTTGAGTCGTTCTGGACCTGGGGTTCCACTGCCTGTTCTTTTCCCATTACCAGAGCAATTCAACTGCACTTCTTGTGGCAAGTGAGAAGGGCCATCATGATTAAAATTATTAATTATAGATGTACATGTAGATTGTGGTGGGTCAAGGCCCATGACAGCAGTCCTTACCCTAATACCACAAACCATGTGTACCAACGTGTACAGTGTACATGTCATTTCTACACCCTCCCAACATGCACCTTCTCCCTCTGTACTTCTCTCATTCACTTCTCTTCTTCATATTCACTTTTTAAACTGTTCTCCCTTCTTGTGTGCATCTTTGGTGATGCAATTGTTCCTTCTCATTTTACCAGGACAATACAACTCCACTGTATGTGGCAAGTCAGAATGGTCATCATGATGTAGTACAGACCTTGTTGGGAGCTGGTGCTGGAGTGAATATAGCAAGATCTGATGTAAGTGATGTTTAGTTGTGGAGAGATGTATATGGACTAATGAGGGTATGGAGGGATGTTATAAGGATGCAGTGGCAGAGGACCATTCATAAAATGTACACAGTTATTGAGATTAAAGAAGTGTGCTTGTTACTCAGGTGTGGGTCATTCCACTGTGACTTTGTATGGGAGCGTGCTTCACATCTTCAGATCATGATGCATTTACTCATCTTTGTTTGTCTTTGGATGAATGTTGCTTGGTGTTCATAGCGGTTGCTATGAACACCAATGTATACGCTTTATTTTCTCTATGATCAAGCTGCGAATTTTCTCTATGATCGAGCCGGTACTGTTGTTACATGTATAAACAGCAGAATACACAAATTGATTTCCGCACATTGAAAGATCATGTCTGCACAGCTGGTGAGAAGTGCAATTAACTATAAAAAGTGGTACCATCCAATATGGTTTTTACGAGTGGGTAAACCCAAAAGTACATCCTTTGCAATACCTTATCAGTACATAGTTATAAAAAACCTTGGGTAAATGGTGGGTCAGATAAATCACTGCAATGTCCTCAAACACAGCTCTATCTCTTATATCCCCCCCCCCCCCCCTCCATGTAATGATGACATTTGGGTTGGAACTTATATCCCATAGCCATTCTTGGCTCACTATAACCACCAGCAGCCATGTCTCTTCAATAGCCGATTGAGCACACTTGTATTAGCACCACCGGCTACCAAACTGTGCATTCCTAATAGCTCAGCCAAGATGGGCTAAGCCTTGAGTAGTTCAGCCCCCCCCCCCCCCCCCCCCCCAGTTAAAGTACACAAGGTTTTGCCTTTCATGGTATCAGCAACTGTCCTGATATCACTGTGAACAGCAGCTGCATTATAGAGGTTACTTTTCCAAAATCAAATAAAATTAGATTGCCATACATGTACATGTAGCTTAACCAAATGTCGCATTAGTTTAGAGAACACATATGATACTTACGACAAACCAAAAGGCAGCACTGAGAACTGAAAATACTTTCATCAAAACCCAAGTACTTACGATGTGCCTCCACCACCTCCACATGGTGGTAACTCGACTTTACATCATATACTCACCTGATCTGAAAAGCATCATGGCAATACTCAAGTCTTCATACTTAAATTTATGTTTCTGTACTAACTCATTCACATGACGTAGGTTAAGCACCAAGTGCTTCTTCTGACAGCGGGCTGCAAAAATACGGACTTGCATTTACTGTCTGGACGTAACCCCCCCCCCTGAGCAGCTCAGCAAGGTCCACAAATCCTGTGTTCACCCACGCCGACTGCTGATTTGTCCTTGCATACACCGTAGGTTTGGAGTGGAATGGTATCACATACCCTTCCCGTATTAAATCAATGATCCACTCTGGGGCACATAGCACATCCACCCAAAACTGTACATGCTGTCTCTACCACCCTTTGATGGACGCTGGTCAGCCATCACCCAATTGGAATTCACAACATCTGCCCATAGAAAGTTTGATGGCATACCTTAATGTAAAGAGCCCCAAATTTATCTCAGTTAAAGGGTAAGTGATTGATAAAAGTGTACCAACCAAGCACAGGTTATCACAACCCTTGATGACCAAAGCAGATTGATGGTGTGGGGTGTAGGCATGCCAACATGTACATGTACCCGTAGCTCTATTCATAATAATATTATGAATTACTCTATCAGTCTACATGTACATGTACATGTAGACCATGGTGGGTCAAGGCCCATAACCTCTGTCCTTACCCTAATACCACAAACCATGTGTACCAACATGTGTATACAGAGTACCTGCTGCAACACATCATATACAAATTGATCTGGTGATGTTGCCTTTTCTACACCCTCCCAACATGCACCTTCTCCCTCTGTACTTCTCTCATTCACTTCTCTTCTTCATATTCACTTTCAAACTGTTCTCTCTTCTTATGTGCATCTGTGATGCCTTTGTTCCTTCTCTCCTTACCAGGACAATACAACTCTACTGTTTATGGCAAGTCAGAAGGGTCATCATGATGTAGTACAGACTTTGTTGGGAGCTGGTGCTGGAGTGAATATAGCAAGATCTGATGTAAGTGATGTGAGGGTATGGAGGGGTGTGTTATGGATACAGTAACAGAGGCTACATGTACCATTTATAAAATTTATGAAAATTGCTCCCCCCCCCCCCCACCACAACACATACATGTACACAAAGGTGTGCTATTGAGATTAAAGAAGTGTGCACGTTACTCAGGTGTGTCAGGCCCAAGTGCATAGTGTATAGGCAGGGGCAGATGTTAATGATTCAATAGGACTGTATTAACAATGTAATAACATGAGGGTCTTAAGTTTTTATCCCACATTGGACATCAGTGGCCTCTTATTTTATAATTTATACCACATGTACATGTGTTCATGTACATGTAATTTCTAAATGTTCAATGTTGTCAATGCAATGTACATGTTACTAACCATTTTCCAGTGCATCCTTTACATAACCATCCTTGGCAGATTGTGACCTCTAGTGGCCATGCCTCTTGAATAAGTGATGGGCCACACCAGCCCTCACTGCAGCAGTGGCACCACCTGCCCACAGACTATGCATGCCAAATACACTTGGGTCCATACCCAACTGTTCTGTCTTCTCTAGTAGCAACTCCCTAAGTCTTGTGTAGCTGATCCCCCCCCCCCCCCCCCCCCCCACCCCCGATTTACTCAATCACTGCCCACATTTTGCCCAAAACACTTTGCCATGCTCTTGTGTACACAAACCACCCATGCTGAAATATCTCTCCATCATGGCTACCAGGTATGTAGGTGTCCCTGTACAATCAACTACCAGGGAGGAACCCTCCCTGTACTGATCTGTCTTGCTAGACGTTATATTTATGGTCATGCTTTCTGTGCCAAATACAATATCAGAGCACTGCAACTTTAACAACTCATCACAATGCATAAACCAGCAAATGCCACCAGTGATGAATAAGTGATGGGTCACACCAGCCAGGGGCTGACATTAATGACTCTTAATCTCTAATCTATTTCCATCCTTTTATTAGGATGGAAATCCTGAATTAAGGATAACTTTACGCTGCTCGTATCAACTTCATTTCACATCATATTGGATATTTTGTGGGATATTGGCTTTCATCAAAACAGCGTTAGCTAGTTAGTCATTTCTTTCTACTTTTTCTCTGACTTTGATTGTAAGTGGCAGTATTATGAACCCTGCATTCAGATGTGTGGCTACCCCAGTGATCTGCAACATGGCACGCAACGCTGCCAACTTAGCTTCTGGAACTGAATCACAGCCCCGTTCCAGGTCTGCATTGAATCCCAACCACGCTGTGCTAAGTGATGGGAACCAAACTGACTTACGAGGATGCACAACCAAACCCGCACATTCAAGAGCATCCCTCACCCATGCACTGGCCTTTTTGGCCTCTATCTTACCCTTAACTGCACATATGCCATTGTCCAGGTACATCACTGCTTTTAACCCCTTAGATCGCCATAACTTAATGAAAGTTCACATAAGTTTAGAGAACACATATATGGTTCATCAAAACCCAAGTACTTTGATGCATGTGAATGGACAAAATCTTGAAAACGTACAGTGTGTTTTCGGTAAAAATAGCAAAACCAATTAGAGTAAAAACACTGCCATACAATGTATATTGGGCTATTCCAGTTTAAAATCGTACATGGGTACTGATGACATCGCTGCATACCTCCGGATAACCACTAGTATTATTACCAGCTATTATCCGGAGGTATGCGGCAATGTCATCAGTACCAATGTACGATTTTAAACTGGAATAGCCCATAGTAGCACCACCATGTGGAGGTGGTGGAAGCGCTTCAAAGTACCCCGCAACATGCATCTGACAAATACCTATCGTTCATAAGCTTGTGGAGCTAGCAATTTCCAAATCTACAATGTACTTTTTAGTATGCTTAGTGCAAAAGAGGTGTCTACTTTTTGACATGTTGCTCTGATATTCCCAACATTACTTTTTAGTGCTTTAAGTTGTTTTGCAATTTACCGCAAATACATCTTTTAGCATTGCAGTAGTGATTGTATTTGAAGAATTGCAAGAAAGTAGAAGTATTTTTAAATATTTTATATTTTAATATTTTTATTTTTAATTTATCTCAGTTAAGGGGCAGGTGATTGATAAAAGTGTACCAACCAAGCACAGGTTATCACAACTCTTGATGTGTAGGAATAAAGCTTTTAAACTACATGTACATGTATGTTTAGAACAAGAGCAGCTTGTACACATGTTCTCCATCCACACTCTGTACTTTACCTGTAGATTTATAAAATATGAAGAGAATTGATACTTGTGCTGTTGGTTAGATAAGCAATATATGAGGAGTGTGTTCAAATAATCAGTAGAGGGAACTGAAGAGGTGGTGGCACCAAAGCAGATAGATGGTGTGGGGGGTAGATACACCACTCATCTTTTGTAATACTAAAGTTTCAAACTGCTCTCCTACATGTACTTGTGTGTGCGTATATCTGTGATGCCTTTGTTCCTTCTCTCCTTACCAGGACAATGCAACTCCACTGTATATCGCAAGTGAGAATGGTCATTGTGAAGTAGTACAGACCTTGTTGGGAGCTGGTGCTGGAGTGAATATAGCATCTGTTGTAAGTGATGTTTAGTATTGGAGATATGTATATACTCACCTGATATGTATATGGACTAATGAGGGCTGATGTTAATGATTCAATAGGACTTACATGTACATGTAGTACCTCAGATATAAGGTAAGTGTGGTACACAGATGATGCCACTGCAGGTGGTTCCCTCACAGCTATTAAGCCTTAGTGGGATAGTCTCGTTTTACATGGTCCCACATACATGTATGGGTGTTTTGTTAGTTGAACCAAATCGTAAAGTCACCACATGCTGTCAATGCATCTGAATGTTTAGTAAACAGTGGTCTAAATATTACATCTGAAGGGGAAAAAGGTGCAGCACTGGGTCTACATCATTGTGCTGAAAATTACATCCGTGAAATGGTGAAAGAGTTGTTGTCACAAGTCACATAGCCTTCTTCAATAGTGAACATTCAACTACGTGTACATGTAGTACATAATCTTATTGCAATGCTACAGTTAAACTTACTTAGGGAGGGCCAAGGCTCCCTGCCCCCCTCCCCAGGCCCCCTATGGCAATGTTCTGTGGATCAAGCATAGGAACTGGAAGGACCATCAATTTGTTGCCTTACATGTACAGTCTGACCTCGTTAAGAGCGCACTCGTTATAAGCGCATTCCCTTGTTAAATGTATTGAAAATTGTATTCACGATTAATGCGGGTACTACACATTATCTATGTTTACAATGTGCAATCTATGCCCTAAGTATGGTAAGAGCGCAGGGAACAAACGTGGCGCTCTTAACGAGGTCCGACTGTAATAACTAAAGAGGGCATTTCTGTAGTTCATACACATGGGCCAACATAAAACAACTTGCCAGTACTGCCCACTAATCGATCATTGTGTGAACATTGGTGTAAATAAAGATTCAACATCTCAAGAAAGCTATCAGAACAGACATGGCTAGTGGATTGAAGAGTATAGGAGGCTGCATGGTGATGGACAGTGAAAACATTTCTCCCTTGGTTTGTAGCCTGGATACATTTGTTCTTTTTCTCCTTACCAGAGCAATGCAAAATTGCACTGTTCATGGCAAAGTGGGAAGGGTCGTCATGTAAACCATTTTAGCAAATAACACATGATGGATGTATTTCATGTACAAAGATGTCATTGTTTGTACACCGTTGTTTAAACGGCGTACTACAAATATGGAATGAGACCATTTTACCTACATGTACACCCCCTCCCCCCAACACATTCATGTACACATGTACACAAAAGGTGTGCTATGGAGACTAAAGAAGTGTGATTAAAAAAGCGAGTTTCCAGTGCATCCTTTACATAACCATCCTTGGCAGATTGTGACCTCTAGTGGCCATGCCTCTTGAATAAGTGATGGGCCACACCAGCCCTCACTGCAGCAGTGGCACCACCTGCCCACGGACTATGCATGCCAAATACACTTGGGTCCATACCCAACTGTTCTGTCTTCTCTAGTAGCAACTCCCTATGTCTTGTGTAGCTGATCCCCCCCCCTACCCCCCCCCATCCCCGATTTACTCAATCACTGCCCACCTTTTGCCCAAAACACTTTGCCATGCTCTTGTGTACACAAACCACCCATGCTGAAATATCTCTCCATCATGGCTACCAGGTATGTACATGTAGGTGTCCCTTACGATCAATTACTCTCCCTGTACTGATCTGTTTTATTTATCTGTGCCAAGTGCAATATCAGAGCACTGCAACTTTAACAACTCATCACAATGCATAAAACCAGCAAATGCCACCAGGCATACTACTAACAGTCTGACATCAGACATCTTGCTGTCTGGACGTAATCCCCACTGAGCAGCTCAGCAACAGCAAGGTCCACAAATCCTGTGTTCACCCACGTCGACTGCTGATTGGTCCTTGTATACGCCGTCTAGGTTTGGAGTAGAACTGTATCACATAAATCAACGATCCACTCTGGGGCACATAGCACATCCACCCAAAACTGTACATGCTGTCTCTACCACCCTTTGATGGACGCTGGTCAGCCATCACCCAATTGGAATTCGCAACAACTGCCCATAGAAAGTTTTATGCCATACCTTTAATGTAAAGAGCCCCAAATTTATCTCAGTTAACCATAATTCTCCAGGTCCACGTCCTACACGAAGGACCAATATTTGAAAATTCATTATAAATAAAAATGCAGTTTTTTGGCATCCATTTCTCTACTACTGTTTGGTGTGTCTATCATGCTAAATTTACCAATTATCAGTCTATTTTTTAAATCACACCCTTTGTTACACAATGCTGAATACGGTTCTTAAAAATGCATTATGTAGAGAATTTAATTGTCACAGAAAAAAGTAAAAGTACGACAAGTTTAACTTTTTTTGAATGTTTTTTAAAGCATGATGTGTGTGCTACTATAAACATTGTATGGCAGTGTTTTTACTCTAATTGGTTTTGCTATTTTTACCGAAAACACACTGTATGTTTTCAAGATTTTGTCCATTCACTTGGCTATTCCCCGCAACCTGTGTCTGACAAGTACCTATCGTTCATAAGCTTGTGGAGCTAGCAATTTCCAAATCTACATGTACAATGTACTTTTTTATATGCTTAGTGCAAAAGAGGTGTCTACTTTTTGACATGTTGCTCTGATATTCCCAACATTACTTTTTAGTGCTTTAAGTTGTTTTGCAATTTACCACAAATACATCTTTTAGCATTGCAGTAGTGATTGTATTTGAAGAATTGCAAGAAAGTAGAAGTATTTTTAAATATTTTATATTTTAATATTTTTATTTTAAATTTATCTCAGTTAAGGGGCAGGTGATTGATAAAAGTGTACCAACCAAGCACAGGTTATCACAACCCTTGATGTGTAGGAATAAAGCTTTTAAACTACATGTATGTTTAGAACAAGAGCAGCTTGTACACATGTTCTCCATCCACACTATGTACGTTACCTGTAGATTTATAAAATATGAAGAGAATTGATGCTTGTGCTGTTGGTTAGATAAGCAATATATGAGGAGTGTGTTCAAATAGTGGAGGGAACTGAAGAGGTGGTGGCACCAAAGCAGATAGATGGTGTGTGGGGTAGATACACCACTCATCCTTTGCAATACTAAGGTATCAAACCGTTCTCCCTTCTTGTGTGTACATGTATCTGTGGGGTCATTCCATGGGCTGTCAGGAATGAATTGGACAGCACCCCTCAGATTTGTGTGCAATTTATCATATTTGCTTGACCTAATATGGACGTTACTTTGACGCATTAATTTTTAAAATCGCACGAGTGGTTTACGAATTAACACCGTCATGAATAATTAATTGTTTTCCACTTTGAAGACTCATAACTCCCTACTCACAGAACATGTATGGCTATTGTTGGCATCAAATTGAAGCTCACTTAGTGTACAATCCGACTATAATATGTTTCTGTGGGAGAGGCGAACGGGTTAACGAATAAATGTTTATACAGCACGGTTTTCAATATTTAGGTCACTTGCAGGGTGATACTCAAGAATTTTGTTTTTGTATATGAAAACTGTTCATTGTCCTTACATTCAAAAAAAATAAAAAGTCTGAGTATCAGCTAGTTCTGGGAACTGCAGAGGGTTAAAAGGCAAGACGCCATCTTTAATTTCTTCATGGTTGATTTTATCACTAATGAGAAGCAAGGTTGTTTAGATACGTCTCAAGGGTATTACATAATACTGTCCTCAACTATGACAACAATAAGAAAGGGCGTTGGTAATTTAAAAAATGATTTTTTAGTACATCGAATTGCGCATTTATTGGAAACCGTTAAGCCTTCTAATGGGATCGTTGCGTAGGTAAGCGTGCTCGTTATTACTGTCATAAGCGGTTACAGCTCAACATTTCTTTTGATTGGAGGTAAAAGGGAACAACGAGGTTTAAATGAACCGGCGGTGAGACCTATTCAACCGGCTCAAGAAGTGGTGGTCCCTCAACCTGTTCATACGCCAGATGACAGCGTACCGAGGGACCACCACTTCTTGAGCCGGTTGAATAGGTCTCACCGCCGGTTCATTTAAACCTCGTTGTTCCTTTTTACTTCCAATCAAAAGAAATGTTGAGCTTTAACCACTTATGACAGTAATAACGAGCACGCTTACCTAAGCAACGATCCCATTATTAGAAGGCTTAGTAACGGTTTCCAATAAATGCGCAATTCAATGTACTAAAAATCATTTTTTAAATTACCAACGCCCTTTCTTACTGTTGTGATAGTTGTGGACAGCATTATGTAATACCCTTGAGACGTATCTAAACAACACTTGCTTCTCATTAGTGATAAAATCCACCATGAAGAAATTAAAGATGGCGTCTTGCCCTTTAACCCTCTGCAGTTCCCAGAACTAGCTGATACTCAGACTTTTTATTTTTAAAAAATGTAAGGACAATGAACAGTTTTCATATACAAATACAAAATTCTTGAGTATCACCCTGCAAGTGACCTAAATATTGAAAACCGTGCTGTATAAACATTTATTCGTTAACCCCTTCGCCTCTCTCACAGAAACATATTATAGTCGGATTGTACACTAAGAGAGCTTCAATTTGATGCCAACAATAGCCATACATGGTTCTGTGAGTAGGGAGTTATGAGTCTTCAAAGTGGAAAACAATTAATTATTCATGACGGTGTTAATTCGTAAACCACTCGTGCGATTTTAAAAATTAATGCGTTAAAGTAACATCCATATTAGGTCAAGCAAATATGATAAATTGCACACAAATCTGAGGGGTGCTGTCCAATTCATTCCTGACAGCCCATGGAATGACCCTGTGATGACTTTGTTTCTACTCTCCTTACCAGACCAATGCAACTCCACTGTATATCGCAAGTCAGAATGGTCATCATGATGTAGTACAGACCTTGTTGGGAGCTGGTGCTGGAGTGAATATAGCAAGATCTGATGTAAGTGATGTGAGATGTATATGGACTAATGAGGGTATGGAGGGATGTTATATGGATGCAGTGGCAGAGGGCTACATGTACCATTAATAAAATTGCTGTAGTCTCGCAGCTCTAACGTGTATTTAAACTGTGTTTGTGCACAATCAAACGATTCCTTTCCCCACACTAATCACCGATCATTACACTAATCCCCCCCCCCCCTCCCCCCCGATTTACACAATCACAGCCCACCTTTTGCCCAAAGCACTCTGCCATGCTCTTGTGTACTGCTGAAATATCTCATGCTACCGGGTATGTACAGTAGGTGTCCCTGTACGAGCAATTACCAGGGAGGAACCATCCCTGTACTGATCTGTCTTGCTAGACACTTTTGTGTACATAACGGTTAAAATGAACAGCACATGGTGTGCCACCTATATGTACAATGCAGGGATTTATTTATGATGGGTGTGTAGGCAACTGGGCATGGGTGGGTTATGTCAACCATGGAAGTTATATGTCAAATGCCAGAATTAAATTGTGTGCAATCAATTCATATAGTAGTAATACAGTACCGGCTTGGTCATAGAGAAATTTCGCAGCTCGGTCGTAGAGAAAATAAAGTGTATACATTGAGACTAAGCCAACTATCAGTTTTCATAGCAGTTGCTATGAACACTGATGGTTTCTTTAGTTACCAATGTATAAGCTTTATTTTCTCTATTATCGAGCTGCGAATTTTCTTTGTGATCGAGCCGGTACTGTTGTTGCATGTATAAACAACAGAATACACAAATTGATTTCCGCACATTGAAAGATCATGCCTGCACCGCTGGTGAGAAGTGCAATTAATATATTTAACTATAGAAAGTGGTACCATCTAATCACGGCTGTTTCAAGCTGGACATTAGGTTGCTAATTAGAACACATTCGAACATTACGGTATTTTGGTGTTTGGGATCCTAGAGGAGCTAATTATTTTGTGGTTTACGTTACGAGGCTCTTTTTGCCACTACAATTTCAATATACACAACCATTATAATATTGAGCTGTTCCACAACCAATTTCGTACTTAAAAAGAATAGTACGCACAGTCAAACTAAGTTCTCCTTTGCCCTATAATTGCCACGCATGTGGCTACTGAAGGCACGCCTTTTATTGCTTTCATAAGTGCCCTGGCGGCAACCAATTTTTCTCGAAATGCCCCAGGCAGATGGTTATAAAACTTACTCCTACTCAAAGAGCAATCATTTTACACCACCTTTGCGTTTAGGGAGTGCTGGGGCTTATTGTCTGGGGAACGAACGACACGATTAGACGGGACCATGTAACTAATGAATAATGCACGTGCGCCACACCCATATGTACATGTCATGCACGACGACAGCGGGAGACACGCAATGTCATGTCCAAAAGTCCTGTCAGGAGTAAATGGTCATAACTGAACTGTAGGGTGGAAACGAGAGTCTCAAACAAATACACCTGTGCTGCGTTTTCAATGAAGTTCTTGACATGCTTTGCAATAGACATACGCAATGGCAGTGTTTGATTTCCCTATAAGTTTCTGCACAGCGTGCAGATGCAAAGTACAAGAAGCAGCAGTAAAGAAAAATTGCATACAGGTGATGATGGCTTTTATTACAGCCGCTATCCTTTCCTCACATGAAAAGGAGAGTATAAAGATGCACCTACTACATGTAGTACACCATGCATGTCAGTTAATGGGTGGACATGTACAATCATGAATGCAGGATTTGGGCTGATGCCTGATGGGGTCAACCATTTCAATCAGTTGTAAAGGACATACATGTATGGCTAACAAACGTTTTATTTAATATGCAAGAACACTACTAGTTGGGCGTAGCCCGAATCGAAGGTGAAGGTCGGGCTACGCCCGACTAGAACACTAATTGTCCCAGACTGAAGTTTTAGAGGCCAGAAAAGCTAAGCCGAAAACGAAAACACAAAGAATAGTGTTTTTTTTTTGTTTTCTATGTATTCTAGTATGTTTAATATTTATTAAACAAAGTATAAACAAGTTATTACATACATGATACTGTACATGACTATGGAACTAACACAACACGCATTTAACCACTGTCCAGCTGAGCCAGGATTGGTGGAGACCTGGCTAGCAAAGCTCTTGCAGTGGTACACATAAGTTTGAAGTTAAGATGGCCATAAATACCTTACCCTTGGGCAAAGCAGATCCCACAGAGAGAAGAGAAGCCAGGCGAGAAAAGGTGCATTGTGCCTCATCACCCCAGGCTCCATGCATAGGTCTCCACGGCAAGTGGAACACAGGACCAGCCCAGCTCAGCACACTTCACATCATGTGCTTGCATTCCTCAGCTGATCGGGCGGCTGCACCTGTGTTAGCACAAGCCTCAGATAAGATGGCAGATGATAGGGGGAGAGAAACTGTAGAGTATGTGTGTTTCGTACACATACATTATGAGAGGACCACTTCGCTATGTAAAAAATCTGCCGTATTCAAAGCGTTGGCATGACGCGCTAAAAATAAGCACCGTTACACCCTAAACAGAACCAAATACAACCGTCTCTTGAGTACACGTTTCTAAGAGTTTTTTCAGTTGGCCTGGCGGATTTCACAAAAAAGCCTATTGACACGAACAACTCAAAATAGAGCGCATGTAGTCTCGGCCCTCTCTTCTCGCGTATGTAAATACAACAAAGATAAAACATACTGTTTTAGTCTTCGAAGGACGCCTGACCGAAATATCAACTCACAGTTAGCTTACGTTGTACGAATAAAGAAGGATAAGCCACATTCCTGTGCCATGCGGTAACTAGAGTTTGGTTGCCTGTCTCCAAGTAGGGGGTGGGGACGAGACCAACTTTTCAATGGAATGAAACAGCCGTGCTAATATGGTTTTTACGAGTGGGTTTTCCCAAAAGTACATCCTTTGCAATACCTTATCAGTACATAGTTATAAAAAACCTTGGGTAAATGGTGGGTCAGATAAATCCCTGCAATGTCCTCAAACACAGCTCCATCCCTGGTATCCCTGCCACCCCCCCCCCTCCCCTCCCCTCCCCCATGGCACTCCAAACACCGTGTAATGATGACATTTGGGTGGGAACTTATATCCCATAGCCATTCTTGGCTCACTATAACCACCAGCAGCCATGTCTCTTCAATAGCCGATTGAGCACACTTGTATTAGCACCACCGGCTACCAAACTGTGCATTCCTAATAGCTCAGCCAAGATGGGCTAAGCCTTGAGTAGTTCAGACCCCCCAGTTAAAGTACACAAGGTTTTGCCTTTCATGGTATCAGCAACTGTCCTGATATCACTGTGAACAACATCTGCATTATAGAGGTTACTTTTCTAAAATCAAATAAATATTAATCTATACACGTTGAATTTCCACGATGATAGAGAAATTTCGCAGCTTGGTCATAGAGAAAATAAAGCGTATACATTGGTAACTAATGAAACCATCAGTGTTCATAGCAATCGCTATGAAAACTGATAGTTGGCTTAGTCCCAATGTATACACTTTATTTTCTCTATGATCGAGCTGTGAAA
Source organism: Eunapius fragilis (assembly GCA_963681505.1). Lineage (NCBI taxonomy): Eukaryota > Metazoa > Porifera > Demospongiae > Spongillida > Spongillidae > Eunapius > Eunapius fragilis. Next base: position 7,748,368 of record OY811972.1, on the reverse strand, counting down.
TTTATCTTTGATTGAGCTGGTACTGTAGTGCTCTTTTGAACTCACAAAGGTGATCAAAATAATTAATTATGCGAGTGGCCATATTTCATAAACGGAACTACATAGGGTATGCAATTTTGTGTAATATAGTTGGGAGAATATTGGTATCTCAATGTGAGAAGGTAAGGTATTTAGGGTGGTACAACTAACCCTATTTGTGCCCTTTACTACTCCTTGGTAGAGGGCCCAACAATGTCCATGGAACAGGCTCCAACATGATTGGTAGTGGGATGAGTGGAACAGACTGTCCTCTTCAATTGTGCACAGGCCTTCTGACATGTTGCACATTTGCGACTAATGTTGGCCTTATCCTTGTAAATATTGGCCAGTAGAAACTGCTGGCTAGTTCATCTTTTTCTGGTGTTCTACCACTGGAATTTCGTGTGCCAGCTTCTGTGTTGCTTCTCAGCATTTTTTGGGAACGACCAACTGTTTCCACTCTTCTACCTTTCCTGACTGCCCCTTTACTGGATGTTTGAGGGAGTCCTCAGATGTCAATCCTTAGATGACTGCATATCCTTGCATCAGTTTTCTGAAGTTGACGAACCTCCCCCTCCTAGAAAGTCTAGATCAGGCCTTTCTCCAGCTCCACCTTTTTGCTAACAGTTCATCCTTTCTGGCACCCCTCTGCTGTGGACAAACATCGTGGGGTTGGTCCTTCCAGGAGCTTGCCATCTTTCATGATACTGGTACCGTCTCTGGTTCCGACTCTTGGACCTGCTTATGCTTCTGAGCACCACCCTGGGGTTCTGTTACCCTCTTTGAGTCGTTCTGGACCTGGGGTTCCACTGCCTGTTCTTTTCCCATTACCAGAGCAATTCAACTGCACTTCTTGTGGCAAGTGAGAAGGGCCATCATGATTAAAATTATTAATTATAGATGTACATGTAGATTGTGGTGGGTCAAGGCCCATGACAGCAGTCCTTACCCTAATACCACAAACCATGTGTACCAACGTGTACAGTGTACATGTCATTTCTACACCCTCCCAACATGCACCTTCTCCCTCTGTACTTCTCTCATTCACTTCTCTTCTTCATATTCACTTTTTAAACTGTTCTCCCTTCTTGTGTGCATCTTTGGTGATGCATTTGTTCCTTCTCTCCTTACCAGGACAATACAACTCCACTGTATGTGGCAAGTCAGAATGGTCATCATGATGTAGTACAGACCTTGTTGGGAGCTGGTGCTGGAGTGAATATAGCAAGATCTGATGTAAGTGATGTTTAGTTGTGGAGAGATGTATATGGACTAATGAGGGTATGGAGGGATGTTATATGGATGCAGTGGCAGAGGACCATTCATAAAATGTACACAGTTATTGAGATTAAAGAAGTGTGCTTGTTACTCAGGTGTGAGTCATTCCACTGTGACTTTGTATGGGAGCGTGCTTCACATCTTCAGATCATGATGCATTTACTCATATTTGTTTGTCTTTGGATGAATGTTGCTTTTACCGTTTATTACGTTTATAACTTGAATGGTTTAGAAAATATGCTGTCCTGAATGATTAATTTTTCCCATAAAGTTCAACTTGGAAAGCTCATACCTTTTTTGTCTGATGCAGACATTATTAACATCAAACTTAATTGGAACCCATACATGTATTTAATAATCAGTTATGTGGGTTGTAAAAGGTTTAAATACTAAAGTGCTGATTTAAAAATTGGGACTGATATAGAAGTTTTTAAAATTATAACCATCAAGGGAAGACTAATATCTTGTTAATGTCTATTGTCCTGAATGTCCACCTGGGGGTACAATTGGACACCCGGGTGGACAGCAAAAAAAAAGTTTTTGCCGTTCGGTCACGGAAAGGACCTGGCTGAATTTAACGGTACTGGCTTACAGAACAAGTCTTTTCAGGATCAGGCCGAGATAAGTAAGGCTTAACTCTTTTTGGTACTAGTAAAACGAGCCGTGCTAGCGGACCTATCCATTACGCTCCATGCGGATCGGTCGGAGCGTAATGGATAGGCCCGCTAGCACGGCTCGTTTTACGGGTACCAAAAGGAGTTAAGCCTTACTTATCTCGGCCCGATCCTGAAAAGACTTGTTCTATAAGCAAGTACCGTTAAATGCCACTAGGTCTCTTCCGTGACCGAACGGCAAAAACTTTTTTTGCTGTCCACCCGGGTGTCCAATTGTACCCCCGGGTGGACACTCAGGACAATAGACATTAATAAAATTTCAGTGTATAGATAACCCCTGAGAACCACATTCGTTTGATGATATGGCAGCCATATTTATTTTTAAACTTGGCTTATATTACTAAGTGTGTCACATAACTATCATACAACAGCTATCAACACTGAGGTTTTTTTATGCCACAAGTGATTCTTTGATAGTGTATGCCAGACACATGAAAGTAAGATCTTTTAGTGCATTGCTTAGTATCAATGGCAAGAGCTTCCTAATATACCACAAACCACTTAGACCACTTAACAACACAATGGTTCATACAGTTCATAATGTGTGCAGATAGTGGACCGTCTCCTCTCTTGACTGACCTGGTTAGTCAGTGAAGTAAATTTGCCAATCAATGTCTGGCTGACACAATTAACTGTATATAAATTCATTAAATAAATTGATTAGTAATTTGCTGTGAATGAACAAAACCCACAATCATTTGTTGTTTGGGCTTAAATTGATGCGTACATGTGCTTGCACAACCATAACTTAACAAAGGACTAGTCATTAATAAATTGATCACTCTTGTATTAGTACGGTCGGAGTCCATTGTGGACAGCAAGTTTCAAAGGACACCTTGAAGTAGTAAACAAACTCATTGAAGCAGGAGCTGATATCAATCAGGCTAATAAGGTTGGTGTGAAATGATCTGCACCATTTACAATGTAGTGGTCAGCATGTACTGGTACCTTTAACATGATGTAAAGTAAAACATTTCAGGGAAATTAATGGCCATGTACAGTATGGTAAGATGTGATGGGATGTGACAGGGTGTGAACTAATGAGCGTATGGAGGGATGTGGTGTGGTGAGGGAGTTAGGGGACATGTTGTAGGATACATGTTCATGTATATTGATGTAGTATAGTGCTCTTATTGTTGCCTTTGAATTATTTTACACAATTCCTGTATCATGTAATCTTAGTGACAAATTCATTGTTGGACCTAGTGATATCTATGTTTTTATGATTACATCATGTACACTGCATGTGCCTTGAATAGATTTGTATTCCACAAGAGATGTGGTATCAATATTTTGTTTGCCACAATGTACATGTATTCAAATTTAAATGGTTATACTCAGGAGGACTGTAACCTCCGGAGATATGTACACATGTACATATACATTGAAAGACATATTTTTTAGTTCAGTGCATGTCAGTATTAGCAGAAATGCAGGTGTATTGATATCCATTCACACATGATGGCATGCATAAGTACATGTATATCACTCATGTACATGTACATGTATGGTCTTCAGAATGGGAGCACACCCCTGGGCATAGCAGTGAAGAAGGGTCATAAGGAAATAATTGAACTACTGAAGCTTAACATGAGCAAGGTTAGGTTAGGTGTGCATGCATACACCTACATGCTTGTGTGACTCACTTGTGACCTCCATGTAATGTACGTCTAACATGACTGATTTCAATAAGAAGTCTGAAAATTACTAGTTGTCTGCTGCAGACAACCATCAACCTTCATTAACTTCATTACATGAGCTGTAAATTGCCATTTGTTGGTTGTATTAATGAGGCAAAATGCTCAGACTTTGCAGGCCCATGATTTGTCTGCCGTAGCCCTTGAATTTTAGTGTATGTGTGTATGTTATTTGTATAGTATGTATGTAATTATGTATTTGGCTATGATTAAACGCAGAGACATAAGAAACTAAAATCCATTTTGAAATCATATGCTTTTAAATCTGAGTTTTGTCAATAGGCACTGAAGATAAAATAAAGACATCTGATGATATACATGTAGTGTTTCCATGAGCACCAAATGTTGCATGTGTTGTTGTATACCATCAATGATGTACATATTTCCATGTACTACTTCAGGATGATGGCCTAACTGAACAGAACAACCTGAAGCCTTCAGAGGTGAGTAGCAAGGGTTGTGTGTGGTCTGAGGATGAGGTAATAGTCAGTGCAGTATGCATGTAGGTCACCAAGGCAACACAAAAGGTCTAATGGACCACCCTGCAGCACATTACATGTACATGTATGCACATGTATGTACACAGACAATCAAATAGTTGCAACACACTGCTAATAATTCATAGCAATATTAATACTGTAGTAGTGGGAGCTACAGGAAATCGATAAGAGGTCAGGATACTATAAGTATGGGGAGGAGCACTGTTGTTGCTTTTGAATTAGGAGATGTATGCTTCCATGGCATACGATTTTGGTCTGGAGTACATGTCATTATGAAATGTATATTTGTCTGTTTACAGATAAAGCAGCCAGTGGAACACAAAGAGTAAACATTTGTACCACCAAATGTATTCATGATCCTTCACACTCCACTCTATCTCCTCCCCTCTCTCTTCCCTCCAATATTCCCTCTCAATAGGTTGGTCACATTTGCCTCCACACATGGTGACAATATCAGACTTGAACATGGAGGACAAGTGGCCTGCAGATTTAATAACAACTCAAGAGGCATTGTGATTACTTCTGCTCCTCTTCCTAGTGATGTCATCTTTCAGGTGAGATGACAGGTTTAGACATTGTCACCACATACTGTTGTCCCTCACTGACATGTGGTGCCTTAGTTGTGAGTGTTGTGACTTTCGTGCATGTTATCTTGGCTGCTTTAGATTATACCCCTTATACAATTGACCTTGACATATTACAGTGTGCATTTCACATGCCTGTATAAATATATCTGCACTCATCTATTTTTATTATTCTTGGTTTGTGGGGGGAAAGTATCTTATTTGTTGGTACAGTATATGTGATTTTGTGTGACTTTATGTTTGTGCCTTTCTAATACATCATGTATACAGTTGTCATTGAGGAAGTGAACATGCCACAATGACCACAATGTGTAAAAATCTATCAGCTACATGTATGTAGGCCACATACATGCAATTTTGGCAATTGCTAACACTGCAAGTGTGTGCTTACAATTGGTATTATACAATGTATACTGATTACACATCAATAGGTGGAGATTATGGAGGTGGACTCCAAATGGAGTGGCTCTCTGTCCATTGGAGTCACTACACAAAGTACAGCACAGGTGGTTTCTGTGGACAATGTAAAGCAGTTGTTGGGACAAAGTTTTATTGTGACATCATCAGTTAATGGCAAATCATCCTTAGCTCTGTATGCAGGAGGGCAGGTATGGCACTGTTTAGTTCATGTACATGTGTACATCTGTTGTGCGTGCTATAGAGTACTCCATGCCGCCATTGTATTAAATTGAACATCTCATTGATTATTGTATGTATGTAATATGTACGCACATGTGAATTAAACTACTCACTAGTTGGTCGATATGTGGCTCCCTCTGGATAGCAATTGAAATAAAAGTTGCTGCCAGATACATGTAGTGTATATTGGGTAGCATTCTGAGTGCGATCCTCTTGCCAAGTTCTTTAGGAGAGTGAGGGATCGAGGGACACCTTGTATTGCTACAGGGCACATAATACATGTTAAATTAAGCATGTAGTGATACTATGTACTTAATCACCAATTTTTCCACATGGGCATGTACCTGTACATTTAAATAATGTTTTTTGACATGCATTAGATGTATATCAATTGTACAAATGAACTGGTTCATATAAATACATGCACCTCATGCCAACACTTACATATGTATTAATACCACCAGGCAGTGGATCAACTGCCTGATGAAATCAGTTTCCATGACCTAAAGGTTGGGGACACAGTTGGACTGCTGTACACAAACTCTGGTACCTTGCACCTCTTCATTAATGGTGCCCACATGGTCACACTTCCCTGCACTGTCCCCATGGGTGTGTATGGTTTGGTGGACCTGTATGGTCAGTGTGTGAAGGTATCCCTAAGACCACTGACACCTTGGAGTGGGGGAAGTCCCCTTCATGTCATGGCTGATAAAAGTGCTCCTGATCAGCAGAGAAAGCTGCTTGCTGGTAAGTTGTCCATGTCACCTGTTGTCTTTCAGCATTATGCATGTATATTCCATTCAAACTTAGTTTTATGTTCATGTACACTGTACTCCTGCTACTTGTACATGTAGCAAACACTGCTTGTTAGTATCACATATCTCAATTGCATTGATACGTGACTCAGCTGACTCTAAATACATGTATGTCAGACCATCAGGATTAACGATGAGAAAGTGCTTTAGACATTGCAGTAGCTTGAAGTAATATGCTGGTGGATCATTAAGTCATGTGTGACGTCTATGACTAAGCGGTGTATGAAATGTTGGCATCAAAATTCGATTTAATAGTCTAATGTAATTTTTATTGTAAGTATAATTCATAAAATAGCCAAATGGTGATGTATAGCATGATGATGGGCCATATATTGACCTGCACCAGGACAGCATGAGGCATTGGGAGAGATACTTTCCCTTAACAGTTAACTGCATGTAACATGTAAAGAAAGCCTACTTTTAAGTTTTATGATACTTTATCAAACTTTCCTCGACAAGCAAAAGAAAAGTAACACTCGCATTGACATGTATGGCTAATTATTAATTCAGTGCCTAATAACTTTATGATGGATAGTCAAATTTAGGATGCGAAAGGACCATTTGATAAAAGCTCTTTGGAGTTCACGGAAAATGAAAACGTGGAAAACTATCCAGAAGGGTGATTTTGCTGGACACTCTCCCATTCGTCCTTTTTATGTCAGTAAGAATGACAGTGAAGACTTTACAGCACAAAAATGGCTCCCCAAAACCATTTTCTAAGAGATAAAAATACACTTGTCGTTTAAGGCTGTAAATGATGATAGGTTATAAACACAAAGAATATTAGTATACTGTTGTGTATGTACCATTGTTTAAGTCAAGCACAGGTATCAGCCTGTTACTGTATCGTTAGCTGTTCTTAATATGGTCTAAGCACAGCATGTTGAAAGGAGGGTTTTTGCCATTGAGTGGAGTGTAAGGAGTCGATGTGTACACCTCAACAAGTGGTACATGCATGTATCATGACCCTCTGATGCATCCATCGTTCAGGTGGCGGCTTTTATAAATTATGTTGTAGCACCACTACTATATTGTTGCATTACTACAACAAATGATCAGGTGTTGGGCGGTGGGGCATTAAAAGAAAAGAGACAACTGGTTTTACATGTGATATATGTGTTGCCCAGGTCTTATTGATATCCAAATTTTTACTTCATCAAAAATTGAAATCTGCATGTATTTAACCCCCCCCCCCCCCCCCAATATTTATAGATGCAACACAATTGTATGAAGAAGCTATGAAGGAAGGTTCAGTAAATATATCGATTATCAAATGCCTGGTGCTTGGGATAGCAGGTGTGGGGAAGACCCACCTCAAGTGGCTCCTTCTGTCAGAGAACACAGATAAACGTCGTGTTAGTACAGGAATAGCTGATAATCCAGTGCATGCATTTGTGGGCTCTGTCAAGTCTATTCTAGCAGGGGTGGATGAGAAAGATACTAGTAACTGGGAGGTTTTGGACGAATCCAAGCTAATGCAGGTTCTTATAAATGCCTACCAGAATGAGCCTTCCTCTATTTCAGCTTCAGTTTCCATAGCAACTCAGGCTTCTCCTCGTCCAGCTGCACACCAGCAACCATCAAGGGTGGCTGACCCATTATCAAAGCTACATGTAGATGTCAAGGTCTCATCACCTTCATCTATTGAGCCTGTATTACCTCCATCTATTGAGCACCAAGAGATATCTTCAGACCTCACTATGGAGGATAATTTCAATGACAACCCAGCTGCTGGTGTAATTAGTAGTCGATTTATTGAGGCGTTCAAAATAGTTATAGGTAAAAAGGTATTACATTTTAAAGTGACCTTGGTCCAGTTCATCGACAGTGGTGGTCAGCCCCAGTTCCTTGATATCTTACCTGCCTTTATCCAAGATGTGTCAGCAATTGTCTTTGCTGTAAACCTTTCAGAGAGCTTAGACCACTGCCCAGAGATCTATTTCTATGGGCAGAACAGTCAACCAGTAGGCAAACCATACACATCTCCATCCTCCCACAAGCAGGTGCTAGAGCAGTGTATGAGAGCATTCGCAACTAAAACCAGGGGTTCCCATCCTTACCTGTTTGTTATGGGTACACACAGAGATGAGGAACAAAAATGCTCTGAGACGAAGAAGGAGAAAGAAGAAATCATTAAACGTGTGGCAAATTCAGAATTTCTTATCCAGAAAACAGGAGTTGAAGCAATTTGGGGGGTCAATAGTAAAATTCCTGAGAAAGAAGATGAAGAGGTTGCCCATAAATTACGTCGATCAATTGTAGCTAACTGCAGTAAGGACAATCACCGTCTTCTGCCATTAAAGTGGTTTGTTCTGGAGATGCAGATAAGAGCATCTGCTCCACAAGGTGTTTTGAGCCTGAAGAAGTGTTTACAGCAGGCTCAAAGGTTAGATATGGATGAGAAAGGCTTGGAGGCAGCTCTCCTCCATATGGTCAAGTATAACCTATTCCTTTGGTACCATGAAGTACCAGGTCTTAGGGAGGTGGTGTTCTCTGATCCTCAGGTCATCCTGAAGATCATCACAGCCCTAGTCCAGTGCAAACATGAGCTGGCAGGTCATGATGTGCCAGAATCATTCACTAGTGAAGGCGCAAAAAATGATTGGTGTGTTAACTTCAGGGATCATGCTATAGTCCGTAATGAATTTTTCTCTCATCTGAATTTTAAAGAACATTTCATTGATGGTGTTTTTACAGTTAGGCATTTCACAGAATTGATGTGCCATCTCTTTATAATGGTTCCCTTAGAAAATGTTAATGGCTACTTGATGCCAGCCCTTTTAGATCCTTTGAATCTTGACAAGATCAGTACCCACCAAGGACCAGATCCTCTCCTGGTCTGTTTTCCTAATGAATTTGCACCACATGGATTATTCAGTTTCTTGGTAGCTTTCTTACAACACAAGGAGTGTTTATTAGTTGAAAATAACAAAGTCCCAGCCTGTCTTTATAGGAATTGTGTTTCTTTTAAGTGCAGGAAGTATCCTGCTAGGTTCACCATCATTGATTCAGTTTCCTACATAGAGGTACATCTTAATGATGGAGTTCGCATAAAAGTATGCCCTAAAATTAGAAAGCTTATCCATATGGGTGTTAGGGAATGTGCCAATGTTCTCAAATACAGTGGTGGGAAGGAACTAAAAGATGGTTTTATATGCTCCATTAAGTCTTGTAAATTTTCGGCTATTCCTTATGAAGAAGACCCAACCCTAGCACTCTGTACACGTTGTTCTTGTGACATGGCTCTAACCAATGGCCACACCGATTGGCTTGGAAAGGAAGGAACACCAGGTATGTTGAAAGTACATCCTATAGATTTTTCACTTTCTTTATAAGTGTAACTACAAATGTACTTTAACAATGTGGAAGTATTCTGCATCCTTTTGCATATCTTGATATGAATAGTGCAATGGATAAAGTAAATAATTTACATAGCCCCAAAGCCAGCAACTTCCTTATGTTATGGCATATGAATCTTTTCCCTTCCTTACAAAGCCAATGATATGCCCATTTAGTTGTCTGCAAACACATTCCACACATTACATGTAATGATGCCTGATCCCTTAAGCAATTGTGGATCCTAAATCCTATAATGATGGCGTTATCCTTACTAGAGGGAGGCTATTAAGAGTAACCTTTCCTTTCTCTTGCAGTGTTGCCTTCCGTGGCCGCCTCCTCTTCTTCTCAGCCATTGTCAGAGCTAGTGGTCCAAGCAGTGCCACAGTTGGAAGGTTAGTCATGTATGATAGCCGTAGTGTTCGGCATACATGTTGTGTATGGGGGCAGGGGGGGGGGGGGGGAGGGGAAACCACGTGTTAATGTATGGGCAGTCGACTAGTTTGTGTATCCCCAACCATGGTTGTATAGGCATTTGCTTGATGCATGGGGCTATCCATCCACCCACCCCACTTACCCCAACTAATTAATTTCATTAGCTAATTTCATTATATATTTTAAAGTTTTCAAATTATTTCTTATTCTATGAGATACATGTGCCATCTACAACTTTTATCTTATGCACTCTGTCCTTCATGGCGTTACTGTGGCCTGAATTTTTAATTACGAGTACATTTTAATTGCACACATCAACTTTTCTGGAAAATGTTGCTAGGTTGGGTGGTTCTTTTTCGCTGCCACAACCCCATATCTTTATAAAGTTTTCTTGTTTTCCAAGCATGGCATCGAAAGGCTCCACATTTCGGGGGCAGATCACCTTGTCTTGTGTGCCCCCCTCTTGAGCAGACACTTATGATGGAGGGCCACATGTTGTGTATGGGATAGCATGTTGTGCATACACCTAACATTGTTGTTATGATTAGTCAGGGTAATGACGGTTTGCCCCTCCTCCAGGAACACCCACCATGCCAGAACTATTATCTTTGTCTGCTAGGAAGGTCAATGTAGCTGTAGAAGTTGGTGTAAGGTATTCAAATTTTGGTATATTTCTACTGAATGATGCCAATGGAGCCATTGTGCAAGCATTGGAGAAGGAACACCAACGGAGTGCTGAAAGTATCAACATGGCCATTCTCCAACGATGGCTTCAGGGCATGGGTGTAAAGCCTGTGACCTGGTCTACTCTGGTGGACGTCCTTAGAAAAATTTGACATATGAGAACTAGATAACTGTAGTATCTTGCTAACACTGTTTTAGTCTGTATGTGTATGTAATTAAATGTAATGGTTCTGTTCTGTATTAGTTACTTGAAAGCCTAATGATTGTGGTTTACATGATTGATGGTGATGCCCAATTCCATAGTCACAGGCCATCTGCTTTCTCTCTTTGAGTTATATATAGACTATTATTACTAGCAATTAGGAATACAACACAAGTAATAAAAACATTGTCTATGAGAACATTGGTGGCCATATTTCAGTGGAAGGCAATAATGGTATAAAAAGTGGTATAAAAAGGAAGGGCACAAGGTCTAATATGTAATAGTCCTATATTTCGCCCATTTGTAGGACATTGTGTTTGTGGGGAGAAATATACCATTTCCCCTTCTTATTAGATACCCTTGTTTCCTTCCTTTTTACAACAATATTGCTTTGCAATCCTATATGCCACCATGGAGAATGGTTTTATTACTTATTCCTTTTTTTAATTCCTTCATGAGATAAGAGATAGTAACTAGAACTAGACAATTTTGAAATAAGACCATTTAATTTTGTGCACCCCTCACTTCTGCAATTTAACCAACCACTCAATTGACAAATAACTAAGCTAAAAATACTAGCTTATGCCTTTCATACTCTGTGGGTGATAATGACATGATGTCCAACTGGATTCAATATTTAGTTGCAGCAGACCCTATTTCCCAGATACGAATTTGGTTTATTAGGATCCCCAAATGGTGTCTACTTGTGGAGGTGGAAGTGGGGGTTGCATCTACTGGTGGAGCAGGAGGAAGGAGGGGGGGGGGGGGAGGGCATCAGTGGATGGAATGGCCCAAGAGGGGAGGTGTCCCAATGTGGAAGTGCTGCATCTAAGGAAAAGGGAGTACCCTGATGAGGTGGAGCGAGGGGTCTTAACATATAGTGGTGGCATGAAGGGAACTAGCGAGGTCTAGCTGCCAAAAGTCCAATAGATACTCTTACAGTACAGCTTGCTGAGCATTTTCAAGACCACCATTATACTGGTTCATAGATTACAGTTATTAAAACATGTCTTTTATGTTTGCATGCACACCAGGTGTTAACAAGGCATGCACAGGCCTGCCATACACAAACCCTAAACATTAATTTTAAGAAACTATGCTGGTCACGCATGCTTAGGGCATCTGAATATCGCATTTTAATCATGTAACAAATAAAAATAAAATACAAACAAGAATGCACTAGCTATAGCGCTATTGGAGACTCTTCGAGTTTATTGCTTAACCTATGAGAACATGGTGGCATATAGGATTGGAAGGCAATAGTGATGTATTAAAAGGAAGGAAACAAGGGGAAATGCTATAATTCGCCCATTATGTTTGTGTGCAAAAATAGGACTATTACATTTTTTCTTCTCCTTCTTTACTTCCTTTTTACTGCACTATTTCCTTCCAATCCTATATGCCACCATGTTCTCATAGAGAATGTTTTTGCATACAATGTGGAAGGTGGGGCACCTGCTGAGGGAGGGAGGTCTTCCAAATTGGAAGGGCCACCAGTTGTTAGCACAGGACTGGCAGATAACCAGTACATGCATATGTTGGCTCTGTCAAGTCCATACTAGCAAGTGTGGATGAGAATGATCCAGTTAAGTGGTTATTGATGATCAAGATGCAGGTCCTCCTTGCAAGTGCATACCATTTGAAGCCTACACCTACTAAACCTACCACATGCAACCTCCAATGGCGTTAGAGAACCTCACTAGTTCTCAACCAGCTAGGACAGCTCCTAAACCTTCTCATGTAGAACCATTAGAAGCAGAGCATATAGCTAGTTTTTAGGTAAACTCCTGCATGCTCCCAGTTTTAGCTACACCTTTTGGGCCAACTAGTAGTATCAGAAAAGCTATTTCTAAGTATTAAGTTTGAAACTGAACACCATGCACATATACACAATCTATATATGGTGACGTGTGGTGCACAATATATCTAACAAGCCATATGTACATATATGTTGCAAAGCAGCTAGCTAGCTGGCTAGAAGCGGTCAAGACCATACATTTACATAATAGAACGTGGCTCGAAGTTTACACAGCAGTTTGATTAACACTTTGTAATCTGCAGAATTAAGGTAAACTGCCATATTTTGAACAGGTTGGCCTTATTGGAACAGGGGGAGGGGAGGGTTAGAATAATCGCAGCCTATAACCACAGTCAGTTGATAATACCCTTCAGCGAACTACGCCCCTAAGTAGTTAATTTGTTTTCACGTACGTACGAAAGCTAGTTTATAGTAAACCTCTTATTTCTTGGAGGCCAAGCGTGGAAGAAATGGCTGGCAGCGAAAGGGAAAACGCCTATCCCAGTTAATAGTAAAGATGCCACGATGGACTTATGTAAACGATATCGCTCAACAGAACCGACCCGTTCGTGGGGTCAAAGGAAGTAGGCCTAGCATTTGGTAAATATAAGGCCAAACTGCAGTGCCCAGGACACGTCACCACTGATCTGAACGCCATAAAAATCCGATTGTGTACCCGCATCTTTTCCAATACAAGCCCGTAGCCAGGTCTGGAAAAGGGGGGGTTCGGAAAGTAATAAATGTGGACCTAACTAGTGGGCGGTGGCCAAGTTGCCCGATACGAAGAGTAAACTAGAGACAGACTTTGGCCTGGGAGGAGTCTGGGACGAAGCCCTAACGGTTTTGCAATGCTTAACATTGTGTCTCAATATTACATGTATATTGCGTTGTAACATGCAGATAGAATGAAATGACTTGCTTTTTTGCATTCGGTATGGTTATTGAAAGGCACAATGAACAAAGGACTGCATTGGGCAGTTCGCACGCATGCGCATTGTACATGTGAATCGAAATACGCGTATCATACTCCCGGCCCCATGAACAATGCTTCTGATCCAATGCTGAGACATATACTTGAATGGCACAAAATACTATACTTTATATTGGATACAATTATACACACTTGTACAGTGATAGAGGTTTCAAGGGTGGATGATATAGTCAAATTCAAGCTTCCTTGGGTGCAAATGGGCATAGCGTGTGATGACTTCATCAGTGTTCAAGCCGATCTATTACATTGCGGATGTCTGGCAGGGAGCAAGACTTGCTAGTGACAAGGTTCAAACAGTGTCCACTACAATCGACTTAAGTGGCAAGAGGAGCAGCTTGTTGGATCCGTGCTTGCACTCCAACACGATCAGAGGACATGTTACTGGCACCATCATAGCCTTGTCCCCGCATGTTTTCAATAGGAACATCATTGTCCTGAAGGAACTTCATGATGGCATCAGCAATCTCTGCACCAGTGATTCTGTCTATACCGATGAAAGCCAAGAACTCTTCTTGAATGTCATTGCTCTGATCAATGAAACGGGCACAGATGGCAAGATGCTCAGTGTTGTGGGACGTCACTTCATCAGCAAGAATGGCACACCTGCACCTTGCTACCTTCAGTTCATCCACAATGGTGTGCAGCACAATGTGTTTCCCCATTACTTCAATGAGCTCATTTTGGGCCTGAGGTGACATGTGGGTTATACATTACGCATAGCAGGAGATTGCAAAAAAGTGTTGGTGAAGTACATGATCATTCACCGCCAATAGCTTCAGTAGAGCTAGGAAGTTGTCTGGGTTTCCTGGAGTTTCCAGCTGCTCTGAATCTCCTCGCAGGGCAATGCATTGCTTTACACAGAACAATTAAAACAGCACTAGTCAGTAGTCACGGACTTCAAAATGCCTCTGTTCCTGGCAATGTTGTCAGCTATCCTAGAGCTGAACAATGCTGGATGGTTTTTCTCTGGATGTTTCACAGAGTGCACTAGCTGCTCTGCCAATTGAAGAGAGCACTCGTGGTAGCTGGTCTTCTCATGGCTTGAAAACTTTTCTGATTTCTTCTGCCATGTCTGAAATGGCTTGGTGACAAGTGCACCAGAAACCTTGCCAGTAGAGTCCGACATACCATTGAAAAGCAAACATGGCATGCAGAAAGCACCATTCAACTTTACGCTGTAGCACAGCCACTTATGCTGGTCCAGCCAGACATAGTTAAAACTACGCTTGCATCCTCCAATGAATGTTCTCGGGAATTCGAACTCAGTGTGGATCAGGCTTAGAATGTTGATGCAGGTTCGCAAAACTGTCATTTATTGACAGCGCTTGGCCTTTCTGAGAAAGATCGGCCTCCGTGGAGCAAGCAGAAACCAGATCGCCGATATCGAGTGACAATTGCCCATCCGCGATGCCTGTGTTGTCACCCTTGGAACACTTAACACTGACATCCGGATCTGGTTCTTCAAAATTCCCAGGTTCTATAAAAGCAGAGATAATGTATAGATAAAAGTACCGTGCAGCGCAGTGATTTCCGGCTCGTTGGAATCCGATGCAACCAATTCACTAGCTTCGCACTCATTATCTCTATACATTCCGCTGCGGCAGCATTTGCTTCTGCGACTAACGGAGCCGGCTGTTGCCCATCACCCGTTGCCTTTCGTTTCGCAGTTGGCAATAAGGCATCAAGCGTCTGGCAAAGGCATGCAGCGGCTCGTTCACGCTCTCTTTTCTTTACTTGGGAGCGACCCGGCATTCGATTCTTAATAATTAAAGTATAACTTAAAGGCAACACTGGGATACATGTATAATTATTATACGGGTCAGAAGGCCTCTAATTGCCTCGGAGAGCGGCATGGACCTATACCATACTTCCACATAAGCGGACCTTGACCTTCTGAGGGGGGGTTCGATCGAACCCCCCGAACCCCCCCTGGCTACGGGCATGCCAATAGTACAATTAATAGTATAACCAAGTATAGGTAAACAAGTTTTGTTTTGCTGAATTCCAGCGAGTCTTAGGGGGCTGCAGTCCTGTAGAAGAGGTAGGGATTTGAAACTTATTCTTTCTTGCGTAGATTTGTGTTATAACCGTAACTTAGCGATGCCAATTTCCACCATGCAAGCTATGGCTCATTTAGTACTCACTTCCAGTAATTTTCAATGGAGGTCACGAAGTCTCTCTTTGACTTGAAGTAGCTCTTCCGCGTAACCACTTATAACAAAGTTTTAAGCGATGTCTCATAGAAAGATGGGGAAAAGGAGGGCTTTTGCTAGCTCTTGCAATGCATGACTTTTTTTTAATCACTACCCCTCGAACTAACAGAAAGTTGCAGAGAGAGAACGCAAATGCATTTTTTTGTGTGTTCAGAACTTCACTTTGGATACTTAAGTCTAGGCTGAAACTATTTACGACACACCCCCTGTTCTAATTTGGCACTCATCGCGACCCCCCCGCAGAAGTGCGAGTGGTTTACAAAACAAAAGGTGCTGGAAAACTTTTAAAACGATGGTATGGTGCGCATCCATCAGTAGTGACACTTGATGGTGTTAAAACATCCTCCAGACGATGCGTTTAAATAGTACAGTCCGTTTAAAAACCGGTTCTAATATGGCAGCTTACCTTACTACCACGTGGTACTGCCTCCAATGTTCAAGCCGGGTGTGTATGTAACACAAAGCATGCATTAACAGTAAAAAACAACTTAAAATAGCACTCAATTCTGGCAAACATTGTATACACATACGGCTCAAGGTCAATACACAGCAACAAGAATATAGTAGTAAACAACACAGAAGCAACTTCATCACATTGTGAGTGCCTGTACAAAGCAGAGACATGTTGCATGATGCACACGAGACTCGCACACACATCATTACCATGATAGCATTGACAATGTCATTATTGTTGGTTTTGAGTGCTTTCACAGCCTGTTGGAAAAGGTAACAGAAAGAGAACACAATCTTTTAGTTCCGTAAAGCCCACTTCAGTACGTACCTTTGCCTTGCTGACATTGGCTTGCTGCATTACCAGTTCAATGTCCTTGTCTTCCACTCCAGTGGTATCAACCTATTAAATTAATTGGTATAGATATTAACAAATGTGCCATGTCACTGCACTCACTTCTTCATTGTCTGAAGCTTCCCCTCCAGCAGTTGGCGCATTTTCTGGTTCTGCCTCCTTTGCACTGGCTTCGGGAGCCTTGAATTTGTCAGCAGCCTATATTTAGAACAAGTGTCAAGGTTATTCATGCACCCTCTATTGCAATGTCCCCATTGTTTATACATGTGCATCGTTGTTAGAAATCAGACTGGCAATCCTACATCGCAGTAGGTAGCCGACCAGACATAATATGCTGACATTAAAGGTCACAGAGGAATTTGTACATACAGGTATAGACTTACCTGAATCTGGGCTTGTGAACTCAAGTCTTCAATCTGCAGAAAAGTGCATTTAACAGATATCTACACAAACATATGCTCTGCAAGTATACCTTGGCTTCACCAAACACTATGTAAGTATCTGATGCAGGACTCTTGAACACATCAGGTTTGGATATTACAAACAGAATGTTCTTAGACTTTCTGATGGTGACTCGTGTGATGCCAGGATAGCTCTTCAGCCCAAGCTTCAGCATTGCCTTCCTGGCCTTCTTTTCACTTCTGCTCTGCTTGGCCTTATTCAGGGCATCAGCTGCAGATAGCCCAGCTGTCTCCGACGTTGGGTCAGTCTTCTGTGTGGTCTCCCCATCCTGTGTCCCAGCAACCTCGCCCTCTTCTTTGTCATCGCTCTCCTCACTGGCTGAATCTAGTTGGAATGTGGCATGGTCCGTAAGGCAAGTATATGACTGGTTCTTCGAATAGTATTTTCAACTTGGAAAATGTATTGATGCAGTGTGACAACCACCGATATGATTGTTCAAAGCAACACCAGGACACAATGTAATCAAATTACGTAGCAATACAATAGTGGTATACCATATAAGATGAAAAGCAATTCTTATTCTTTCCAATAGATATTATTATAATGGTTAAATCAAACATCTCGGAATCATGTGCAAAGCTATCAAAGAGTAGAAATCGCTAACAGAATGTTTAGTTAACAACCAAGAGGCATGTAATTTGAATCATAAACCATTTAATTTAACAGTCTTCCCTGCATAACTGACTATGCAGCCGTACTGATGTCGTTACCTTCTACTTCTTCAACTTCAGGATCTTCAGCACTGTTCTTAGGCCTGTAGAGTTGCAAAGTATGCAGCTGCATTATAGTAACATCTCTCAACAATTCATTTCAGTTATCACTACCATTGATCATACCACATACCCCAACCAGCTGATTTAGCACTATTATAATTTAGCTTGTCCTTTCAGGTTATAAATATTGGTGAATGCTAGGGCTATCCATTATTTAGCCATACACCCCTACAGATGACAATAAATGGTGTCCACGGGTGGTGTTTGTAAACATGTAGTTGTCCAGGGGAGTTTTGGAAATATGTCCCGAAGGTGGTGGGATAAATGCCTGTCCGGGTTGGGGGGGGGGGGGGGGTTTCAGGTTAAAACATACGCTTGGCCAGGGTAGGTGTAATCAAATAGACGCCTGTCCCGGGGGGTGTAGACAAAACGGACTTTATATATTGTCCCGGGGGGTTACGTTTGCAATTATTGCAGTAGGGGGTGTATGTTAATGGTAGCCCATAAGATATCCTACCCGCTGCCATTGTCAGGAGTACAAAATGTACTATGTGATTCAGATTGCGAAGGACAAAGCAGAACAGTTCAGTGTTTAAAAAGGTATTCTCTCGAGTGACGCTTCTGATACTGTGTTCTAAACGATCCTGCATGATCGCGGATAGGCTGAACAGTAGTACCAGAGAATACGGTGCTTTGAACACAGCATGCTCACACCTCACCGAGGGGGCATTCGCCTTCGAGGTTAGCTCGCCAACCAAAAAGTGAAGCCCTGTACATAATTTTGTTAGTCAGTAGGCTACATCTAGCTAATAACATTTGTGCAGTGGGCAATTGTGTATTTATTGAAGTCAACGAGTACATAAACTGACATACGCACACAGACACACAAATACACAAAACTACACACGTGCGAGCGCCCGCACGCACACACGAGTGCCCCAACAGACTATAAACCAATAAATCTACTATTAGCAAAATCGTATCTCCACGATAAAAAGAAATAGCTAAGTTACATTTCAACAGTACCCTGAGGTATTAGCTCACATTCTGGTAGAAGATTCCCTTCGCTTCAACTGGACGTCAAAAAAGCACGTGCTATCAAAGAGAAAGAGCGATGCTCGTAAACCACGCCCCAAAAGCTGTCGCATAATTGTTACGACGAAAATTTGAGCCGCCCAGCTACTACATGTATCATTACTTTGGCTCATTGAGTTACAATGAATATGAAAAACAGGGGGCTAAAAGTGAGAGTCAGAGAGGTGCCTACTCATCGCCAGCAAAGGTCCGAAGCCCCATAAGTAAACGCATATTTTCACTGGCGCGATTGGCAAGCCGCTGTGTTCTAATCTTCGCAGTCGGTGTAAAATCCAACTTCAACAATTGGATGCCATGTTAGCTGCCAATGCTGCTGAGAAGTATTGGTGCCTGCCTGCAATCCCTTTGGCCTACAGACAACTAAATTTAATAGTTACTTATGTTTAATTAAATGGGAATCTACATAATTATACAGGCACTTGTCGTGTACGTCACCAGGGGGTGCAAACGTATGCCAATTGCACCTCCCTTTGGATATAAGACTGCGAGCAGTTAGCATGTCAGTGACAGTCTATATATAGTATGGTACACGTGTGCATGTATATCAGCACGGCCGGTACTAGTTGGAAGATTAAGGTCGGGCTACGCCCAACTACATAGCCCAACCAGCAATAAAATGGGACGTCGTGAACAACGCGAACGGGAAAGAACAGAGCCGCTACTATAAAACTATACTGTTGCGAATTATTTCCTTGATATTTTGCATACAATCCAAATTGTGCATGTGTTAGAGGATCGAATGGCTTCAGGTTACATGGTCAAAATTACTATACGTGACAGAGGTACGTGACATATAGACTACCTAATAATGACGTCAAAGCCCCCCAAGCCGCCCCCTTGGGCCTAGCTAGCTGATTCAAAGAGAGACGGATATCGGTGATATGCAGTGTATGTAAATTGTGCAATACACTCAGTTACAATATATTCGCGGCCATCACTCACATCGAGATCACTCATTGTTTCACATACGCCATCGAGAATGAACGATACAATGAGGAATCAATGTGGAGTTCTAGATGTGACACCTGCTATGTGTGAGGCCACCTTATGACTGGGCAAAGATGTACTCAGCTAGAAGATGCAGAATTGCGTTAATCTCTGATTCTAAGAATGCTTTGCATTGCGTTGCATCTTTATATATACCGATTTAAAATATCATGCACATATGAAATTCTTTCATCCCCCTGCAATGACCTACTGTAGTCAGGCACCCAAAGTATTAAACAAATTCATATTGATTACCAGTACCTAAATTTAGCACACACCTATTGTAGGGAATATACCTGGGGGAAAACCTAGCTCAAACAGGATTTTATATATAAGTACGCCGCAGCATACAGAAATTATCCATTGAAACTATTATCCCGTTGTAAAAATGCTTCGTCAAACATCACTTAATCTGTTATTGTTGTTTGTTGTTGTTTCCAGTGCTGCTCAGTCAAAAGCTGATGGGAGGTATACAAGGATAGCCGAGTGTTCTGTAAGCAGGATCTACATGGCATGGCATTGCACTTATCTATTACGCGCATTACTTTCCAAGGAACCACGACAGCGGTGCATTTATGATTACTTTGCAACCCGCACGTTTGGAAATGGCTCAATTTCCATCAGTACGACGATTGAAGTATTCTGCAACTCCGGTAAGCAGTGTGTTGACAATCAAACTAAGTTGTCATTGTACAGTATTTGGATTCGGTTAATTTGATTTCGGCGGTCGATTATTCCCATCACATTGTTTTCATTCCTACATGTGTTCTGTAGTTGGTTTATTTGAAACCATTCATGCTACTCAGCATTGCTTCGTGTTGAAAGTCCCACCACTAATTCATGTTGATGAGAATGTCACGTAAGTTCACTGGCAATATGAGGACATTGCTAACTTTACTTGTGATATCTATATGTAGGTCCTCTCTGCCAAATGCAGTGAAGCTCAATGATGCTTTCTGCTTCTTTCAAACTGAGTATGGAAGCATTCCTGCAGTTCAGTACAATAGAAATGAAACTGCTGATATGATTAACTTCAAAAGCATTTGGCTGCTGCCTTTTGGGCTAACTTTAGGCACACATCTGAGGAAGTAGAGAATGATACAGATTTTGCACATCTGTCTCACTATAGGTAACTATTATTGTGATTATATATATTATGAGGCTGGTGCATACTGAAGCATGAAAATGGTTTTCTACATAGCTATGAGAACGACACAAGAGGCCACCTCCACATGTTCCGTGTGGTTTCAACAAAGGACATATTGGATCGCAGTGCAAGAAGTAATTACAATGTTTCTATGCAGGATGAGATCATATTTGCTGATGGAAAGCTAATAACATCAAGAGGAAGTACAGTGGTCCATGCTATTTCACATATGGGGAAAATGGAAACCTCAAGTGGCAGTAATAGCATACATGTACATGGAAATTATTCACTCAGTTTACGATCCTGTTATATGAACCGGAGCAAACTAAATACTGGTGTTGATATGACAATTGGCTTGCTCATGGATGATTTGAAAGCAATACCAGACAGACGTGAGTTTGTCATGTATGAAAAGGTATTGGCTCATACCTAGAATTGTGTGATTGCAGGAGGCAGTGATATAAGCGATCTACGCTATCTGTGGAACACTACAAATGCCCAGTCTTTACTAACACACATTAGAAGTGCTGTGAAGGACAATGAAAGCAGTAAGTGCTCTATATGATCATGATGTATAATGGAGTATGTATCTGTATGCAGCTAAACGTCTAAGACGATTGCTGGTATTGGAATCTTTATATGGGCCAGAACCGGGTCAACAACCAGCACTTTCCACAGTGATCCATTTTTTGAGAAAGGTACCAGCAGTGTGTTATGTAGCATTACTGACACATAATCACACATGTAGTAGGACTAGCATGCAGTAAGGGCTATATAAGTCAACACACATGTAGTAAGGACTAGAATTCAACACAAATGTAGTAAGGACTAGAAGTCAACACACATGTAGTAAGGACTAGAAGTCAACACATGTAGTAAGGACTAGAAGTCAACACACATGTAGTAAGGACTAGAAGTCAACACACATGTAGTAAGGACTAGAATTCAACACAAATGTAGTAAGGACTAGAATTCAACACAAATGTAGTAAGGACTAGAAGTCAACACACATGTAGTAAGGACTAGAAGTCAACACACATGTAGTAAGGACTAGAAGTCAACACATGTAGTAAGGACTAGAAGTCATCACAGAAGTCAACCCACATACAGCTAGGACTAGTACTCAACACACGTGCATGAAGGGACTAGCAGTCAGGACACATGCAGTAAGGACTAGCATGCTGTCAGCTATTGTTGCATGTACAGCATGTCAAAACTCTCTTAAACGTACACACAAGCACAAATAAAGTTTTATTATGTCTATTGTATGTATTTGAGTACAACCAGAATGTATTTGTTCCTCATGTCAGTTGCCTGATAATGAAACAGACATGCACATGGCTATTTACTCACTGCTGAGTGCAGAAGGTAGCCTAAAAGCTCAGCAGGTATGTGCACGTACGCACATATGTTCTTGTAAAAGTCACTACCTTTAATTTGCAGGTAATGATTGATGCATTTGAAAAAACATCTATCAAGGAAGTCAAGAATTTCATAGCAATTCAAGTGGCATTCATTGTAAACCTTTATCCAGAGATCACTAAAAGATTGGAGGAGATTATTGGAACCAGAAATGACTCCAGTGATTCGTTACTTCTCTCTTATGCTGCGCAGTGTTCAAGACTTTCCGATAAAAATAAAGAGAACTGCATTAACTTTATACTAAATCAATATCATTCTCAAAGAAATATCAGCAACCCCAATGGAGTGGTTCATGCAATTCATTCTCTAGGAAACACCAAATCAACCATCACAGTAGAGCATTTAATTGGTGCTCTCCACAGCAGAGATGTAGAAATTTCAAAAAGTGCTCTTTATGCATTAAGACATCATGTTGAAATGCCAATCGTTCAAGCAGAAATTGCCCAGCTACTGGAATCTACTTTTTACCATAAAGACCTAACAGATATGACTTTACAGATTTTGAATTTGAAGGCACAACAGCTAGAACAATTCTCAGACGACACCATAAAAATCGGACACCAGCTAAGTGAAGCACTGCAGAATAGTAAAGCGTTTCAGTTGCAGTTTCTGGAAAACCATCCAGAACTAAAACTTCAAAGCACCCATCAAAATAGAAGACGCAAGAGACAAGTCACAACTGACCAATCGGATTACCCAGCACACAATTCCATTACATGGAACAAGCAAATTGGGCCTGATATGATAAACATCAACCTTGATTGTGAAGCATTCGTTGGTTGTAGGCAGGGTGAGGCTTGCAAGATGTATGGTAAAGTTGCAGCAGTGGCTAATGTGTTTGGAACATCATACACCATATTCTCAGCAAATATGCTTAATCAAAGAAGGTTATCTGAAAGCACATCTTATAGTCAGATCTATGCAGCTATTGGAGAATATGTGTTGATAAACGTTGCAAGATATGGTTCATACGAGGACAATAGTTACAGCAGTCCTAAGCTACAGTTATTTGATCTAGAGCACACCATATTTGTTCTCTTTGGCTTTTTACGCTTCTACATTCAAGGTTATGCTCAACTGACAATATCAGCATCGCTCCATTTGTATTCCACAAGTACTGCCACGGCAACCCTGGGACCTGAAGTAACATTAACAATAGAGGGAGGCGGGACCCAGTCATTGCTTGTGAGTTAAAATATGTAATGCTACATATTTATTCTTTTACTGAATCAACAGAAAATCATGCATTTGGTTTTGTAGACTTAATGAACCATAAAAATGTGCCTGCACTGTAGTCTTAACATTAAGTGATATACCCACATCCAGATGGTAGTATTCCAGTCATGCATGAATCCTGTAAACTGAGTGTGCATGAGGTACAAGCTTTAGTGTCTCTGGTATACATACACACAAAGTAGCATTTAGACGAGGAATTTATTGGGGAATGCATATTGATTACCTCTTTTTAAATTCTGTTTGTGTTCAGTGCAACATAGTGTTACACAGTTCAATATGATTAATTGATGATAGCTACTCTATTAATGCATTGCATCTCTTTGCAAACACATAACAAATTCTCCCTCTAGGAAGCAGTTCGTGGAGGTGTGGCAATTGCTGGTACATTGGGATATAAGTTTGAGCCAGAGATCACCATAGACAACTGCCTTAATGAATTGGATAAGTGTAAACGATGTCTAAATCTTTACACATCTTCACCTGACAACTATATTGACATATATGCCTATCATCAGCAGAGAGATGGATTTTTTGTAAGCTTTATAAAATTATTCAAATATCTATTCTATTTATTGATTTCACCGCCAGTTTTCATGGGGAGATGAAAACAAATATGAACCTGCCTCTATGAAGTGGAACATTTTCAGACTGGAGCGCACTATTCAAAAGAATGTTTGTTCTGCCTAATACATGTATATGTACTTGCTCACTTTTTTTATATTCAAGAAGCATTTATCATATGACCTTAATTCCGACCTCATAATTTCATACTGTACGTACATGTATAACCTCATCACGTTATGTTTTGATTAAACAATGATGCAAATGTAGCTGTAATACAGAACAGAAATAAAGTCAATCCTATATGTATTCAGATATTAGATTCTTGCATGTACATGAATTCAGTCCTATCGCTAAATGTTTCGAAACACTACTAGTATCAGGTGAATTATTAAAGGAACAACATTAGTTATACGTATTTGATTTGAGCTATGCTGATGATATCCCTCTGTGTTTTACCAGTGTGCCTTGATAATTGTAGACTTTAGTTTTCATTGAGATAGGACTACTTCTTCAAGAATCAAATATACTTCAAGAATCAAATATAATTAACTCCTTGCTCCAATTCAATGAGTATAACTCGAGACCCTTTGACACCATATCTAATGTAGATAGCTGCTCAGAACCAATAAATTGATAACACGAAATGCGGCCCACTTTAAACTATGCTGATGTAAGGTACAATGCAGTGTTGGGATTGAACTGGAGCCCACCCAAGGATCACAAATCACATCTCCGCAGCTTAATGCAAAAAGGTAAACTCAGCATTATTCCCTAACATTAGTTTTAAACCACGGGTTACCACATGCACATTGTCTCAAGTGTTAACCCCTGAGGGCAGCTTCATAGCGAGCTGACACATCCTTCCAATTGACAATGTCCCAAATGGCCTTGACGTAGTCAGCTCTTACATTCTTGTACTGCAAGTAGTATGCGTGTTCCCACACATCGATTCCCAGCAAGGGGGTAAGACCTGAACAGATAACAGAATATGAATAAAATGTAAAAGTGTGGCATTGAGTTGCACAACCCAATTTAATTGCTTACATTGGTGTTATTTACATTGTACATACACATACATGTACATAAACACATTTCAGAACGTTCCACAACAGTATCAATATAACATAATCCTTACATTGTATGTTCAATGTAAACCATTGAGCACACCAAACCTTTTGTCTCTCACATTTACACATCCGTGTATCACTTGACACATCTCTAGTATGCATCACTATGTGAATTCATGGATTGGATGACAGACTTTGATGTGAATATTCACAGTGAACAAAATCAAATTTTCAGATCATGAATAACTCAGAACTGTAAAGAAATAAAATTATACATCATGGCAATTGGGGGAAGGAGGCTCAGAGTGTTTTTTCCCTGGCTTGCTTCTCTGCTTTTCGTCAGCCAGACCATCCCCAAACCCAAAACGTTGAACAAAATCTATGGCCGCCTCAACATGTCACTGGTCAAGGGCTATCATGGGAAGGGAAGCTGTCCAAGGGTAGGTTATGCAAGCTTGAGAGAAATGTCCCTTATATAGACACTGAGTGTAATGTTATTATTTCATGCCATCAGCTTCCATTCATTGGGGCCAAAGGTTGTCATAGCAGAGGTTAGAAGTATGCAGAGATTCTTAAGACCATCTGAATGATGGGAGATGGGTCAATGTCATGCTTGCAAAGTGTACTAAGAGGGTGTTCAAAGCATTTCTTACTCCGTTTTTCCATTGCTGGGCACCTTCATTCTCAACCACACAATGGTTTTTCATGCTTACGTAGCGTGTGATTAAGAAAACCAATGACAACTGATGAGGCAATCCCATTGTTTGCCAGACATTGTTGAAGAAGGTATTATGGACAATTATATAAAAACTTGGTGATCATGTCCTCATTAATGTGCAACCCTGCAAGTTTGTGCAGATTTGAAAATTGACAAGACACAGTACAATGTCTTACAACCACTGACATATATCTTTGTTATTCTGTATTCATTCATTGGAGTGTTTACTCGTTATTCACTACAATTTATGATAGGCCCACTATCACTTTCACACATCTTCATAATTAAACAATGTAACAACATCCAAAAGGAGGTGCAATTTACTTCAGGTGGTGGAGTGGACTAAGTAAGTACTGCTATTGAGCTGGTAACTCTTTACTGATGAAACTACATAAACAGTTAGTGTTCTAAGCTTTGGGTTCCATGTTTACAATGAGCACTATAACCTCTGTCCAAGTCAATAATTATATATTCAAGTCCATTACATGTACACAATGTATTTCTGGGTTGTGTTCTTAAGTCCATTTCATTGATGTACATGTACACATGCATTGATGATTTCAGTTACATGTACAGATAGATATTGTAACACAGCAGCTGGAGTGTGCAGTTGTTCTAACAATACATATTGTAAAAGTTGCAGAACTACTCCTGCTGTCCCCTTTCACATATAACTATACCTACACTTACATACACATTTCAGAAGAACTTGATAAAACTCCAACATTCTACATGTATTCTCATCCCACCATCCCATCATGCTGAGAGCACACTTGGTAAATAGCTAACCTGTTGTAGCCTGAAGAGGATCTTGATTGGAACAAATGGCAATATCCAGTTTTCCCCTTTCTTTGTTGTAGCTCTGGTAATACAGACACACGAGTACTTTCACAAAATTCTCTGCACACACAATGGGACAGCTCACCAGCCAACCCCACCCTGAACCCTGAATAGCAACTGTCTTGGATGATAGCTGTGATTTAAAATTGTCAAAAGATCCGAAGTCTCGCTCGATGGCTGCCAAGAGATCACCTGCAAGAAATCCATGAACACACATACTGTCACATGCCCTTCAGTTTAAAACACACCAGCCCCTCCACCAATTTTAAAAGGTGATGGTTGAAGATATCATTGCTCGCAGTGCAGTAGAATGTACAAGTAATAATAGTGTATACCCATTGGATAATCTCTATTTACGTCAAGGTAATAAAACATACCATTTGGCTTTCCTCCACCATTTGGTGTCAAGTTGTTCCAGAATATGGAATGGTTGATGTGGCCACCACCATTGAACTTAACAGCACTCTGAACTGCCACCATATTGTTGACATCACCTGTACAACAGAAGTATTGTAGTCAGCTTCAGCTTTCCCATTATCGCATACAATGCATAAGCTGTCACAGTGAATTAATCATTATGTAGAAATGAATAGTGTGCAACTTGCAACTGGGTTCACCCACTAGGCCTTATGCCCAACTAGGAGCAATGCTTTTATTGATTGCTAAAAGCAGTGGCATAAACTGTAGCTGCCATGAGATACAGTTAGGGAGAGAAGGTTAGTTAGGTTAGGATTAGGGTTAGGGTCAAGGTTCAAAGCAATACCTTCTCTCCCTAACCGCATGTGCTGCCATGGCCGTGAGATTTATAAGTATGTACAGTACTGCCCAACATCACAGCAAAGTAACTATAGTAACACAACAGCCACAACCAGACGTCACTGCTGTTAGACCTATGTACCTTTGCTTCGTTAATATTTCTTATGATGCAGAAAATGAGAGGCCCTTCAGTTCACTTAGACATTTGAAAACATTTTTACAAACACTTTATGCATGGATCAGTTCAGTTTAACATACACACAGACACACATACACACGTGTCGTGTGTGTGTGTGTGTGTGTGTGTGTGCAAACACTTTAGAAGTTGCTCTTAGCCATTATGTGCATCGTGAATGCGCTGTAATTTAGATACACACATACGCCTTCAACATTGCATAACCCATAGCTGGATTACCTTGTGCTACATATTCCTTGAGCTGGCCTTCAGCGATGTTCAAGTTGTTTACATAGGCAGCGTGGTGCTTCGTGTGATGAATTTCCATAATCTCGCGCGATATGACTGGCTCCAAGGCATTATAGGCATACGGTAGCGGAGGGAGCGTGTGCTTCAGCCTAGCGGCAAGAGGAGCTGTGCGCGCCAGTCGCCCAACTAGTGACGATACAATCGACGACATGCGAAATTACAATCACGTGATTATCCTTATTTATATAATTATTGTCTAGGGAATTTGAAGAAGTGATTGCTGAAACGCTGCCATCCTTGCATATTTAGCGCTATTATGCAAGCTGCTTAGTGAGCTCACCAAACAGAAGCACTGCACAAAGTTGGAACATGAACAAACAAATCCTATAATAGCACAGCCGGAGTTCCCAATTTATAATACGCTGTTCATGCATGTTATATGGGGGTGCATGGTCGAGGCTATACAGGTACGTGTAGTGCCATTCAACTCGACTCGTCACCGTGATTTTACATAAGGTGATAGTGATAGTATATACTATTATATAAATTATGCACGAAAGTACTTTACAACATTCATTTGGTTGAATCGAAAATTCATGCAAGATCTCGCTCGGGAATACAATTCCATCTCTGTGTGCCACACCCTTGTTTACTAGTTACTGTGTCCGTACGAGCCGAGCAGTTTCTGCTCGCTGTGTTGGAGGGTTGGACCTGCGCTTATTTAACCTGCCCACTGGATCCGGATGGCGTCATCGTTATTAAAAGAGTCCCGCAAAATTGGCGCGGACACCCACGACGAACTTGATACACATCGTGCCGCAGAGGTCGACGACGTCAAAAGGTTGGAAGCTCTGGTGAAAAGGAAAGCTCCATTGGTTGCATCCGATACGAAGGAGAATCCACTTCATGTGGCGGCAAGCAAGGGATCCATTAATTCTATAAAGTGGCTTTTGAGCAATAAGACTGTGCCACTTTTCGAAAAAGCAAAGAATGGTAGCACAGCTGCTCACTACGCGGCTGCTTATGGCCACCTACCAGCGCTCAAGGTAGAATATTAAGTGATGTGGAAGAATGTATTGGTGCACATGACGACGTGTATATTTTTCTACGCGTAGCTACTACTCGCTCACGATCCGTCTATTGCAAATCGTCTAGCGGAGGAAACTGACGAGAATGACCTCACTATTGCTGGCCTTGCCGCGTTGCAAGGTAAAATAGGGTCCGCTTTTCAAGGTTAAGGCACATGTCACACCCCTCCCAACCCTGCCCTGCAGCTGATACTGAAATGCTACAATGGATTATTGAAAATTTCCCGAAAGTAGCAACCATTCCCAACTCCCATGGCAACCTTCCTATTCACTTTGCAGCTGCTTCAGGTTTGTTGTTTTGTTCATGATGTATGGTGCTGCTTATAGAGGTGATAGGGACCAGCCAATCATGCATTCTGTTGCTGTATACTGATCAGAACTATGATGTAGGGAATGTTAATATGATAAAGATGTTGGTGAAGAAATATGGAAAAGCAGTAGCAGAATCAGTGGATTCACACAACACCAAGCCCATCTACTTTGCAGCACAGGAAGGTACCACTACTTGATAACATGTGTAAATACACTTTTATGAATGACAATTAATTGCGCTCATATAATACCAGGAAGGATCACTGTTCTGGCCTACCTCATTGATGAGTTGGGTGTCGACCCAATAGCTGCAGATGAATATGGCAAGACCACACTCCATGCTGCAGCTCAAGCTAACCAACTTGAAACTGTCCAGGTACTTAAAACACAGGCTTTATCTAAAGATTCGGGGCAATTTGGAGGACCAGCAAAAATCCTTCCGGGTGTATTATTTTGCCCTCTCCTTACTAAGTACTGCTTGCTTCTTTCAGGCAGCTAGGGTTGAGCACTGTCAAAGCACTTCAATGTGCACTATGTAATCTGCCTTGACCTTGGTAGCTTAGTTTTGACTACATGTACATGTACATGAGGGTGTTTAGACAGAAGTAATCCCTGTCATACCAACTGCCCTAAAGAAACCAAGTGTTATAAGACTAACATCTTGTGTCCTCAGGGCTATCTCAGCTCAGTGAATATGTATCCCAGTTAACTAACTGGTCATAGTTTGGTCAAGAAATCTTGCATTTTAGAATGTTGGATACTTGGTTGGATAGTTCAGGATTCGTTACAATATTCATGACTGCATTCAAATTGATATGTAATCATTTGAGCTATGAAATTTATCCATACTACCCAGATATAGCTACATGTAGTATGAACATGTTTATTATGTGTAAATTTCAGTTCCACAGATGTCTTGGTTTCAGTTGATTATGGCTGTCTAAAATCTTGCCATCTTGGCCGAGATCTTTTGTTGAGATTGTACAACCATTGTTTGCATGCATGAAATCATATGCACAGTGCATAAATAAACATACATACATGTATATAGGTTGCTTTTAAATTGTAATAACGCAATGACTTTTTATCTCCGCAGTACCTCCTATCAAAGCTGGGCCCTGATAGCATTGTAAAGGCCACGACTGATGGAGCAACACCACTGCACATTGTTGCAGGTGTGAGACTTAAAGTTTGTTGCAGGGGGCCTCTGACGTGTAGCTGTGCATGTGTTTGGCAGGTCTTGGACACATAAGTGTTCTAGAGTTCCTACTGAGCAAGCTGAGCAACAAGAAGGACGTGAACATCCTGGATGATATCCATGCTACCCCAGCGCACGATGCAGTCGAGAACGGTCAGATTGACGCTCTTGCAGTCCTGCTGAAATATGGTGCAGACATGAGCATTATGGACTCGGTGAGTGAGAATGTCAGTGGCAACCCTGATTGAACGCCATTGGTGCAATGGTGACAGGTAAACAAGACACCTCTTGAGCTTGCCGCGGAGTTGAACCACACTGAAATTGTCAAACTGTTAAATGACTTTAAGAACAATGGCCAATCTGCGCTTATCAAGTACAGGAGCAGCAAAGCAAGGAAGGACAGCGTTCCTAAGGTTGTCACGGAGATGGTGCTCATCGTGTTGTGATGTGTACTATTCTTCCACAGTTGTCCACAGCTCGAACATCAAAGCAAGAAGCTGTAGAAGTATCAGAAGCCATTATGAAGAGTTCTGATATAGTGGAAGAGCGCAGGACGAGGCAGATGGAGAGACAGGTACTGTGGTGTGGTCGTTGCTGCTGCTGCTGTTGTAGAAACACTTCCTTGGGGTGGATCCAGAAGTTTTTGCGGGGGGGGGGGGGGGGGGGGGCAAAGGGGAGGGGTGTATAATATTAATGCTTTGGACGTAATTAATTATATTGTTATGCTACTTTGGCACGTTTTCATACCGTCAGTGTGACATGCATCACAGCCCTTGAAGCTATGAATATATAATTCTTACTTGGCTTAAATCTGCCTCTGCTTCCCTGTCACTAGGAGTCCCTTCAGAGGATTAATGAAGTTGTGAATGCATCTTCAGCCAACGCGTAAGTTAAACTGGTAGCATAGTTCAATCACATGTCCTTCCTGACCTACTAGCTAGCATTGTGCCTGCACACACCTCTGGGGGAAGCATCAGCATTGCTTTGATGCAATATTGGTTCTGTAATATCGCAGTGCACATGTTTTAATTTGTTATCTCACAGTGAAGATGAAAGTATCGACCATCAGGCTGGTCCAATGGTAGGCTCCTCCCCTCCCTTAGGGTAGAGGTGATTACCCTTTTGGACCCTTAGGGTGACATATACGCACGTCCAAACAAGAAGGTGCACAAGAGAGCTAACAGGGCACAGGAGCAGTCAGATGGTGCTGTGGGCAGGTCACCTGAACCACACGAAGACATTGACGAAATACTGAACCCAAGGAAGGGAAAGCCACAGGAATCAAGATCACGCCCTCTGTAATGGAGTCATTTGGTTTCAGTTCTAGTGCTGCATTTATGAGGTTCATCTTCTCTGCAGTGCGGGTGCAGAGCCAGGCATTGGAGCTTCTCTTGACACAATATCCAACTACAGTCGTCCATCTCGTGTTAAGAGGCACCAAGACACAGAGTCTGAACATTCCTACCACAGTGGTGTCTCGAGCAACAGTTACACTCGCCAATCCAACATGTCAGCAGGGCAGCCATTTCCTCAGCAGTTTGTTCCCTATCCTGGGTACCCTCCAATGATGGGACCACCTCAAATGGGAGCTCCTTACCCCACAAAGCAACGCTCTGGTTCCAGCATTGGATCCCACGACGGCGTACAACCAGGTACATACGTACATGTACATGTATATATGTATATACATGTACCTTGCTGGTACGTACGTGTATTGGTACATACATGTATTTATATACCTTGGTGGTGTGTACATGTGTGGTGTTGCGTGGAGATGCTCATTGCTATTGTGAGCTAATTTAATTCCCCTCCTTCCTCTCCCTCCCAGCATACCCCATGCCTCCTTATGGCCCCTATGGAATGTACCCACCACCTATGGCTGGTTATGGCTACTACCCACCATATCCTCAGGTAAGCTATTACCCCGATATTGGTGTGCACATAATTATCTCATGTGGGGTCGTGCGCACAGATGGGGTACTTCCATCCTAGGACCACTGAGGAGAGGATGCACCTGGCAGAGCTGCAGAGGGGAGCTGTCATGAACAGAGGTTATCCTCCTGCAGGTGGGAGGAGACTGGGCCACAAGAATATGGTGTGTCATATTGTTAGGTTTGCGGAGAGATCCAAATGTCATGAGTCTCTGTTTTTTTTTTTAGAGTGCTGAGTCACTGCCAAGGTTGCCTCATCCTGGTAAATACATATTAATGAACCCTTCCTTCCTTAAATTATGTAATGTACAGTGTGTGTTGTGTGTGTGTGTGTGCAATTTATTATGCAGTAGAGCATGGCAATTTTTTAATGTAGTGTGTATTATATTTTGGTGTGTACGTTTGGTGTACATGTATATGTGAAGTTGCTGTGTTCATGTGCAGACCAAGACATTGGGTATGGCCCAACCTCTGATGCGGCCGGTGCAGCAGAGTCACTTGGAAAACACAACGCGGACGATTCTGATTTTCACCCCCCTACTCCACCCGTAATGACAAGGGATGGGGAGGAGAGCACCACAAACGACGTGGTGAAGTTTGACAGCAATTTTATCATGGTGAAGAAGGACCAGCAAGGGTCATCGGTGGCCATGGTGAGTCATTTGGTGACTGCGTGCATAGCCTGTTAAGCCTATTGTGTTACTGGGGCAGGTGGGCGAGACACCACTCAATCCGGCCAAGCACACCCTTCTGGTGTATGATGGAAGGTAACGTTGTTGCAAATGTTGTTGCATGCCCTCTGGTGTTTGTTAATGATAACTCCCATACATAGTATGTGTTTACATTGTATGTTTGTGTGTGTGTGTGTGTGTGTATGTGTGTGTGTGTGTGTGTGTGTGTGTGTGTGTGTGTGTGTGTGTGTGTGTGTGTACATATATATGTGTACATGTGCGTGCGTGTCTTTGTGTTAACCCTGTGTGCACTTAAAGGTACGACCAGAGCATCATGACTGACACTGATGATGAGGACATACCTGCACACTGTCAGGTTGCATTTGGTGCAGAGTGTGCAGCCATCCTTGCACTGGCCTGTGTGGTCAGCTTCAAAGGCATGGAGAAGCAGCGCAACAAGAAGGTACAACCCACTTCAATGGCTGTACCTCACATGCATGTACACTTAGCATATTATTGTGTGTGTGTGTGTGTGTGTGTGTGTGTGTCTGCACTTGTATTGAATTGACCAGAAATCGAAGCAGTCGAATGACAAGCTCAACGTTTCGTCAGCATGGGACCAGCCTCCTACTGCCTCTTCAAAGAAGGCCAACCACAAACGGTCGTTTTCTGAGGAGTTGAATAAGATGACTCCTGAACAGTACGCCAATGCTGAAGATTCCAAGACTTCTGATTGGACAAAAACTACATCTAAAGAGGAATCAGTGAGTGGCGATTTGTTTGTAGCTATGCGTATGTCGGTGTCAATGTATTAATTGTGTGCTGCAAATCCAGAGTGGGGGGCAAATGGACATGCTGTCGCCTGATAGCGCCATGAAGTCCAGCCTCCAAGGGCAAGGCTTTGTCTCCTTGTCTAAGCAGCTTGGGCAGAAAATGATATCGGACTCTCTATGGGCCCGCAACACATCCATGGTAGGTAGACTATTGCAAACCCCTCGGGAGTGTTGTAACCATGGGTGATGGGGAACAGTTTAACATAGCATCCACTAGTCTGGCGGGGTCTAGAGCGGGCTCCAGGGTCTCTCTCAATCAGACAAGTGATGAGGAAGATGATCTGAGTGATGAGAACTTTGGTGACACAATCTCGATCATGGAGGGTATAGACCCATCAAAGACAGTCAGCAGTAAGCCACCTGTGGTGGATGTTCTGAGCAGTTGATTATGTTGTAATGCAATCAAAAGAAAAGAAATCAGAAACAGTTCAGTCAAGCGAGCAAAAGGAACAACTGGAAGATGGACAAGCCAAATCTGTTGAGGAGAGCAAAAAAAGTAATAAAAAAAGTAAGATATTGGTACCATCTACCAAGACAGTGTTCACTGTAGTACATTTTCTTCCTTCTGCCTAAGGCAAAAAGGCTTCAAAATCCAAGCGCTCAACAAAGACGGGCAAAAAGGACAAGGATCGCAAAGGAACATCAACTGTAGGAGCAGCTGCTGGTAAGTTTCCATATGTACATGTACATGTGCTGCACTCATGTACATGTACATTGGTGGCAGCAGAAAAGCAAGAAAATGATAAAGACCAAACCTCAGCACCTGAAGTGAATGTCAATGGACAGAATGGTAAGGTCACAGCTTCTGATATGGGGGTACTTGTAATACCCATGCAACCTTCAGTAACAGCAGCAACCAATACAAGTGGGTCTGTTGCTATCACAGTGGTTAATTCTGATGTCAAGTCAGCTACTGAGAATGCCAAGAGCTCACCAAAGGTTGTCACTGCGGCTTCATCAAAGGTTGTGACAGGGTCAGGAAAGGTGTTCGAGACAACCCAGCAAGTGTCCTGTAAGCTTTATGGGACACCTGTGCATTCAGTAGATGACACCTGTGTGCATTATGTGATGACACCTGTGTGCATTATGTGATGACACCTGTGTGCATTATGTGATGACACCTGTGCGCATTATGTGATGACACCTGTGCGCATTATGTGATGACACCTGTGTGCATTATGAGATGACACCTGTGTGCATTATGTGATGACACCTGTGTGCATTATGAGATGACACCTGTGTGCATTATGTGATGACACCTGTGTGCATTGTGTGATGACACCTGTGTGCATTATGTGATGATGACACCTGTGTGCATTATGTGATGACACCTGTGTGCATTATGTGATGACACCTGTGTTCTACATGTATGTGTAGCAGCTGGAGCTGTGGAGATTGTACTTGTTCCTTCTGGCAGCACATCCAAGTTAGTGCAATCCAATGGCTCGACCTCTAATATAGAAGTGAAAGCCAACGGTGCCACTGCTAAGAAGGACTCTACCTCTGCTAAGAAGGACTCTACCTCTACTAAGAATATTACTACCTCCACTGTTTCCACTAAGCATGAAACAACTGTTACTAATGAGGATATGGTATCTGTGAAAGCTTTTGTGCAAAATATTGAAGGAAGTTCTCAAAATATGGAAAGTTCTAATAAGAAAGTGTCCAAGACTGGTCCAGTTGAAGTTGTGAACACTTTTGTTGATGATTCTGATGATGATGTCATGGCTGCTGGAACCACTCTACCTAAACCGGCCACTGCAGGAAAAGCAAGACCTCACATTAAAGATAAGAGTCAGTCAGTTGAGGAGATAATAGATGACTTAGGTATGTCTGTACATGTACACACATATGTGCAGAGCACTACAGGATTGTTGTGTTTTAATGTAATATTATAGTACTGCGCCAATACTGTCATTTTCTGGATTTTGTCTGATACATGTATTTATAAGTGGTTCGTATTTTCTAGACTTCTATGTTTCAGAAATGAATGGTGTTTTTGACGACACTTCTAAGTCCAAAGGTGACTATTTGATGCATACTTGGGTTTAAATTTTGATACTTCTAGTTGTAGCTGTTCTATGGAAAATAAACATGGTACATGTACATGTACATGTATTTTATCGTATTTCTGTGGGTATATATTTTTCATTTTGGTGTCTTTATTTAGTTATGCATTCAAATATGCTATTACATGTACATGTAAATCCTGTGGTACATTCAGAATTTTCACTCCCATTGAAATGTATTCATATTTATAGTATTTGTGTCAGCTATGATGCATCTTGATGTATTTTATCATTAGTTTGATAAACCATATTGTCTCACATATACATGTATGGGGTTGTTGCTGTGAAAGGGGCATAATGCATCTTTAATGTTGTAAGAGATAAATGAAACAGAAATATCGGGTTAATGCAAAAATCATACTTCCCTACAGGAAGAACTGTAGGTGGTTCAACGCAAAGTACAATATATTATAAGGTCATGGGACCAGTAATAAAATATTCGGTCCTTTATCTTTACAAAGAAATTTGGGGTATTCATTTATGAAGTGAAAGTACAGATCTACATTAGCTTGTATTGTTGTTGAGGAATGACCCTTCAGGTTAAATTCCATCCTTCGGGTATGCGGCCTAAATACATCATCACTGACATGTAATTAACACTATATTCATGTACATGTACATCTGCCATGCATGGTCATTACTATGTCTTTACTTAAAACTATGTACTGGAGGAGGGGCTTGGAACAGTCAATAATAAAGCATTACATAATATGTTGGATTCACAATAATATGGAGTTTATTTTTTGTTTGTAATAGTTGTTTTTGCTTGAACACTTTCAATGACCTACATTTGCTCTTACAATCCAATTGCAAGCACCAGAATTATTCCCCTGACCCCTCGTATTCCCCTGAACACTTTAAATTGAGGAGAGATAATCTAGTATGCCCTGTTACCTTCAGGCTCCAAACAGCTAACCAGTACAGTGACTTCCACTACTGTGACATCTCAATGTAAGGAGACTAACACCTGAGCTTGTGTTCCCCTAACCATTCGCTTTATATATCCTATTGCATGCACCTTGAAACTCCAAACAACTAGCAAATGTGGCAAATTTAACTAATGCAGCATCTCAAAGTAAGCAGGCCAACATATGTGTGTGCATGTGTGTGTGTGTGCGTGTGTGTGTGCATGTGTGTGTGGGTGTGTGACTAATGTGCCCATATTCATATCCTTTGCAATGCCAGACTCATCAAATCAAACAAGTGTTTCAACTGTGCAGTCAAATATTGTGACCACTGGTGGTGGTAAGCAGAGATTGAGGGTCTACTGCAATTGTGTTTATCACATGGCTTCACCTATTTGTATAGTACAAATATCTCGGTCGTATAGCTCCAGTTCAGCGGCAACAGGGACGGCATTGGTGTCTGTTGGTGGCCAGACCATTAGCACCACTAATGGTATATCAAACTTAGTCCATTTTCACCACAAACTTAATCACTCTCTGCCCTAAAATGATAAAGGAGCTTCAGCTGCTACAGCCCAGAATGCGCTGACGGAAGGTAACACACACGCATGGGTGGATATGGCTGTACAAGTAAATGCTTTACTGTTTTGCTATCCTAATCTCTAGGTACCAACACTGTTGAAGGTACAGTTCATGTAGAATTAATCATTTATCCATGTGTAATACTTCGCACATGCGTACACGTACACAGCTAAGCCATCAAAGCTGGAGCAGGAGCTACTAGCAGCCCTGAACACTCTGCAGCACACTGTGGACGAAATCAAATCCAATTCACAACTGGCGCCACTTGCTCCGGTTAGTCCACCATTTGGCACATATATCCCACAGCCTGATGGTAATGTTGGCCACCTTGATATAACAGCAAATGCAGCATGACCTAATTCAGAAGATGTTTGAGTTGAACAACAGTCCCGAGTTCATAGCCAGAATCTTGGCACTGTGGTTACAGAACCAACAGAGCCAGCAGACATCCGGGACCTTAAGCAAGGTAAAGGGCTGAACGCTGCACATGATTGAGCATGTCATCTTACAAATGTAATGTGCCTAAACCCTGCGCAAGGAGCATGCACAAGGAGCATGCATGTGTCGCTGCATATCTTCATGGATACGCATATGGATACGCATATGTACAAATTGTGTTCAGAACATTGGAGCATGGAAATGTACAATACATTAACATGTACATTTATATGTATGATGTACATCGTACGGTACGGGTATTTTGTAATACAAGCTTGCAATTTGTTTTGCTATCCACTACATGTACTGTAGTACATGTACCTACATGTAGTACCTGTAACTGCAATGCTTTGAATTGAGCATGATTCACACATGCAGTAAGAGGTGTATTGTACGAATAGTTCAGGTGCTACTGACCTGATGTTCTTTCCATTTGCAGTCAACGTCCTACCAGCAGATAACAACAGGACTTGAGCAAAGGCTGTTAAAAGCCAGAGAGCAAGAAGGTGTGAAAACAGGGACGCCTGTGAAGGAGGTTCGTGACATAGCCATTCAGGGGAGCAAGGAGGAGCTCGCTAAACCTGAACATCACCACCACGGCTTGCATCTGAACATCAAGGAACACATTGATTCATACTTACAGGTACGTAATATCCCTCTGTCTGCTTTGGTGCTGACCATTGCCCACATGTACTAACTTTGAGCAGTCCATCCTGGGGTGGAAAATAAGAGACGGAGATGGAGGGCGTTCAAAGGTATTGAATCTTATATTCCGCTAAGTGATATTAGTTCTGTTAGCCACATTATTATAACATGCTGAACATCAAAACCTCAGTAGTGTTCAATTGAATAACACGTTGGGCTTGGGAGTGGTTCATGATAACAATTGCATAAAATGTTCACCATAGTGTCAACCAGTATTTAATGCAAATCAAATCAGGTGTTGTCCCTCCTCCATATTGTGATGTACCAGGCATTTTCAGCTTTATGAAATATTATTGGTACAAGAAAATGCGAAACAGGTTCCAAGTAATTACATCAAGTACATGTACATGTACATGGCGAAAACAAAAGACATGACCAAATATTTGAATGGTTATTGTTTTGATGTGCACAACATTCCGACATTGCATCAATAAAAAATGGTGGCATACACTGTAAATCATTAGCCTCAATTAAATCCATTACATATAAATACATGTATAACACGACCGTATACATGTAGCTACAACTGATCTTCGATTTACATACATGTCACTGCATTCTGTTTCAGCCAAAAAAGAAGCATCACCATAGGAAACGTGCTCCTAGCAACAGCGATAGCGATGATGATGATGATGATGATGATGTTTTGGTGACAATTCAAGCAACCCCAGGAACATCGAAGCCAGCTGTGAGTCTATGCTGTGTGTTGTGTTCATTTCATTAGCACTGCTGGTGTTTCCTTCATGCAGTCAAGGAGAATGGTTGCCGAACGGCGCCAGCAGAACCTGCTAACAGAAGAAACACCTCGACCAAGTTCTGGTTTGTTTTAACTCCTTACATGTAGATATTTTTTATGGCTGTACGAATTCATATTTTCAGTAATTGTAGGTGATTACTACATGCATACACTTGTCACTTCATTAAATGTTTTATGGGTGGAGCATTTGTCTATTTGGTCAAGGATCTAGAAAGGCTTCGACATACCTGTAGCTGGGAGGTGAATTAGACATGTATATTTGTATTTTCCATCATTCATAGGGTTGCAGCTTATATTACAATGTTTTTAATCATTGTGGCATAGCATTGTACATTACATGAACTTTATCTATTTGTGACCCAGCAAAGAGAATGATCAGTCGAAGAGGTACCAATATGGATCTGCAAGACACGACGATTGCTTTGCATAACCTGACATCACCAAAGACCAGTATTGACGAAGGTGGGCATTAATTTTTGGGGGAACTTGGTATGTGAGACAGTCTTAATGTCCACAGATGAGGAAGGGAAAATGGTTATCGCAAAACCTACAGTAGCCAAACAAGTAATAACACGTAAAGCTGTTATACACAAGCAGCGGACACTTGATACTGTGAGCACGTATGTTTTAATTGTTCAAAAGAGCTAACTACCTTTCTTTGCATAGGACACTGTGCCGCTACAGATGCATCCATCAGCTGCAAATAGATCTGTATCTGCAATGTAAGCTGAAATTGCCAACCTACTGTACCTGGTTAGAGAGTCTATATGTGTACATGTACTTTTTCACAAAACTTGCTAGCAATTTTTAAAAAAGGGGGATAGGTTTGGGAAGAGTATGTACTGTAAGGAAAGGATATTATGTATGCAGCTTTATTGACACCATTACTGTTCCTACCTCCACCTCTAACAGGTAGCATACTTCATTTGTGAAGCAACCTCACATACAGACATTGATGACTTCTGTTCATAGAATAAAGTACAATGTGTGTGTAACAGTGTCACATGTAGACATTTCCTCTAAACTTGCTACCACTTGTATTTGCATGAAACAGTGAACTCGTTTTTATCACAATGCGTGCATGGGATGGAAATCAGATATAACAACCATGCATACATGTACAGTAGGTATATTAACTCAGAGCAGGGCATGGTTGCACATGCTGCCATTATTACTAGAAACACGCAAGCAAGAGCTTTGAGGGCAGCTGGTTAATATCATTAATGAACTCATACCCAGCAGTGTATTCACATGTACACAGTTGGAATCCGATACGGACCAGTAGAAAAGTAACTCCAATGCGCAGGACCGTCGCCTCCGTAATAGGTCCGGTTACATGTATTGAAACACTGAAATGACGTAACGTGGAAGTTATAGCGCTGCAACTCTAAGCCGCTAGCTGAGGCATTTCGTACGGTTAGAAGGCTAATTAAATGTTATAATGGCTGCAGCTGGCTGGCTACAACTATATCATCTTGGTCGTGTACTAGTCTGGGGACCAGACCACATAAATGTAGTACTTCCTTTCCAAACTTCGATCCACTAACTTGCGCTATAGTCGATTATGGACATTTCTCAGATTCTCAACAAGTTTCCTATCTATATTTCCATCCCGTTCAGCTCATCACAGTATACGTAATGGTAATATCAGTATTAAAATGGCCGCTCAGTGAACAAAAGTCTTCAGTGATGATTTTATGAACATTACAAATTTCTGGAATACTTAACTTCTTTCACCAATACGCAGAAAAAATAACAAACGTTATGAAAAAATACTGCTTTGTCTATAGAAATGCAGTTACTTGAATGAGGACACTACCTAAAAATTTGTATTAGAGTTCAGAACGATATAAGCCAATACCTTTCATTTCCCTGAATTCTGTAAAAATCAATATTTAAGACTTATAGAGGACACATAGTGTAAGCCACCCATACATTTCAACGAGCGCGTGCGCGGAAAATTAACGGACGTTTGCAATTACACGTAATGAGCGTCCGAAATTAATAGCCAGCAATGGTACCTTGTTCTGGCTTCCGGCTTCGCAGTGGCGGACGCAGGATTTAAAGAAAGGGGGGGTTGTAGTGGAGGGGGATCACCAAAAGGGGGAGGGTGCGGGAGGGGGATGTGCCCCCTCCCGCGCGAAGCGCGGAAGCTTTGGGGACGTTCATAAATTACGTCACGCTATTTTAGACCATTATGGACCCCCCCCCCCTTGTCAGTTGTCACACATTATCCCATACTGATCTGTGTTTAATGTGTTTAATGTATACATCGTCACACTGGCTGATACCCCCCCTCCCCCCCTTCAGCGTGACGTAATTTATGAACGGCCCCATTTTGAAAACGTTAATTCTGTGTGCTAAAATGCATGAAAAAATTACGAGTTTTTGTTACTTAAGCCGCATTTTGCGTATTATGTAATAGGAGGAAAGGGGGGGTTGCAACCCCCCCAACCCCCCCAACCCCCCCCCCCCCCCTCCGTCCGCCAGTGCTTCGGTGCAGATTAAGCTTTTCATTATTGCATTCTGCAATAGTTTGTCTCAGAGGTACACGGTCCTCATACCATTCACCGAGTCTTCTTGAGAGTCCAATTGACCTCATGGGCTCATCTAAGATTTTATTATATTTTCACTATATGGTTGTGTGCAGGATTGTTCTCCTTGATGAGTGTAAGTTGTATTGTTTTTGTTGTAAGAAGTTCACTGAGTCAACTGATCACGCTCAGTGAACTTCTTAGACGGTTCCAGTACTCCATCATACCCCACAGCATCCTTGGTCTGTAACTGCTGGATTTGATGCAGTGGTGGTACTATACCATCCTCCAGCTAAGCCACACAATATGATGACACTTCTCCAATACCCTTAGTGCCCTGGCAATATGATTGCAAAGGGATTACTTCCTTAAAAATGACAAGGTGCCCGCTCTGCAGGTCAACCATACACCTGGTTATAGGCTTCTAGACTCCCCAGATGCTTCCTCCCATAGGTATTTCCTAACCACCTTTACCATTGACCCCGCATCTTATTAGACACCCCATCCACCCTACCCTGCGTCAACTGACGGCTTCTGCACCTTCATGGATTCAGGTACCGATGTAGTATCTAGCTTATTCCGCGGTCCTGGCCTCCTATTCTCGTTCAACCAGTGATTCAAGGGAAGTTATCCGACAAGGATTAGATAATACGATTCACCAACGCGGAGAAAAGTTATTTAATATAAAGCTATCCTGTAAAATGTTTTGCATGCACGAAGCGTAGAATTATAACCCAGGTAATTAATAACAGCAATGAGCTGGTACCGATCCCCAAATTTAAATTGATATGAGGTGGTCTATTACACGTTTAATTGTCTTAAGTGGAAAAACGTACCTTCAAGGCTGTGACGTCACTTGTACCTGGTTCAGTTCGCATGGTAAGAGAAACAGTTGTGGCGATTCGTCATTTTCCCTTCGCTTGTGTCAAGTGTGAGGGTGCTGTCTTTTAAAGCTTTATACTGACTTTGCATTACTCATATTGTTTCTCCTTTTCGCGTAATATTTCTCTTTTTAATTCTTTTTTTGAAGGCCGGTTAAACACACACGGTAATACCGGCTGTCACTGTGCCGGCTCGCACATCAAGAAATATGCCCTCATTATTGTAATCTACCCTATCTGTTCTCGTTATCCTGATCAATCGTTGCCTCCGACAATAACA
This sequence comes from Eunapius fragilis, assembly GCA_963681505.1. Lineage (NCBI taxonomy): Eukaryota > Metazoa > Porifera > Demospongiae > Spongillida > Spongillidae > Eunapius > Eunapius fragilis. The sequence goes on along the minus strand of OY811972.1, from coordinate 7,705,084 downwards.
TTCACTCCAGTCGCTAATTGGATGCTTTCAACAGTAATAAATCAACATTGCAAGGCACCTTACCTTGCCCAACTTCCTAAAACACGACTAGCCTCTCTAACACCAAACCATGCAGGTTATTACTTGTCTCATAGCCTTGTAGATGGCTGCATAGTACACGTTGGTTCAGCTAGAGTTGATGGTCCAAGAACACTAGGTAATTAAGATCTGTTTGGCACAGTTTGCATATCTTCCTCTCTGGCTATGTGCGTTGTAAGTTTATCTGATGTCGCGAACGGCCAGACTAATTGATCCAGGACCTATATAAACAAATTTATATACAAGCGTTTGAAATGTCAGCGCTGGTATTTCACAATTGAGTGCTCATGTCAACGTACTGTGGATCAGCACCCATACTACTATTAGTTACCAATTGACTTCTGGATATGCTGTCCATGGAATCAAACAACAATGAGGTACATCACTACATGCATGCTGCAAAAGAATAAAACGTTAAGGCATTCAAAAGGTCAATATTTATGGAGCCTGCATGGAACCTGCATGTTGCCGTTACTTTTGATACATAAGCTGTTGGCAATTTGAGATTGCGCTAACCAAATTCATGAAAGCAGGTATAATTAACTGCAGCACCAATTGAAGGTCTGTGTTATACAATGGGATATAACTGCCATTCCAGTGGGATGCATGACGCATAGCAAATTCATGCTAAAAGATGCATATTGAGGTAATATTAGTATACAAAACTAGATGGACGATCGCTCGGGAGTGTTCCTCAGAGGTGAAATGATCAGGAGTTCGATTCCTGCAAATCAACACTTCTGTTTACAAGATATAAAAATTTAATTAAAATAAAATAGGTGATGTAGGATTTGTAGACAGCAATTGAGTAAAAAGTAAGGAAACAAGGAATTACGGATATTAGGCATTCATTTAATTATAAATATTACATACCTACATTTAGCACAGAATTTCAAGGAGGTAGACATTGCTAAATAATGTAGGTCTGTAATATTTATAATTAAATGAATGCCTAATATCCGTAATTCCTTGTTTCCTTACTTTATACTCAATTGCTGTCTACAAATCCTACATCACCAATTTTATTTTAATTAAATTTTTATATCTTGTTTCACTCATTTTTATGCATGAGAATAAACGAAGGAGGAAGTAAATATGCAGATTGAGGCATGTATTGGGCAACCTTATACTCTATCGTAGCACAAGAGACCGTTTGATCTGCTCACGTGCATTGGGCCTTCATGCTATCCTTCTTACTCTCAGGATCGGCTTTGTAGTGCTTCCTGTCGCAAGTCTTCTTTTTTTCATGCGCTTCTTAAAAACTGTCACGCTCCTCAATATCTTGCGACTCGCCAACACAACAGTCATCATTTAACTTTGCGATCTTCTTTGAGCGATTCATTTTTCTTCGCGAGCGACGTGACGGCATTTTGAAGAAAACAAACCAGACATGTCAAGCTTTTGGTGCACCGTACAACCGTGACATATCGCACTATATGAAATATAGAACGTGTTCAACGTTCCCGCCCACTTTTATGTCTTCCAAAGGCTGATAAAATCTGTTGTGGGCTATCTAACAAAACTAAGTTTGCTAGAGATTGAAATTTGTGTCAAGCATAACTCTCGTACTAACATAATAAAACCAATCCAACTCGACAATAAGTTTCTAACTTGTTGGTTCTAGTGCTTCCGCATAACGGCTAACATTAATATTACGCTTCAATCGTGATAAAGATGCAATACAATAAACCTCTTATCCGAGCAAATCTTATCTTATCAGATCCGGAAGAAGGAGAAACTTTTTTTCAGGTTCGAGTGTGGAACGAGAGAGCGTTATCTCTGTTGTCTGAGCTTTCTAAGCGTCGGCAGTTTTATTACATTGTAGGTAATTGTTGGCTGTATCCAAATACGCTCGCTAAAGTCCAACTGATTCTACGGTGCAATGGCAATAGTGGAATCTGGTGTTTTGCTAATCGTATTCATCACACTTCAAATCCTACATAGGACCTACTAACGTAGGTCCTGATACCTTTTTAAAAATTAAAGGTACTGCTGTTGAAGTATAAGTTCCAAATACAATATTCTAAGCTAGTGCAGTATGGCTTAGTGGGTTGCGACGAGAGCTCTCATGCCCGAGGTACCGTGTTCAAGGCCCGCGGGGTCTAACGGATTTCCTCTCCATCGTCGTGTATCCAATATTCCAGATTGTGCGGCATTACCTTCAAGCTGGTGACGTCACTTGTAATTGGTTTCAGTTGACTTGGTAGGCTAGTGTCACTCAACAGAAATTTTCCTCAGAGAGAAACAGGCGATCATCACATTCCCTTCGCTTGTGTCAAGTGTCCCTAGGGTGCTGCCTATTTTTATTTTTTGGAAGGAAATATTAATTATTTTTATTCATTCATTTATTTTGTCATTAATTGTGCATAATATTCTTTTCTAGAATAAACACAATAAAAACCGGTATGCATAGCTACAAAACATCTAGAACACACTATAGAATGAACTACTCTATTATCATTAGTGGACATGCGCAATTAATTTAAAACCAAATGTTATTTCACTCCTTACCCCACAAAGTCATTCATTCTATATATGATCTCTGATTACGTCGTGTAAAACGACACTGTCCTCCTTTTCTCGTTCAACCTGTGATTCAAGAGAAGTGATCCGACAAGGATTAGATATAAAAGTTACAAGCAAAAATAGAACCGATTATCTTTCATCACTTTTTTCCCCAGTTCAATTTTCTATAAACTCATTGTGATGCAGTAATATAATAAACGATCGCGAATTGTTATAATGATTTCTTCTCGACTAATATTTATCCAAATAATATTGGAGACCATAATAAAATATTAAGTTAGAAAATACAATTTTTATTTCAATTGAAGCTGTAATATGGTGGTCCTAGATGTATATCTAAAGCCGGTTAACTATTCGTTACCGCATTTTCTAATGCATGCATTATTGTAAGGTCTATATCATTGTTACGACACTGAACATTTATCGCTCTGCTTTTGTTTCTTCTGAGAGCGCTTGACCCTCTGCGCTCGTCCGACTCACGGTACAGGTAGGGCATACGCGTAGAGCCTACTCACACTTGCCTGGGGACACATATAACCTAGCAAGCAAACTCATAATTGCTCTTTGTACAATGGGTTACGGTAGCTCGATTCCTGACTAAAATTTCTCTAGATATCCCGGAAATTTCATATTGCAAATTTCTGCCGGAAATTTGTATTTCTTTATTACGAAATTAATTTCTGAGCTGGTCGTACGAGATTTCTGGCGTGTCGGACCCCAGGCCCTCGAGAGATTGTGTGTGTTTAAGGCCATCATCGCAAGCAATAAATAGACTCCTACGCAGACTAGGCAGACTAGGCGAATGCCTAGGGCCGCCGGTCAAAGGGGCCGCCAACCTGCTGCTACAGTACTTAATTATTCATTTATCCTATGCTTATTAACACTCGTCGCGCACACTAACCAGCAAAATCAACCGGTATGACTGCATGCATTCAACTTCATCCTGTTATTTGTAAAAACATAACGGCTGTTCTTGCTGAACATGAAAATATACATCGTAATTCAAACCACATCGAACGCATAAAATATGGATAGATACAGAAATCGGCTGAATCAAAAAAAAAAAAAAACATTGATAGTGAATTCCAAAGGTGCATCCTTATGCACTGCATGGAGTGGAGTACTCGAGCGGCTATTAGCCATAGTTTCTGGCTTAAAACAACATGGCATTTCGAGGAACGGAAGAAAGTTTGAATGCTCCTAGCAATGAAAGTTGCTTAGGCCTAGTGCAAAATTCGACCCTGTTCTACAAAAGCTCAACTTATCACCAATGATGAAATTCACGATCATTACTTAGGTAATATAAACGAATGCAAAATGAGTTCATACAACTAATTAATCAGAACCTTGTTTTAAAAGAAATCCTTGCGAGTGTTACTAAATCAAATAACTATTTAGTCATTTTAGTGATGTTAGCCGCAATGAACAAATGACTCCGCAGATACCATGACAATAAAATTAAAAAGTAGAAAACAAGTTAAAAAAAACATTCTCTAACGAGAAATTTGGTGGGATATAGGAATTGGAGGCAAAAGTGGTGTATTAAAAATGAGACCGGCAGAAATCCTATACATTTTATCACATGTAAAAATTCAAAAGAAGTGCTAGATAGAAATTTATCATTCTCAAAGCCTTGTTCCCTTCCTTTTTTGCACACCAATTCCTATTTCCCACATGATTTTTTAAATATGTACTTGGCTGCTACGGTACGCGGTCAATTTATTAACTATTCAAATATACATGTAGGACAAAGATGGAGGTGATACGGAGCAACTTCACGTCTTCACTCCCCCTCATCCAAGATTGTCTTCAAAAGTGTGATTTTGTTGGTGAGTGACTATATAAAATGCTATACACATCACATTATAAATTGTTTACTCAAGCGGTGGATACTGAATTCACTGGCCTCGCGGCATCGGCCCTAGAAGAGTCAAGGTATGTGAAGTCAATTCGCCCATATAGATTTAACATGCATTGTGTTTTACAGCTTATTTGACTCGATGCAAGAGAGATATACGAAAGTAAGAAAGGTAGCTCAGAACTTCATCGTGTGTCAGATAGGTACGAAGATCCATTTTCATCGCGTTAATCATGCTCGTATGGACTAGCTAGATTGTTCCGCCATGCTGGTGCACAATTTAAAACACGGTGGCATAGGCAAATTATAATTATGTTTTGCATGAACATTTAAGAAGGAGCTGAAGCCCATGCAATTTCTAAACACGGTGGATATATCTGAAATACCATATACTAGTATATTCCTGCGGAACGAATTTCATTAGTTCATTCTTCTTGTGTACTTGAGATTAATGATTGGCAACCAAGTTATCATTTAACCTTAGCTATTTTTATTGTTGGGCAGCACCAATTTGTGTTTGTATCTACGTGTATCATTAACTGAAACAAGTTATTATACATTTACATGGAACAGTAACAATTTGTCATCGCCAGTTTTAACACCTACATGTAGTAGGTTGGAGTAATTCAGTGGTAGCATTATTATCATTGCATTTGTAAATCATCAAGCTTGCGGCTTTCATCATTGTGGTATTACCTGGTTTGTACTTCGTTTCCTTTGAAGAATGTAAATGTACTGAAGTTTATATCCAAAAGGGCATTAATTGCAATATCCGTATGCATTTGCATGGATTATACATCCAGTGACTGTGCGTAAATTCTAATGCATACATGTTTCAACTTGGCAGGCCTGTCAGCATTCGTAAAGGATCCTGCTACAAATAAGCAAGTTCTTGTAGTCATATGTATTGGCATGACACAGTGATCATGAGTGAATGTTCCAAACAGGTATATTGCACATTCCTTCAACTTCTATGTACTGCCACGGTGCCAGGATATGAGATACAGTTTTCAGGTAATGGTGAACTCATACATGTACATGGACTAGTATTAGTGAATGTGTGTATATGTGTGTGTTGTGTGTGTGTGTGTGTGTGTGTGTATGTGTGTGTTGTGTGTGTGTGTGTGCACTGCAATGTTTGTTACAGGCTTCTAATGTAGATTTTCTCTGCACCTACAATTTCGATTTCAATAAGGTCAGTTTCTATATGTACTCCATGAAAGCTTGATGTTTTTATCTGTCACTATAGCTTTTCTATAATGGTATTCCTTATATGGATTGTTCTGTAAGTAAGTTGTTGCTGAGATAGAGCATTTATTTAATATTGCATTTCAGGTTAACAGTGATATGCAATCTGCAGAGAAGTACATACCTTTTCAGTATTATTTCTTTATAATCTCTGTCCTTGTGTTGCAGAGGATTTTCATCTGTGTTCAATATGTTGGTGAAGCTAAAGAAAGTAATTGTGCTTATTAGGTTGTATTATTAGGTATGTTTTTAAGTTTATGTTTCGTACAGCCACTGCTTGGGCACAATATGTTCTATGACCTCTTGATGATGTATGAGAAGTTTTTAGAACCACTTCCAGGTGTGTATTTTGTTCATGTATTGTGTTTAAATTCAAATTCCTCCCTCATTATAATTGTATTTCAGTGCAGTATGTAGATTTTAAACAGCGACTTCACACCATTCTCCCACTTATTTTTGATACCAAGAATTTGTGTTATGGGCTCAGAAAGGTTTGAAAAGTAACCTACAATGTTCAAATCAATTGCAATATGTTTTGTACAGGATGAAATGGATTTTTTCACCAATCTTATATTAAACTACTTATAGCACTTGGGGTCTACTCTTCTGGAATTATCAAGTTTATCAGATTTATATACCACACTCGTGAGGTCAGTACTGTATGATATTTGCTTTTTGTACAATGTTATGTACATGCATTCGTGTTACAGTAAATTAACAACATAAAATATAATAAGTGATGTTACTTATCTGAAATATCGGACAAGTGTCCAGTACTGTACATCTTGATTTATAATTTTATTGCTATATAAATGGAATGTCTTACAAGATTTTGACCATTGTAGATACAAATATGTATATAACTTCTGAACTATTAATGCTATTGTCATGTACATGTACATGTATTTCCAATATTGCATACCACATGATTGCTGTATGTGAAAAAACACTTTAGTGTATTACTCATGCGGGGTACTGATGTTATGAGGTTCAATACCCCATGGGGTTCAAAACCACCACATTTCAGGTATATGTAGTTTGCTTCATATTTTGGGGGGTAGGTAGAGGTGTGTCTATTGATTTTTTGTTCTCTTATCTGTGATGGAAGTATACATGTAGCTGTGCAAAGTTTGTGCACTATTTTCTGCTCGATTTTCACCTATGATTTAGGCACACTGCACCCCATTCAGTGGGTGCCTAAACCATATATGTAGTGGGTCATTCCGATATATTTTAGTTCACTTTTAACCATAGATCGGTGACCAATGTTAACAAATTGTTTACTGTGGTAACAATTACTCACCACACATATGGTTTAGGCACCCACTGAATGGGTACATGTATTCTAGTACAGTGCCGTCCACTCACAAGTTCACACTCACACGTGACACGCTGTCACTCGTACTCAATTAGTGTACTTGCATTGAGTGAATGAAATGTACATGTGTATATCTGGTGAAGACAAAATCATGTAATCCTATTAGCCTCAATTTTGTAAATGCTTTGCTCACAACATAGTATATAGCAGACCAGTGCCATGTACAGTGGTACGCTCATAGCACAAATACATTTACATGTATATGTTGCCTAAAGGCGACCGACCATACACTAGGCAACATGTTGTGTGCAACACTATTAGTAAATTTCTAGTAAAATATCAATAAACTAATGTTTTACTGAAAATAATATATAATTGCATTCATTGAGTTAATTGCACGCAACATTGTTGCTTAGTGTATGGTTACCTTTAGTTTAGTTGTATAGCCCGACCTTCACATTTTGGCTGACGGTCGGGTATCAAGCCTATACATGTACCAAGATTTGTACCCACATATTGCCTACAATGGTGCAAATCCTACTAGCCTTAGTTCTGCATGGTTAACAAATACGTACAATTATTCAAATACAATTTTAGCGCAAAGGTTGTCGGTCGCTAGACCTGTTCTTATTTTGAGTAACTTTGGGACGAGGGATTGATTAAGCCCATTCAAAGGGGAGGAAGAAGCTTTGGGGACAGCCAGAAGAGGGAGGGACTAAACCCTTTATGGGGTAAGGGTGTTTAGAGGCATTAATCCTTTCAAAGGGTTGAGGGGGGATGACCTGTACATGCATTAAGCTTTTAAAGTTGTGGAGTGTTAAAACGTTGAGACCATGCCCTTGCATATACATGTATGGGCTTTAGCACAACTTTATACAAGTACATTTAGACATGTTGCAAAATTTTGCTAGCTGCACTTTGACAACACATCTCACCTGCTGCATTCTACACCTCCTCATTCAATGACCACCCATGTGGACCTTCATAGTGGCAGAGTTTATTAACCCCACAACCTCTCACTCACAATGGCCCACTTACATGTACATGTAGCAGCACATGTACATCGGTGACCAAGCCAATACTGAATAGTGATGGGAAAATCTGTTTCCCCAAACCAATCAAATTACTCCTTTCATTTAATTAACCCGGTATGGGTGTTTTGCCAATACATGTATATATATATATATATATATTTGCCAATCGTCAGACATTATTCTGCTTACTCAGGAATGAAGGAACACTTCTTCACAGTCCTGTTGTGCGGCATGCCTCTGGATGTGAAAAATACAGTAAGGCTTATTGTTTGTGTACATGTACATCTATGTACATGTACATGTACATGTGCATGTATATGTACATGTACATTGGTGTGTATCTATTTGTTTACACAAGTGTAATTATTGTGTGCATGTATTTGCATGTACATGTAAAAATGTGTTGTGTGTGTGTATTGACATGTATTGGTATACGTGTGTATGCATATATGAGTATGTGTACATGCATGCATGTGTACATGTACATGTATTTGCATGTACCACATGTGTTTGTGTATGTATGTATGTATCCGTGTGTACATGTATATGTTCTATTTGCTGGTACGCTGTATTCGTGTGGTGTGTATTTGTGCATGCATTTGTGTATGCATGTGTTGTGTGTATGTGGGTGCACACGCACAGGTGTAATATCGTATCCATAATGCAGTGCATGTACATGTATTTTGCTTTTTCCTTCCACATGTAAAGGCAGCGGAACATATTTTCATGAAGCTGCATTTGATGCATTCTGTGTAGGAATAGGTGAGGGTAGTGCGCATTTATGTGCATCTGTTCTTTATCTGTCCCTTTTGGTTCAGTGTTTCTCAGAATAGCTCATCTAGTGGCTATGAAAGGTCTGAGGTAATCCAAGACAGTTTTATTTGTCACCTATGTGTGCAATTACATGTACATGTACATGTACCTTTCAGTTCAATGGAAGCTTACCCAGTGACACTTCATGTATACCTGCAAAAACTACAACCCTACATCAACAGAGTAAATGTATCAAGAGGCCCTTTCACATTTATGGTGGGTGATCTTCAATATTAATTCATGTACATGGACAATGTAGCACCTACATATACATGTTTCTTTATGCAATATAGAACTTAGCTGGAGATGATCCACTGCATACTGCTCCTGCATTACTGGTTGCTAAAGTGCAGAAAGGCTGCACCCTTACCAAAAGAATGGTGAGAAGCCATGTCGTGACTTGCACATGTACCGTGTATATCCAGCACGATTACCCTCTTGGATAGTTTTTCAAGTTTTTAAATTTGTTCATTTTCCGTGAATTCCAAAGAGCTTCTATCAAATCGTTCTTACACATCCTAAATTGGACTATCCATCATAATGTTATTAGGCACTGAATTTATAATTAGCCACAAGTTACTAAAAAACATACTCTATGAGAAAGTTGGTGATGAAGGCAATAGGGGTGTAAAAAGCAAGGAAACAAGAAAGGGTCTGTAATACATGTACATGTAGTAAGGGAAAATGTCATAATCCTATGTTCACATGTACTTGTAGCACATGAACATAGTATAGGCTAAGTCTATGACGTTTTCTCTTACTATTACAGACCCTTGTTTCTTAGCATTTTACACCACCATTGCCTTCAAATCCTATATCTCACCAAATTTCTCATAGAGAATGTTTCTTGTTTCTTGTTTCATAGATTTTTTTTATCTATGTCTCACACTGACCTTATAGTTGATTTTAAATCATTTGCTCCTGTATTTTACTGGTTTAGTATTGACAATTCTATACTTGTCAAGATTCGGCCGTAGTGATACAAGTAATGTTTAGTATGGCCCAAATCTAACAATACAATTACGTACTCCTCTGAAGCTATTAGTAAATTTCCATTCTTTAAATGTGTTCCTATCCTGAGTTATGTGTGGTCAAGGAGGAGTAGGATAATTCCAGGACTGGGTGCAAATACGGGCAGTAACCTTTTGTTCTCTAAAACCATGTGGTTTTGCAACCTTAAAACAAACGACAAAATTACTCACTTTTGTCTTCTCGTTCAATTACAACAGCTAGTTAAACGATCTGATGGTCAGGAGTCTCATTATTAAAGGGTTGCATGTTTTTATAGTTGAGGTCAAATCCTGTATGGAAGATTGTAGCAAAACTTTCCATGCGATCATTACTTTTCTTGATAAAGTACATGTATCATGAAGGTGAATATGCTGGATACTGTTCCATTTATGTATAACTACATAAGCCTTTCACCTCCCTGGCTTGGGCCCATACGATACTCCTTTGGTATTTGGTATACATGTACATCTAAATGTGCATTTTTATTTCTCTTCTTTTCTGTTACATGTATTGTATATGTACATTTAAGCTGGAAGACCATTTGGGAGACCTTGGAAATGCTGATGTCAAGATGCTTAGCAGTGGAAGTGCTCTGATTGCATTGACTTCAGCAAAGAGGTATGATATAAGCATACCACATCCATGTATATGTACCTTTTGCGCATACATATACAGGTGTACATGTACGAGTGCCGTACAGTGTAGTTAAGGTTTTTCATAAATGTTTTCACTTGTATACAGTTCACTAAAACATGCAAAAGCTCTCAAACCGTATATGCTCCTAGTTAGCGAGTTTCTATTTAAAAGAGAAAATATCATTTTTGCCTAGATATGTACATGTCCAGGTGTTACTGAACTTTGTCCATTCCATTTTGTACATGTACATGTACTTAGCGGTTTGCTACCACTCCTATATCCCTTAGAAATGACCCTGAGTTTATTACCTTAGGGTAGGAGTATGCTTACATGTATCTTGCAGTGTGCATTGTTGTATTGTATGAAACACAATTACAACACTTGAATGCTATGAATTTGACAAATGCCACCCTAATCTCATCAGCTATTGTTTAAATGTTGGCTAATGATGCGTACAGGTTGGCTAACTGCACCCATAAAAGTAACAGAATTTAACATGCACTCACGCTGTGGGGCTCTATGAGTGTGCTGCGAGATGCTGCACCTACATAAGCTAGCCCTCCTTTTTGGGGGTAGTGTGTCAGCGGGACACGTCCCATAGCTGGTGTCTTAGGGACCTGCGTGTAGTCCTGCTTGGGGTTGCGTAGGCGTATGCCTGCAGGTCCAATCCCCAGGGGTCGACATTAACGAGGGAGACCACACACACACACCCAAATGTAGGAAATAGTGTTCATATGTCGTGTGGGCAAACCAAGTCAATGTTATATGCACTTTGTGCGGTGCGCGCGCTATAGACTATAACTGAAACAGTTGTTAATTGAGTGTGAGCGTCTATCCGATGCGGAAAATTATACATGTAGCTGACGCTGAGCGTCCGGATGTAGCTTAGGAATGCTGCGCTGTTCCAGCGACTGAGTAGCTGTATGGTTGAATCTTCAATGCCAGTGGCATGATGATGGGAAGTATCTCTTTGGAGAGAGGGAGCGATCGTGCATCCCATGGAATCTGCAACCAGCGGAGATTCCAGGACGCCCCGCAACCCCATGATCCGGCTGAAGAAATGAAGATGCTCGTCGGCGGGTCTGGGCAATGCCATGAGGGCGATGCCATTCCAGTCGGATATGGTTCCACCGAGAGATCCGTGCAGAAATCTCTGTTGAGGCGTACTAGATGGTGGCCCCTCGAGGCGAATGGGCCTGACAGCAGATTTATCATGCGCCGAAGGAACGAGCGTCCAGGCTGGACAACCTTGTGCAACTTGCCACCATTCCAGTACAGTAGCCTCGATTCGAGTGAGCTTGTTGGTGGGAAGGCACAGGGACCAGGCTACGGTGTCAAGTTCAATACCGAGGAAAATGAGGCACGAGGTCGGGCCTTGGCATTTCCCTGCCGCCAGAGGGAACGCCCAGTTCCTTGCAAGTGAGGGTCAGTGTTTGCAGGCTGTTGGTGCATTGGGAGGAGTGAGGCGCGCCCACCATTACGAAGTTGTCCAGGTAGTGGGTGATGTGCGGTACCCCTCTTTGGCGAACGATTCATCCTAATGCGTCGGCGAGAGCCGTGAAAATCATGGCTGATGACCTGAGGCCAAAAGGCAGCATGGTGTCACAGTAGATCTGACCTGACCACTCGACCCCTAGCAGCGGGCGGTCGTCCGGGTGAACTGGTACCAGGCGGTAGGATATCGAGGAGTGACCCGGCCCCCAGTGATGCCACAATCGCGGCGACAGCGTCAATTGACATGTATGACAGTGAGCAGAGCGCGGGATCGATGCCGTCGTTTACGCTGTACCCCGGGGGAAAGGACAGGTCAGTAATTAGGTGCGACTTGGCGGGGGTGTGCCCTTTAGGCACGACCCCAATTCAATTGCAGCGCCACATTGGTTGGAAGAGGGCCGATCAGGCGACCGAGGTGATTTCGTTATCGATGTACATGTAGGCTGCCACAATCGTCTGCTGCTTCAATGCGGAGGGCATGTTCTTGGTAACCGTTCCTAGGGGCTGGCGGTGGTTGAACCCGACGCGGAAACCGTTAATAAGGCCATTAATCAAATAGGTGCTGAATGCACTGTCGGGGTGGGCGTGAAGTAATCAGGCCCACGCGTCAGGGCAGAGAGGAGTGGAACCACCTTGGAATGAGCAGCAGGCTCTGGTGAGAGCCAAGACATTGGTGGCGGTTGGCAAGAATTGCTGCCGCTTGAGGAGGTGGGCTGTATATGGGTAGTGACCTGGAGGTGTGCAGAGATGGAAGTATGATGTCGCTACCTGGCAGCAATTCATAGTGGCCTGCTATGCTAAACGTCATGCATGCGCCAGTGTAAGCAGCCAATCATTGAAGGTCACGCCCTGATGGTGGAGCAATGAGAGCAACATACATGCACTTGACGTGCATGCGCTGCCTTCTCATGCGACAGCAAGAAATCACTTGAATGCATTCAGGTGTTGTGTTCGTTCGATAAAGGCGACTGTTAGGGACCATCCACCTGTTGGCGGCCGCTGCTGCGAGCATATGGGTGGACTTGTTGGTCTGCGAGCTTCCGAGTGCACCTGGACGCTGGGTGACCCCCCGAGCAGGAGCTGCACGTGTGCCGGAACCTACAGTTAAGAGAATGGCACCTGTCCTGGTTGTATCGGCGGCAGACTTTGGGCTGCGTCGAATGGTTTTCATTGAGGAGGGTCCAGCCACGAGGAATGTCTGGGCAGGTGTCCATCAAGTGGTGCTCACTCAGGTAACTGCTTGCACCTGACGGTCAGCTTCGCCCTCCTGGAGAAGGCTTTATTATACAGTGCCTGGTCCTCATTGCCCAGCTGAGGCTGCAGGTAGACTCTGCCTGGCGTCGATATAGGTGGTCATAAGTGACCAAGCGTGCCCTTCAAATTTTCTTGCGCAGTGCACAATGCAGTCTAGGTACATGTACATCACTAGGTCCAGGCACCTTGCTGGGTATTTAGCGCACAGCACGGCGGACATCAGGCAGTAGCACTCCACTGTACCGAGATATCTGTACCTACGAGGTAGCCTGAATGTTAACCCTAGCACTAAGCTGTCAGGAGTGGGCTCAGCTAGCCATGCTTCCTGCAAGAGCTCAGCCATTTCGACATATTCTAGGCTCTCAATACATGCCACCAGTTTGGCTGACAGCCGGACAACATAAGGGGTGACACTGCCTGACACGTGTTCCCGGGATGGGGTATTGAGAGGTTGTGACGGTTGTCTGTTCCTCCATGAAGGTAGGGAGCGATTTATGCAGCTCCTGCAGTGCGCCTGGAGTGGCGGGGGAGCACCTTATTATTAAACGAGCACATTCGCTGGCCAGATATCTCTAGCACGTTCATGGTGCGTTAACATGTGCGTGCACCCCTGTGTGCATGCCTAGAGGGGTGTGAAGAATAAAAATTAACAAGTCAGATGATGCAGCGTGGTGTGAACAGGTGCACAATGCATGGGATACAGGATGGAATGGCCGGTGAGCCGCCTCTGTGCCAACCGCAGTTGACCAGCTACGTGCGGGGTGGCGGGAACATTCCAGCGGGAACCCCAGGGGCTGTGAGACCCCTAGGGCCTGGCTGGCGGTCGGCAGGCTAAGAATTGCTAGCAGATGCGCTCCAGCAGGAGATCCTCTGGTGGGTAAGGTACTAGCGGCCATTGTGGGCCAGGTTGCTGGGGCCGGCTGCGTACTGGGGGCGACGCGAGGAAGCGGGCGCGGTCGCCCAGGGAGATGGGAATACAGACCTGACTCTGACAAGTGCACAGGGCTCGCGAGCCCTTATATAATACGCAGCCGATGCTATTGGTACTCGAATGGTGACAGCCGAGGGCACGACCCAAGCTCGCCACTACATCGGCTTAGATTACTTGTCTTACTGGAGGCAGCGGTGGATCCGGGGGGGCACTCGGGGCATGTGCCCATCCCCCCCCCCATTCCATTCAACCCTTCGTATTGGGCCAGAAACCGACAGCCCCCCCCCCCCCCCACTCCCACCCTTCATATTGGGCCAGATGCAAACACCATCCCCCCCACCCCACCCCCAGCCACACCCACCATCCGTGTCCCCCCCCCCCTTAAAACCTGGATCCGCCGCTGGGAGCATTGGGAGTTCTGCTCAGTACCTCCGGAGGTGCCTTGCTGCTGTGATGGTTGTGATGAGTCCTGTTGTGTTGTGAGGATCCCTGCTGTGACGATAGCGCCGCGCCAGCCATTCCTGCTGCACTTGGCTGAAAGGAACTTCACCTTCTCCCATTTACTCAAAGAGTGCTTCTCACTAGCTGCCAGCGACCGCGTGGAGTGAGTAGCTTGAATGCGCATGCGCGGAGTGTCTAAGATGTGTGTGCGCTGTGGGACGTGCTACGTTAGCTGTGTTGAACTATGTTAAACTTCATTCAACAAACGTATGAACTATTAAATAAGGCTTTATTTCATTCTTTCATACTGTTTTACCTTATTAACAGCACATGTATACAGTAATCCTACATGTACAAGGTCATGTATGCAGCATGCCCGTGTAATCAATACATGTATTGAATTATTGTTGTGACAAAGGAACTACATGTTTTCAAGAGGACTCTAGGATGTATTAGATTGCTTTAATTGGGACACCTGTACAGGTTTGTGGTCGCTAACTACGCATTGCCATGTACATTTTTGTGGGCAGGCTAGATAGGTACGCGTTGCTATTTATACATCAAACCCACAAGTGGGTTGCAAGAGCAAGTTTATATACTTTATGAGCATATATACGTTCATTGGAAATTGTATTATTTAATTAATGTGACATTTCTGCTATAGTCAATGAAACCTGTGGTGTTGATTTCACATATACATTTGCACCACATTTGTTTTATAGTAAATAAATTGTCAATCCAAATTATTATGCAGTATAATGATGCATACATGTAGACAGCAATTATTCACTAAAGCACTTATATGAGATACACGAATACATAGAAAATCTCAAACATTATTAAATACACGATGACTGTGATTGGACAGCTTGTAGCAGTTAAGCTGTGATGTCAGAGCTGATGCCGTATGCTTGGGATTGCATTGCCCTTGCATTTGCTCTGACAAAATTAATTTTATTCATCATGTACTGCCTGATTCATGTGTCTGAATGTATTCAATGTTGTATATTAGAGCAGAAAACATAGTTCTAAACATCCGTCCTGGCCTCATCCATGTGAGGAAATACAGCTGGGTACGAGACACACTGCCACGTTCCAAGATGTTGTGGTAAGGAATTATTTCTGATATTAGCTGTTCATTGATTATTTAATTCTTCTAGGCTTGGAATCCTGGTGTCTGCTGTTGGGGTCACTGGTCTGGTGGTGATGAATACTTTTCGTAAAAATCAATAAAAAAGTTTAACACTTGAATTATGGACTTGCATATATTGTACGCCATTTTATGCACTTACATGTAATTAGCATTCTATTCTATGTATGTATGCATGCATAATTGAATTACGCTTTTATTACGATAGGTTTATATGTGCTCTGAGGTTATACACCATGCACAAATATGTTGTACAAGGCAGGCACATGGTTTCATCAAGTTATGATAAGTTCATCTTTTAATAGCCAATGCACATTCACTTAACTGCAGGGGCGTAGGAACAGCCTTAATAGGGGGGGCCCAAAGTCATATTATTCATCGATTTTCACCGTACATGGTGATAGGTGATACCATGTACGGTGAAATTCAATGAATAATATACCATGTACGGTGAAAATCGATGAATAATATGACTTTGGGCCCCCCCTATTAAGGCTGTTCCTACGCCCCTGATTACTGACATGGGTGTGACTGAAGTGATGCTTGAATGTAGTGAATCATTGCTATACATAAGGAATTAATAATCTCGTGTCTTTAAAATAACTGCCTATTGCGCATGCGCGCCTTATGCAAACAGCACAGTGCTATTCTATGCAAATGTAGAATATGCATGGTAGTGAATTCTCAACTGTACCATTTACCGGGTGTTCTGCTAGTATTCTCAACAGAGATGAGCTATACAATAAAACCGCTCGATTTGGATAACTAATGCATATATTTGAAGACCATAACTCATCGGACAATTAACCAATTTAATGACAAATTAAGTTGCTGTTGGTGGGAAGCTGGTAAATTAAAGGGACGACGGATGCACCTTTTTGAAATAGAGAGAGCTGTCGAAGAATTGTGAACCTCTGCTGGTAGCCACAACCTTGATTCACCTCGCTAACCTACAGAGCATAGAAAATGAGCGGTGTTACCACCAGGGCCCAAAAAAGAAAGGAGGACAAGCATCGAAAAGACTTAGAATCCTTAGAGGATATCCTGGGGGAAGATACCATGAGTGTTGATGAAAGGTTCGAGATTCTGGAAGAGCTTGGGGGCGGAGCGTATGGGATGGTGTACAAGGCTCGAGACAATGCTCGTGGTGGAGATATTGTTGCGGTGAAGAAAGTGTGCGTGCGTGAGGAGCGGGACATAGGAATTCCTCCTTTTGTGATGCGCGAGGTGGCGAATCTGAAGAGGCTTTCCACACCAGCAGAGCAACACATTGTTCGGTGAGATTCTAATAACGCATATTTTAAAATATATTTTTCTTGCTTGCCGAAGGATAAATAAATGTACAAGTTTGTACAACACAAGCATGTGCATTAGTAATTCTGCAGATGTATAATTGTATGTGCACTGTAGCTAAATTGGTCATTTACTACATACAATAGAGCTCTTTCATCGCGTGACTTAATAGCATTCATCTTCAAATTAGTCGGCCATATTGGTGCTCGTTTACAATGGAGAAGTATGGGCTTATGCTTGGTTTTGGTGTTTAACATTACTCCAGAGTGTCGTTTAAATATATATTATTGTGGTCTAAGACATGACTAACATTTGTAAAAACATGATGTTTACTTGTGCCCTCGGAGCGCGAGTTATACGTATCAAAAGTACCAAAACCGAGCATAAGCCCATATATTTCCATAGTAAACCGAGCACCAATATGGCGGACAATAAAGCAATTAACGAAATTAAAGCCCACGCGTCATGTGACCATGAAAGAGCTCTATACATGAAAAAAAATCAATACATGTGAGTGAGAATTGGAATATTGGTGTCCAACTACATGCATAAGGGACGTATTTTCCTGTGCTGGTCGTTTTGTTTAGTCATTTAGGGTGTGTAGTTCTTGGATTGAGTATATTCATTAATGTTATACATGTACATGTATATATCATCCACTATTTCAACAGGTAGTACTGGTGTTCAAATGTAATCTTAATCTTAATGTCATTCTTTAACTGAAGCACAATGGAAATACACATGGGCTGATTATATTAGTAACTTGTGATATTGACTGCAGGTTGCTGGATGTATATTCAACAGAAGGACGGTTTGAGCATGACTGGGTGTTTTACCTTGTATTTGAGCATATGGAGAGAGACTTGGAATCCTTCATTGCAAAATGTCCACCACCCGGGATGAACGAACATGTCATAAAGGTTCATTTTTCTGCTGTATATTTTTATACATGTAATGTTTACACACTAGAAGTTTGGATTTACATGCATGGCTTGATAGCAGATGTGCAATCCAAATAAATCCATTGCATGGCGTACAACACTTGCACATTTGTACGTACATGTAATTTAGAATAATGAGCTGACTGAAGTCTGATGTTTTGCACGAAAATGGTATAATATAATGGCAAAATTCAAAATGCTGTTATGTTCAACATGTTTAGCATTGCTAAAATCAATTCTTGCATGTGGTTATTCATTTTCATACATCTAAGCTGTTGTAGCTCATATACACGTACCTTTCCTTTCAGATTAATGTGATCATATAGTAGTTAACTATCAGATTATACAAATATACGACAATAAGATGGAAAGTGAACCTTATTGCTGTCATTTATTGTAAGCTTACAACTTAGCACTGATTTATCAGTCACCTCACAATATATTTGGTAAGGTGCTTTTAGGGTCAGATAGATGCCCTGGTTTTATGTTGAAGTGCATATATGTATGTACCTATAAAAAAAACACTTGTTGCCTTGCAACTTTGGTGTTCAAAATCATGATCACAATTTTCCAACGTGTCGACATTAACATGTACATGTGTTGCGACATATACGTAGCTACACTTAGATAGTGTAGTTATGCCCATTAACGTTGCTGCATAAAATTATGAATGCGTGCTTGTATAATGCATCAGGCAAAATAATTGTAGTACCAAGTCTGTGTTAGGCTTGACAAAGTTACTGGCCTGCGCATCCAAAGAACAGTGACTGTTATTTGAGTGTAGTTTTTGAGAAAGTAGTCCAAATGATACCTTGGCTGTTGGTCTATTATACAGTATGAAATGACTACAGCACCTAAAGTTCATGAATAAAGTCCCTGGAAACAAGTAATAAAAACATTCCCTTTGATAAAGTTGCCAGGAAAATGAATGCTTATATGTGTTTTTAATGTAGGTCTGCTAAATTTCATTGCACAAGTTGTGTTTTAAAACTTGCAGTCGTTTACATGTATCTAAAAACGCTATTAACTTCCTATTTTCTGCTGCATATCACACCCTTTCAAAATATTTACACATGAATATAAAAATGGGCCTACACCTACAAAACAAAATACATGTACATAGATTAAAACACAAAATATATCAATGGATTGAGCATCTTAGTGAATGTAGTCTAGCTCAATTATTAAAGTGCATTACTCTCCTCCAGCCACTAGATGCGTGTATATTGTACCTTTGGCTGTGAAAGTAAGAAATGAAAATTAGACTCTCTTTGAGTTGTTCCACCTGTCGTGGTGCCTTTCTGTTGAAGGGAAATTTTGCATGTGATTCATTTGTAATCCATACATTGGGTAGTACTTGTGTTAGTACATGTACATATGTGTATGCATGGTTTCCTGTCCCATGGGTTTCAATGAGTTTTAAGTTATGTGTACTGCATTTGCATTGTAATGTGTGTGCTAAGCACAATTTATGCAGGAATTGCTAATATACATGTACATGTATGGAGCAATTGTATATTGGATCAACACAATTTAGCCACTGCCCCTTCAGATTTCTTTCAAATTTATATATATGAAAGATCCTACTGTAACTATTTATATGCACAATTTCACTTTTAAATACTAATAAGTCAAAGTTGGAAATTTTGCTAAATTTCAGTAGGACAAGATATCTTTGTAATGCTTACTGAAATGGTTTAGTTGACATGGAGTTAATGTTTTTTCCATAAAGATTACTTCCAGTGCAAAAGTGTTTAATGATTTTTAATTAACTTGTGAGCAGTTAGGGTACACTTGCATACTAAAAACTATTTTGGGGATTGCATTATATAAAGAGGTGTAAGCTATATATTTTGTTTCTTGTGTGACCACAAAGTTTGCACAAGTGCATGTCCCTATGCAGACTATTCATGAATACAAAATTGCATGCTGGAAGTACATATTTAGGTTGAATATTTTTGTTTAATGAACCAAATTACAATAACCATAACATGTTGAGATAAAATAATCAAGCAGTACAGAGTTTCACTTGCAACTTTAGAGATGCTTTGCTAGACTCAGCTTCACTAATAGTGTAGGTTCCTCCAATAGTTCATATATTAGTAGCCAGAGTTGTCAGAATGTCAGTGCTCGTGGATAGACAAATGATGGTGATGGACCAGCAGGTCCAAGCAGCTGTTTTGCAGTACACATGGCGGATACCACCTACAGTACTGTCATACATGACTGTAACAAACCCTTTGATATCATCAAATGCCACATCCTCTTCTACATCAGGTTGCATACTTACATCACTTCCTTCAGAGCTGTTGGAATAAGCTGTTACCTCTAACTGCCCTCTTCCTTTAGGCATAAAGGTATGCAGTCTCAGAGTTCCAGGAATGATTCTAGCATTGATTAGTCTTGCTTCTAGTTGCAAAGTTTTAATATCATACTCCTCTTTAGTACTGTAATGAAAGTGCACACCTGTAATGTTTGCGCATAGTCAAACAACTGTCTTGGTGTCATGATCTGGTCATTGTATGGCCTTTGCAGACTTGCCTGTGCTGCTGATCTCTTAACTGATCCTCCCACACCATCACTTGGGCCTTTGCCATGTGATGTGGCAAAAAATGCCACTCTGCTGGCATTCCAAAGTCATTCTCATGGTGGGTGAGATTAAGGAAGTTCTTGCAATTTTTTATTGCGATGAGCAGCCGTCTGAAAAATACACCATACGCTTAGGCAAAGATCCAAACCGGTTATGTAAGAATGAAATCAAATGCTTTTGGTACAGATGAACAGCAATGGTGTCGTGTTGTAGGCAGTCGGAGATTATAACCAAACTAATGTGCTCCAGCTTTTCACCACTTTTGTAGTAGCAAACGAAAGGGTGTAGGGTAGCCTGGGCATTGTTCCAATGAAATCCTTGAGCAGCATCCTGCAATACAAAGGAATAGTTATCAGAGAAATCACCTACTGCAACAAATTCTCCAGGCTGCAAAGATTCTTTCCTTTGTGTCAGATATGTAGACTGCTGCTTTGCAATGTAGTCATGCCTCTGGAGTGCTTCCAGTTTTTCACAGAAATCAGTCACAAACTCTTCAACATGTTTTAGCACAGTCTCTAAAGTGGAGCGATCTGTGGATGTCGCTATGTACTGAATTTAGTCTACCATATTAATATCTGCATTAGCTCATCTTTGAATGCTTCTAGTGATGCACACCTTTCACATTCTCCAAGGAAGCATGCTGGACCTGCTGGAGTACACGTGATCCTTGACAGGCATTATGTATGCCCATTCAAACACGAGGTACGCTCGTCAGTATGATGCCCAAGTTTGGAACCATGAATCATCAGTTTCACGTTCTGAATTGTGCACACATAGATAGAATGAGTCCCACTGGCACCCACAAGCACACACTCTTTTGGCCGCAAGGATGCAAATTTAGAAAAAACTATTTTTGTCAGGAAACTTACCTTTTTATCTCTGAAAGGCTTCCTTGAGGTTGCAGAGTATTAGATACTTTTGTTCTAGAACTCAATGTCCATCTTTTACCACCATGATGCAATCCTATCCCGGCATAACTCGGCTGATGTCCTCACTTTTGTAAAATGTAGTTACTGATTCAGTAATGTCTGCAGGAAAAGGATATTTTTGAGATTAGGAGTAGAGAGGATTCCCTTTTCACTAACAAGCTTTTTTGTCTTTCTGATCATGAAGTTAGTTGCACCAAGGGTACAAAACACTTATATTTTGTATGTGATGTATGTTCTCATTATAGTAATAGTTCAGTCATAACAACTGTCTATTGATAGCATCATAGGCACTCCCACAAAGGATGAGTGGCCTCTAGAATCATCTATTACACCAGACCAGTTCATGGCATACAAACTAAAACCCTTGACAAAAATTATACCAGAGGCATCTGAACATGCACAAGATTTACTAACTGTAAGTTACATGTATGTACCCACCACATGGAACTGGAACATACATTTCATTGCGCACTACAAATTGCATTCAGTGCCTTTGGCATACTCCTACTGCATATACATGTACATGTATACGATTAATAGCAGAAAGCAGTGCACTCACTTTTATATGAGTACAGTTGCACGTAGTGGTACACCCTGTCAACTGTAAAATTGCTGGTGCATGCTCCATTCCCAGGTTGAGACATTCATAATGAAAAATAAAGCTGCTGTCTGAATACGATGTCATTTTTTAATCATGTTTCACTGACATTGTTCATTAGAAAATGTTGAAGTTCATACCTCATGAAAGAGTGTCAACGCAATCTGCATTACAGCACGAATACTTTCATCAGGACCATTCAGAAGGCGTAATATCCCTAGTAATTACATGTATATGCATGCAGCTTTATATACATCTACATAACAAAAGAGCCGGTTTTGTTGGACAAGCAGCGCCTCGCATTTGTACATGTACAAAGAACACTTCAGTGCTATCTTCTTTGTGTTTGAGAGCGTTGTTTATCCTACAAGACCAGCTAGAGGCATATTATTACTGTGCTGTCTGTAGTAATACATGTAGCTCGATTCATTGTAAGCGCAGACTTCATTCACTATCTTCATTGTAAGAGAGACTAAGGACACAACGGAGCGGCTCATTATATTGTTTAGAACCAAAATAATGCTAACAATAAACCCTACTCTTGTAAAGGCAGTGCATGGCACGCTATATGAACTTTAAGTTTGTTAATAATGTAGGTTGATAACCTCTAGCGTCTTTTTGTTGGACAAACAATGCCTCGCATTCACACGATATAGCGTTAAATGTATCCAGCATGGCGCTTGTTCGACTAGTAGTTCGTTTACAACTGCAAGCATGCGCATGCTCACTTAAGTTAATGCGCTCATTGTAATACCATACAGGTATAGGTCTCTTGTGTAAACACTGTGGTTACGCAGTACATTAAAGACTAAATAGCTTACACCTCTCCATATAATGCAATCCCCTAAACGATTTTTAGTATGCAAGTGTACCCTAACATGCTCTATCAGTACACCAAAAAAAAAAGAAACACCACTTTTTGAGATAATGCTCACAAGTGAATTAAAAATCATCAAACACTTTTGCACTGGAAGTAATCTTTATGGAAAAAACATTAACTCCATGTCAACTAAACCACTATTTCAGTAAGCATTGCATTGCTACAGCTTTACAAAGATATCTTGTCCTACTGAAATTTCCAACTTTGACTTATTAGTACTCATTATCCAAAGTGAATTTGAAAGTGAAATTGTGCATATAAATAGTTACAGTAGGATCTTTCATATATGTAAATCTGAAGGGGTAGTGGCAAAAGTTGTGTTGATCCAATCTACAATTGCTCTATGCAGAAATCGTATTGCTTGAAGTTGCCAGTAATAGTATTTGTATATAATGGTTTCTTGTAGGACTTTTTGGGGCAAATCCTCAGTGGTGTGGACTGGATGCATGTCAATACAATTGTGCATAGAGATATCAAGCCACAGAACATTCTTGTGAGCTCTGATGGAAGGCAACTTAAAATAGCAGATTTTGGACTCTCTAGATCAATAGGATCCAATGTGCTTCTCTCTGCAGAGGTATGCAGTACTAAGCTAATGAATGATACAATATGTGCATGCATATACACATGTACATGTAGATTATTTCTAATTATCAAAGTCTTGCAAACTTATTGTGGTATCAGTTATTGATTCAGGTATCCAGTTATTACTATAGTTGCTATATTTGTCTGCGTATATGTGATGAACGTTTTGTGGTAGACCATCTGTATAAAATGCATTATGAGGATATTTGCTACATGTAGGTGCAGTAGCAAGGCATTTTATTGCTGCCAGATTATTAATATTATACAAAAACGCAATGAGTGTTCAGATGTTTAATTATATTACTCAAATAGGTTGTAACCCAGTGGTACAGGGCACCCGAAGTGCTCCTTCATTCTTCATACAACAGGGAAGTGGATATCTGGAGTGTAGGCTGTATCTTTGCAGAGATGATTGTTGGAAAGTAATGCCTTCATAATCATGATTGTGTAGCATATTATATAATTTATGTTATTTACACTATTGAGTTAAAGGTATTGTAATTGTACCTTTTAATATCTCTTGCGGTTCTATATAGCCATGCTGTTACAATTTTTGTAACAGAGTACATTGTTGTTGTTCCATTTGAGGTGTTATAAAAGGGCATATAATCAACACCCACATATTCATGACCAATGGCATTGCTAAATGTAGATAAGAAATTTAATATGAAGTTGTTTGATTTTAATAAATACATTTATACATGTATGTATAAGCTACACAATGTAGATACGGGTCATTCCATATCCCATGAGTGTCAAATTGGATGCTGTGCTTTAGATTTTTGGGTAAATCCTCATATTTGTTTAATAGGATGTGTTACCTTTATGGATTTTCCTTTACGCAATAAAAACGCGAATGATTTACTATATAACACCATCATGAATAATTATTTTCTACTTTGAAATCATAACTCCCCTACTCACAGAATGTGTATGGCTATATTTGGCTAAAATTGATGCTCTCTTAGTGTACAACCCGACTTTATGGAAGAGGCTAAAGGGTCATAGAATAAATGCTTATACAGCATGGTTTTCAATATTTAGATCACTTGCAGAAGGAAACTCCAAATTTCTTTTTTCGTAAACGTAAGCTGTTCATTGTCCTTTCATTTTTACAAGAAAAAAAACAGTTTCTAGTTCTGGGAACTACAGAAGGTTGAATGGCAAGATGCTGTTTTTAATTTCTTCATGGTTGATTTTATGCGCAGGATTTTGGAAAGGGGGGTGCGATGAACCACCAGTGAATAAAGAGGGTGTTGGCCATAAAATACTGTACTTACGCTCGAAGTGCGGGGAAGCTTTGAGTATTGTTAAAAGTATTCTCCACATTAGTGCATACAAGGTCAGTCCTCTCCATGTCAATGCACCAAGACACGTGATTAGTATGTGTGAGAGAGACCGTACATGTAGGTCAGTGGCTATGCTCTCTGTACCATGTATGGTGATATCGCCTTGCTTCTGATTGCTACCACTGAGTCTTTTTTGATAGAAATATTACATTCAATTTTAAACAGTAGGCGTGGTTTAACCGAAGGGGGGGGGAGGCCAAGGGGGGGGGGGGTGTTCAATCAAACCCCCCGAACCCCCCTTGCGCACAGGCCTGTAATTAGAAGTATTTAGATATGTCTCAAGGGTATTACATAATACTGTCCCCTCAGCTATCACAACAATTACAAATGGTGTTGATAATAAAAAATAATTTTCTGTAAATCGAAATTAGTATCTATATAAGATCGATGCTTAGGTAAGCGTGCTCGTTCATACTGTCATAAGTGGTTAAAGCTCAACATTTCTTTTCATTGAATGTAAAAAGCAACAACCAACCCAACCAGCTGTGGATGAACCACCGGCAACCTCTGATCAGGAATTTATACAGGCAACGGCTCAAGAAGCTGTGGTCCCTGGCGAACTTGAACCCTTAGACGACAGTGTACTGGTGGTCCCTGAACTTCGATGGTAGCTGGCATACCACTAGCTGAACCACCTGTAGCATGCATACCACCTGAACAGGTTCAGGTGGTACGCGTGCTGCGGGTGACACCACTGGTACTTCATCATCTAAAGAGAGTGCAGGGACCACACGTGCACTGTTGTCTATATGGTTCAAGTTTGCCAGGACCACCGGTACGCCAGCTTCTTGAGCCGGTGCCTGTATAAGTTCCTGAGCAGAGGCCACCGGTGATTCATCAACGGCTGGTTTGGCTGGTTGTTGTTTTTTTACGAAAAGAAACGTTGAGCTTTAACCATTTATGACAGCATAAACGAGCATGGACCTAATCCTGGATCCCATATAGTTCCCAATAAATGCGCAATTTAGATTTACTGAAATTATTTTTTATTACCAACAACATTTGAAATTCTTTTGTTGTGAGTATTATGTAATACCCTTGAGACATATCTAAATAACACTTCTAATTAGTGCTAAAATCAACCCTGAATTAAATATGGTGTCTTGCCATTCAACCTTCTGTGGTTCCCAGAAATAGCCGATACTCTGACTTTTTTTTTGTAAAAATAAACAGCTTCCGTTTACGAAAAAGAAATTTGGAGTTTCATCCTGCTAGTGACCTAAGTATTGAAAACCGTGCTGTATAAACATTTCTTCTTTAACCTATTCGCCTCTTCAATGAAACATATTATAGTCGGGTTGTAACACTAAGAGAGTGCTCATTAATTTGATGCCAAATATAGCCATACACATTCTGCAAGTAGAGAGTTATGACAAAGTAGATATTCATGATGGTGTTATTACTGTTATATCGTAAACCATTTGCGTTATTAAAAAATTTATTGCGTTAAAGTCATATTAGGTCAAACAAATATGAGCATTTACACAAAAATCTAAAGCATAGCGTCCAATTTGAGTCTCATGGGATATGAATGACCCATATGGGTGACATTGTTCAAGTCTATAGCCAGATCTTTAAATGCCAATCCTCTTCAGGCCACTATTTGCTGCAGACAGAAAGGGTGAAAAACCTCAATTGGATAAAATATTTAGGTATGTAAAATATTTGGTATGTGATGTATGTTCTCATTGTAGTAATAGCATAACAATTGTCTATTGATAGTATCATAGGCACTCCCACAAAGGAGGAGTGGCCTCCAGAATCATCTATCACACCAGACCAGTTCATGGCATACAAACTAAAACCCTTGACAAAAATTATACCAGAGGCGTCTGAACATGCACAAGATTTACTAACTGTAAGTTATGTACCCACCACATGGAACTAGAACATACATTTCATTGAGCACTACAAATTGCATTCAGTGCCTTTTGGCATACTCCTACTGTATATACATGTACATGTATACGATTAATAGCAGAAAGCAGTGCACTCACTTTTATATGAGTACAACTAGTTGCACTAGTGGTACACCCTGTCGTAAAGTTGCTTGTGCATGCTTCGTTCCCAAGGTGAGGCATTCATAATGAAAAATAAAGCTGCTGTCTGAATACGGTGTCATTTTTTAATCATGTTTCACTGACATTGTTCATTAGAAAATGTTGAAGTTCATACCTCATGAAAGAGTGTCAGCACGATCTGCATTACAGCACGAATACTTTCATCAGGACCATTCAGAAGGCTACCATAGCCCTAGTAATTTGAGCACATGTACCAGCAGTAGTTGGTGTTCTCAAAATTCCTCATCTGATTGTAGTGTGTAAGCACACAGAATCTTTTTAATGTGATGTATCCTTTGAAGTTATTATGTCATTATATGCAGCATGCTGAATTTAGGTGGTCAAAACAATATTAGCTATCATTTTATTGGTTCTATCTGGTGATGATAGCTGTATGGCTTAATAACCTGCAACCACCCAAACAATGCAGAACTTGCGATTATCATTTTCATTTAAATAATGTACATGTATAACAAATGATACTGGCCATGCTTATCAAGGCACCAGCCAATGTTGTGCCAAATGAACTAGCTCTTAAGAACACATGCATGCATCATGCATGTGTACACTTTTGCACTTTGTATGGATGTTCTGCAGTTCCTGTGCTTTGGAATGTTACATATTTTAAGCTTGGTTACAGGTGTATATATGATAGCACGTGTACTATTAGAAAGGGTAACTTGCACCCTCTGGATCCCCACATGGCAGTAGAGTGCATGTGCATTGGAAATAGAATGGAAGGATCTCAAGGCTTCCACATGCATGTTCGTTGTGTGGCATTGTGTTAGTTGTTTTGTTATTGTATGTTGTGTGCAATGTAGTTAACCTCTTATTCAATTATCGAGGATGCACAAATATACAATTGCAAGTGCACAATATAATACATTCACCAAGTGTTGGATCATCCTCTTCTCTTATGGATCACATATTTCACGTAAGCATCAGAGAGGTGAATGCCAAACTTTGGCTGCCTCTGCCTCCAAATTGTTGTGTTGCGATCTTCCCTGGTACCACCTGCAGGGAAGGTGTCCACCATTGCACCTGGTATTACAGCAGTAAATGTTAACATATAAAATTGCTTCATTACAAGTACCTTGGGCTCATGTTTGAAGATGAACTCACCAACCTGCAAAATCTCCCCGAGACTGCAAAGCCTAACAGGACCACCATTTAGTTTTATTATAGCCTCACACACACACACACACACACACACACACACACACACACACACACACACACACACACACACACACACACCAACTGCACTATAGGTTGCCCTTTCAGTCCTGACCAGAAATGAAACAGCACTCATTCGGGTCTGAGAGAGTGAGCTGGGTCTTGTATCTGCATGACAGCGCCAATTCTAGCATCCCATCTGGCCATCCAGTTGCAGTGTAGCAAATCCAAGGCCATATCACTACCATCTACCAACGTCTCAATCAAACACTGGTGAGCTTGAGCTTTACTTTCACGTTCAGGATATGATCATGAGGGTGGAGTTTAACTTTGATTGTTGCAAGTTTTTCAAGTGGTGTATATGTGTACTTGCACATGTATGAATATCTCAATAAATAATGGCGTCAATTTGCCGGTTGGGTTTTGTTCTTGAATTCATTCAGGGGCGGCGGAAGAGGGGGGGCAGGGGGGGCAGGGGGGGCTTTAGCCCCCCCAAATTTAGCGATCGATCGGACGATGATATGCCGCCGTATTATAAGTACATGTGCTCCATTAATATACCTGGCGTTCCTCCCGAGGGTACATTTGTCTACCGTTCTGCCAGTTTAACATCCCTTTTACATTTGACAATGCATACTAATCGTTTAGTGCTTGGCCCGAATTCCCAGGGTCTAATTCTTTTCTCTGGTCCCAAGCAGACCCAAGCCAGAGCGTCAAAGGGAAGATATTCGATCGCGGTAAGCGTACCCGGTAGTTAGTACAGAAGATTACACATAGAAACCACGCATATCGCGATCTAATCGTTTTACTTTGAAGCCCTGGCATGGGACCAAAGGAAAAGAATTATACCTCGGCAATTTCGGGCCAAGCTCTCTAAAGGACCTGTACAACGAGCATGCACTGTGAAATGTTAAACTGGCTGAACGTGCATAAATTTAATTTCTAAGCACCGCGGTAGTTAAATGTATCCACGGGAGGAGTTCCCGGTACATTAGACACTAACGTCACTGATGTTGCTGTTGAATTCTCTACTACTAACGACGAACGCACCAGATACCACAGGAAAAAGTTTCAAAATCCCATGCCAGCCTTGGGACTTTAGAGTGGTAGCCATCCTGGAATTGAGCTTCTAGCATGGGAGTATCGCAAAAACCATCCTGAGATTTGGCGTCCAGGGTGGGAATGCATGCTGGGTTTGTCGACCAAAAACCATGTTGAAACAATGAGCTCAACAAATTTTTTGTTCGATAAACCCAGCATGGTTTTAAGCTATATACCGGTACCCATGCACCATGGACGCCGGATGGTTTTTTACGATATTCAATCAATTTCAGGATGGTGTTTTGTTAAAAAAAACACCGCAAAAACCCAAGGCTGGGATTTTGAAAACTTTTTCCTGTGTACTTTGGTGGTACTGTACATGTAGTTTTATTGGTGCTTTGTAACGAAATTCATGTGGTCATGAAATAATTATCGTTTGTTCAGTTTTAGCCCCCCCCCAAATATGATAAGCTTCCGT
Organism: Eunapius fragilis; assembly: GCA_963681505.1. NCBI lineage: Eukaryota > Metazoa > Porifera > Demospongiae > Spongillida > Spongillidae > Eunapius > Eunapius fragilis. The sequence continues at coordinate 7,675,372 of OY811972.1, read as the reverse complement.
CGCCCCTGTGACATTGCATGTTTATTCATGAATCGGAGAGCCGCCGTTGAAAGTGCTGTCGCTCAGGCCCGTTGAGAGCGGCACGGAGGCCCGGGGTATTTAAGTTAATGAGGCCCCTCACCCATGCCAAGCATAGCCGCGGATCCAGGTTATAGGGGGGGTGGGGCACGGATGGTGGGTGTGGCTGGGGAGGGGGGTGCTTTTGGCTTCTGGCCCGATACGAAATGCGGGGGGGGGGGGGGGGGGGGGTGTGGTGGGTGCTGTCGGTTTCTAGCCCAATATAAAAAGTGGGGGAAGGGGGGTATGATCGCATATCGGGGGGCCCAGGATATAGTACACTAGTAGAGTTAATGCGTACGGGTATCAATAGGTGGCGCAAGCATGCGGCTATTATTATAAAATGCAGCCCAAAAAGTTATGAATTTATATTTGGAAGGGAGGGGGGGGGGGGGGGGGGGGAGAGACACGTGCACTGAGTTACCCCCCCCCCCCCCCCCCCCCCCCCCCCTCCGGATCCGCCGCTGAAGCATCACATTTGATGATGATTCCTTCAACCCCCCAATTGTAGGAATAATATTTTCTGGACCCGGAGGCCCCTTTACACCCTGAGGCCCGGGGTAACTTACCCTGCTTACCCCCCCCTCTCTACGGGTTCCTTGGCCATGGTTCCTGGGTTACTTCTCCATGATTCCTTTGTTTCTATAACCCATGGTTCCTGGGTTCCTTGCCCATGATTCTTGTGTTTCTTACCCATGGTTCCTGGGTTCCTTGCCCATGATTCTCATGTTTCTTACCCATGGTTCCTGGGTTCCTTGCCCATGATTCTTGTGTTTCTTACCCATGGTTCCTGGGTTCCTTGCCCATGATTCTTGCGTTTCTTACCCATGGTTCCTGGGTTCCTTGCCCATGATTCTTGTGTTTCTTACCCATGGTTCCTGGGTTCCTTGCCCATGATTCTCATGTTTCTTACCCATGGTTCCTGGGTTCCTCTCCATGATTCTTGTGTTTCTTACCCAATGGTTCCTGGGTTCCTCGCCCATCATTCTTGTGTTTCTTACCCATGGTTCCTGGGTTCCTTCTCCATGATTCTTGTGTATCTTACCCATGGTTCCAGGGTTCCTTCACCAAGGAGCCCACTATTATGTTCAAGTACTTTGTAACTACTAATTGTACACATAAGTGAATAGTTAGAGTTAGACCTAGTTAGGCAATACCATTACTTAATACTATTCTCACATAAAAATACACTAGTACATACACCATGTACGTGTAAGCTCATGCAATGTCAGCTAGTATATGTAATTCTTTACGCAATGATTTGTAACTTCACTTGCAGAATACAATAGCATAAGTTACACAGCCTGACTGTTATCTTCTAATGTGGTAGTGCAGGCATTCTCCTTCACCTTCTTTGCCTTTGTATCCCTGCACTTCTGGTTGCATTTTTTTCTTATCTCCACATGGTTGCTATCAAAATGTTTCCCAAATTTCTTTTTGATGCAATCTGTGTCAAAAAGAATTTGAAAGTAACTTTACTAAATTTTATACACTTATTAAAACTGATGGAGATATATATACCCACCTTCCATACACTTTACACGACGTGGCAAGAGTGGTGGCTTGTCGCTAGGAGTGCCACGTTCAGCCACCTGGTAGCAGCTGGAAGACAGTTCCTCCTCAGAAAGAAGGGCATCCATCAGCTGCAAGGAATATTTAAATATATCGCTGGCCCGAATTTCCAGCAACTTCAAACCACTATCCTGTTGATATGAGGCAATAGAAAAAAATAATGCTACATGCATTAAGTATTTGTATGTACCGATATATAATTGTGTTCCACATTATCGTCATCTGCAACACAATATGTTTTTTAATGCAGCATGTTACACATTTTAATTATGATATACCTGACACAGAAGGGACAGGTTTTGGACCCTGATGCGTAGAGGAGGCTCCCTGCAGCTGCTCTTTTATTGTAGGGTTCAGATTCAAAGTTCGACGCATCATAGCACGCCTGTCCTCAGCAGCACTAGCAGCTATAATAGCATTTGCCAGCTTCTCAATACTGCCCTATTAAATGGATGCCAACACACTAAAACTTAATATAGCTAATTGACGTACAGCAAGTAACGTTAGGCTCTTATCCAACACTCCTCCTGGTGGATCCAGAACCTATAAATGCAACATGCAGCATCAATGTACAATTGGCCCATATATTGCATATTTAACCTTGTCTGTGTGAGACAAAGATTTTGGCACAGATTCCACTTTGTTGAATGTTTCCTGTGTATATATGTAATCACTTGTATACAGTTGTATGAGTTGTAAACTTACATTTTGTCTCTTCTTACTGCAGGTGGGTTTCTACAACAAGCAATCAGTAAACACTCTTTGCCATATATATTTTTATGTGTACCTGCACTATTTCTGCTATCTCATTATCACTTGGTGAGTCTTCAGAATACTGTCCAGTGTCATCTTTTCCAAAGCTGGGCAACATGTTAGCTGTTTTGCAATAAGTGTAATACGATGATGATAAAGACATAGCGTGCGGACTACCAACTAGACAGCCAATATTCATTTCGTTTGTGCCCGCAGACAAAGCCATACATGTACATTTGCTGGTCGTGGCCAGCAAGCATGAATACAATTTGATTAGTGAAGTTCAAATGAATTGAATTTTCATTTCAACATGGCTGGATATATATCCATCTACATGTGTTCAAAACAAATGATTATACATAACATGCCTGTATCTTATAAGTCAGACCTCGTTAGTAGCGCCACGTTTGTTCCCTGCGCTCTTACCATACTTAGGGCATAGAATGCACATTGTAGACATAAATAATGTGTAGTAATTTTCAATACATCTAACGAGGGAATGCGCTTCTAACGAGTGCGCTCTTAACGAGGTCAGACTGTACGTCTTACATATAACGCCATATACATCTCAGCTGTGATAGTTAGCTAGGGCGATTATAATGGTACTAACTACATAATTATTACCTTCTTCTAGACTACCACCGTTTATCCCCGCTTCAGAGGACTCCATAGACTCCAGCACTCGCTTGGATGTTGTCCTTTTCCGTTTCCCAGATGATGCAGCCTTTGGCGCCATTTCAGTATAATGTAGGAACTACGCGCGTGTGTAAAAAAATTATGTTAATGACTACAATTATATATATGATTGTAATGATATTCTTGCAAGAATTAAAAATGGCTGAAGAAAGCGATACAGACAGTACCTCAAGGATCCAAATGTACCCGTACCATATTCCAGCACTACTCTACGTGAGAAACTGATTTTGAAACCTGGTAATAATCGCGGTATGTATGTACATACGAGTGCACATGTTCTATCTTTATAATTATATATAATTAAACATGTACGAGGGGGGCTTTTTGGTATGGTGGGGCAAAAATTTGCTATTCATTGTTGACCTTTCCCATATTAACTTAGCGTACAATGAAATTATTGTCCCCCGCTACTGTACAGTCTAGACGTTCACATGAATGGAAGAAATTAAATTTGTATGCGTTCGAGCATATAAGGAATGTATATTATCTATATCACTGCATCAAAACTGTGTTACACTTATATTTGCGTTGCGTCTAATTACATTGTACACTACATTTCAAAGAGGAAATGCTATTTCCCACACATGAAGTGTACCACTCCAGATGAAGATGATGACAATGCTTGTAATGCTGATGATGATGGTGATGATGATGGTAATGGTGGCGGTGGTGGTGGTCATGATGGTGGCGGTGGTGGTGGTCATGATGATGGTGGTCATGATAGCGGTGATGGTGGTCATGGCAGCAGTGATGGTGGTGGTCATGTGGTGGTGGTGGTGTTGATGGTGATGGTGGTCATTTCGATTGGGATGGTGATGATGGAGGTAGTGGTGAAGGTGGTGGTTGTTCTGATAGTTATGGTGGTGCTACTGTTAATAAAGATGAAGGCTGTCATGATGAAAGTGATGATGATGATGAAAATGATGATGGTGATGGAGATGATGGTGGTAATATAGATGTTGGTGGTAATATTGATGATGATGATGATGATGATGATGATGGTGGTAATATAGATGTTGGTGGTAATATTGATGATGATGATGATGATGATGATGATGATGATGATGATGATGATGATGATGATGATGATGATAACGATGACGATGATGATGATGATGATGATGATGATGATAATAACGATGACGATGATGATGATGATGACGACGACGACGATGATGACGACAACGACGACGACGACGACGACGATGATGATGATGGAGGATGATGACCATGAGGATGGGGGTGGTAGTGGTAGTGATGGCGAAGGAAGTGGAGATGAAATTGATGATAACAGTAAAATAAGAAGTCTCAGTAATAGTGATGGTTATGTCAATAAAGGTGGTGAGGAGATTGATGCAAATACAGCTGAGGCAGAATCCTCCATTGATGAAGACAGTGAAGGTGAGATGATTGATGAAGATAGAATCTGTGATGTAGTGATTTTTTTTCACATGGCTCCAGCAGTGCCCCTCTATCCTGGAGCTCCTATTAGCACACAAGCAAGCTGGTTTGCATGCAATTATTTTGCCACAAATAATCACTTAAGCGATGCAGCCACCAAGCAACTATTGGATCTGATTGTGATCCACTGTCCAGAGACAAGCAATTGTGCTAAATCAACATATGTTTTACGTAACAAATTAGAGGCTGTTGCTGAGTCTCAAGTACACACATTACTCCAATCTTTGTTCTAATGATTCCGGTACTAAGGCAGCAGCTTCATTGTGCTACCTTACATTTCTTCCATTTGAAAAACATCTGATCAATATTTTTACTGGTAAAAATACATTGAAATTAAATGTACATGAATGTATGGTAGCTTTTTAAACCTTACAGATAAATGGGATGAAATATCCAGATACTACTTCAGGGATAATGCTGAAGGCATTCAGGATGTGCAAGATGGATATGTATACAAACAATTAAAGGCAAACGGAGAGTTTTTTTTTGGTTCCTGAGCATGCCGGCTTAATAATGTGCCTTGATGGTATTTAAGTCTTCAGGTATGTTGACCAATATGAGTTTAAATGTTTCATTCATTTCATATATATTGTAGCACAAACATTGTGGCCAGTACTTATGTACACTATTTCTCTTCCTCCGGCGATTCGGATGAATGCCGAAAATATGATGGTCTGTGCATTGTGGCTAGGACCGTGCAAGCCCCCTATGACAATACTGCTTCCACCTGTTTTGTCCAAAATTGACAAACTAGAAAGGGATGGTTTAAAATTTGCAACACAAGAGGGGGATAGAACACTGAAGGCAAAACTTGTAGCTGGTGTGTTTGACTTACCTGCTAAAGCAATGGCTCTAAATATTATGCAATTTAATGGATACTACGGCTGCCCTTACTGCTTAGATAAAGGTATTCATAAACATAAATGCCACTTATATTATCCTGATGAATCACACAGAATTAGAAAACAAAAAGATATAAAATGTTGGGCTCAGCAAGCAGAGTTAACATCCCGCCCAGTGTGTGGTATAAAAGGCTTCTCAGTTTTGAGACCCTATCTTCCTATTCGTCGTATTCCAGTGGATTATATGCATGCTATGCTAGAAGGAATAACTAAGGCATTTTTAGAGTGCTGGATGAATCCAAAATACAAAAGGCTAGGATTTTATCTTGGACAACGTGAAGATGAAATAGACAAATTTTTGAATCGAATAAAGCCACCAGATGAATTTAGACGTTCTCCACGGCCTACATCAAAAAGATATTATTGGAAAGCATCCGAATTTAGAGCATGGCTTCTGTATTACTCTTTGCCCATATATTATCTAAGTTCTTAACTTCAGACTATATTCACCACTGGGCTTTATTTGTTACTGCAATGCACTTATTATTAGGAGTGGATATTTCTGCAACGGATCTTAATATTGCTGAAGAATTGCTATCTGAATTATCTGTGCTGGTGCCAGAACTGTATCCAGAAGAAATGCTAACTGCCAATTTGCACACCGTCATACATTTGTGCAGTTATGTCAGATTGTTAGGTCCTCTCTGGGCCTAATCAACATTTGGATTTGAGAACATGAATGGGCATATTACTAAGCATCGTCATGGTAATAGAAACTTCTTACCAAGCATCTCTCGTGCTATATCAATGCAGTATACTATACCTAGATTTAGAAATAAATTTGTTAAATCTGAAAACAGCAGAACTATAATAAGAGAAATGTATAAGACCATTGGGGAGAATCACCCAACAGAGTCTTATGAAAGAAGAAGTTGATGCAGTAGTGAAGGCTGGTTTTTATGTTCCTAATTCAAATAATGCAACTACCTGTGTATCTTTCGCTTTCAATGCAACATCATACCGGGCCAGAAAAGGAGGAATCCGGAGATTGCGTGATAGTTCTGTTTGTGAGTTTAAGAATGAGGATAGCACAATGTTGGGATCAATTAGAAAGTTTTGCATTCTTACAGAAGGACCAATTGTTATATTAGATGTGTTTACAAAACTTCCTGAGAGTATTCTGGATACCTCAATAGTTAGTAGACCTATATTTGCACAGAATGTTATCATGGCATGTAGACACTTTATAAAAGTTAAGAAAATATCAGTTTCGAAACAAGTTGTGGCTGTTGCAGTTAATAATTTGATACAGAAGTGTGTACCATGTTCCTATCAAGCACTCATCAACTGATATTATCATCTTCATGCCTAATGTTTATGAGCATCATTAGTTGTGTATTGAACATTCCATGGTTGTATCACCAGTATTGTGTGTCCTTGGTACATACTTTGTTGTTTTATTTATGTAATGTATCACAAAATGGCCATTACATTACCTGACAATGCCGAGTACATGTATTGTTTAATTTGTTGAAATTAAATGTCAATATCACACAATTACCATAATTAAAATGCTATGCATGGCACCACCTTCAATAACATTAAGGTTCATTACATGGGTCTTGTCATTGTGGTCTTGATCTTGCAATCCTGTCTGGTGAAAAAATGTATGTGCATTACAGGTGATCAGTGAAATTTTGCTGAATGTGTTACATGTACACATAAGAACACTAGATATAGCATAGCATGAGCGTTACTTATTCCATCATTCCAGCACCGAATGGTAAGAAGAATTTGTCATACCATATTTTATCCATGCATTGGCATTAATGTTGTCAACATAAATAGAAATGCTGTCAAGAATGTTGCACTGAATATTGGTCCAAATAATCAGAACTACTTTGGGATTCTTGACTTGGACTTTATCTTGTCATATAGAGAACTGCATCATGCTGTCTTGCAATAATATAGACCTTCTTAACACAAAATTCTTGCCTTGCTAATGAACCTTTATACAATCTTGGTCAAGATAATAAGAACCTTGGGTATCATTACAATTATCTTGGACTAGATATTGCGAATCTTGCCATATTAAGAGCCGCACCTTGCAGTATTTCAAGAATGTCAAGAGCATTCTTACAACTAAGATCAAGAATCTTGCTATCTTGCTCAAGATGGTAAGAACCTTGGGCAAGAAAAGTCAAGAACTTTTTGCTGGGGATTGCCTCCCGTCATGCAAAGCATCGCTACTAGCTAATCATTAGTTGGGCGTAGCCCGGCCTTCGACGTTGTGCGGTCTATGAATGCATGCAAGTCCCACTCATTTTCGAATACAGCCATAACCTATACTCCTACCATACCCGTTGGACACAGAGTCACCACTGTCTTTTACACCTTCATCGCCCATTCTTCCTTCACCATCTTTAGTTGGCCAGCAATTTCATGATAAAACCCCACTACCAGTATTAATCCCGGAGCAAGCCTAAATCACCAGGACAGGGGCCCTCTCATTCTCCTATTCATTCATGCTCCCACCATATCCACAATGAATGCCTCATACCACCGTCATCAATATCAGAGCTACCCTACCTGGGAAATTCCTTTCCTTACAATTCTTCTGCACAACCACACTGTTCTTATATAGCCACCTCCACATCATCATCATTCTGTTGTTATCCTTTTGTCTCTCCACCAATGCAGTCTTATTGTTTACCACAGCCTTTGCTGTGCCATGATGATACACTCCCTCATTGTGATACTCAGGGCCATCCTCAGGTAATGACACCCGCTGTGCATGGTCTCTACTTCCCTACCCATAGGTCCAGCTCTAGGTTGTCTAGCTCTGCCTCCAGAACAGCAGGAATCTCTCCCATCATTTCAGCCCTTTCCACAGGTCCAGCAGACCCTCGAGCATGTTGAGGTGGCTATCCCTGGATCAGTTCCGAGCTCCAGGTCATGCGACACTGTTAGGGCCTCAAATAGAAAACAGCATTGTTGCAGGATGCCAAGAGCTACTTGCCCCTACCATGTGGCGAAACCATATGGTACTCCATGCCAGAGACCTTTTCCATGGTGCTTTTCCAAACTTTTGGTTAGAGGAGCAAGACTTGCACTGCTCTGCATCTTGTCTTCAGCTGGTTGCAAATTCAAGATCTTCCTCCCACTCCCAACGCTGCAAAGGTAGAACTCCCCTAACTTATAATCCAATGGATACACCTCAGATATCAGGTAGCCAAAATCAGCCAAATACAAACCTCCCCTCTTTTGAGGAGGTGTGTCAGCTTACCCTTCCAACATTATGGTTCGTCCCCATAAAATCAAGACCTTTATTTGCTCGGGTTCTCTCAGCCACATTGAGACAGGTTGTACTGGAGAATTCAGAACTAGCTTGGCTCAACCTTTTCATGCTCCCAAAATGTGTTCTACCCTCACGTAAATGCAGAGGATGCCATGATGTGCCCGCTTCAGTGAACTTTCTGTGCGACTTGTGGTCCAAAAATAATTTTGGAACTCTTTAGAACCTTGCCAAGGGTAACCACAGGCATAACCATCAACCAGATGACCAGGCAGCTAGAGACAACCAAGACCTGGTGGCATATGCTGTGTCATTGGGGAGAGCTGGCTTATTTGGTAAAGCATGCAAAGCTCTAGAGTCAAAGGGGTTAGCCCCCAATAATGATGCCACCTGGCAATTGCTGCAGCCTAAGCACCCAAGCTGTCCTCCACCTGCAGCGCCTACTTAAAGTGCTCAACCTATTTCTATTGGACCAGATTTTGACACCTTATCCATACTACACTCTTTCCTAAAAGGCACTGCAGCAGGTCCCTCTGTTCTACGCTTCCAACATTTGCTGGACGCTGCTCTCATCCCGCTCCCAACATCTGCTACAATCAAGGATACCATAAATCTCCTGGCTGCAGACAAAGCACTTCCCTTGGTGACTGTGTCAAGGTTTTTGACTGGAGGCAGGTTAATTGCATTAAACAAGCTGAAAGATGGAAGCCTCCCAGACATTAGACCCATAGCAGTGGGAGAATCTCTAAGAAGGATCACTGGAAAGTGCATCTGTGCTCTGGTCAAGAAAAAACCTTTTGATCTATTTGAGCCTCTTCAACTGGTCAACTGGGGTTCTCCTGCAGCTCAGGCTCTGAAAAGATTGTCCATGGCTTGAAAATGAGAATTGAGAAAGATTGGATGGAAGAGCTTCGTGGCCTTCAAAATAGATATGCAAAATGCTTGTAATCTGGTTTCATGACAAGCAGTTCTAGATGAATGCGCCATATTCTTTCCTGAACTTCTGCCTTGGTTTACATGGTGCTATGGTACACACCCTCTGTTGTGGCACCAACGTGGTCATCTTTCATCTGAGACCGGAGTACAGCAGGGTGACCCCCTAGGTCCATTGCTTTTTTCATTGGTACTCCGATATCAAGCATAGATGCTGATGATGACTGCCTGCAAGTGAGCTTTCAGGCTTGGTATCTTGATGATGGGGTCCTCACTGGAAGTTGCCCAAATGTGTTACGGGCACTGTCTCTCATTGAAATGCTAGGTCCTTCTTTGGGCATCCACATAAACTTGGCTAAATGTGAGCTCTTTATTCACAATGGGAATTCCATGTTCCATCTACAGTCAAGTTTTCACAGCACCCTAACCTTGAAATTCTTGGTGCCCCAATAGGTGACTACTGTTTTGTTCTAAGTTCGTCATTGGAAAGTGTGCTGATGCCAAGAAACTTCTGTCTTCTTTGGTTGAAGTAGCAGGAGTTGATCCACACGTAGCCTTGTCTCTCCTACGTTTGTGTGGCCACCCATACCATACCGTCACCTCAACACATCCATACCATCACATCACCTCAACACACCCATACCATCACATCACCTCAGCAGCGTTTGCAGATTGGTCCACCTGGCAAGGGCCACCCCACCAATCTGGCAGGTTGTTTGATGAGGAAGTTAGGAAGTGCTTCTCATCTTGTTTTGCCATCGACACGACAGACCCTTCCTGGTTACAAGCCCAGGTTTTGGAGGTCTTGGTCTGCGCTCTCTTTCCCACCACTCATGTGCAGCTTTTATAGCTTCTTTATCTGCATCTGGCTACAGCAGTGCAGATAATCTACATCTAAATCATGCAATCAATCATTTCAATGACCAGGTTTCTCCATCAGATGTAATCACAGCAGGAGTATCATCAACACCTATTAATAACTCAGCGAATTCTGTCTGCCACCTTTTAAACTCTTTGTTGGGGGATCCCTCTATGGCAGACAGAGCTCACCTATTATCTGTTTCTGCTCCTCATGCTGTGTCTTGGTTGTCTGTGATCCCACCCCCTGCATTGGGGCTGTATCAAGCTTGAGCCTAACGAGCTTCAGGCCTCTATAAGGTGGTGGCTGGGGTTGGACACCTCTGGTGGTTCCCGATGTCCGGTCTGCTCAGAGAAAGCTTTGGACCCCCTTGGGCATCATGCCATTACCCATTACATGCACTCATAGAGGTGACGTAGTGACCAGTCATAACATGTTGCGAGATGTTGTAGCCAACCTTTTTTGTCAGGTCCATATGGGAGTCACAGTGGCGGTGGGTCATGGTCTTACATCTGATGGTAGCCTCTCACGTCCTGCAGATGTCCTGGTAGCAAGATGGGTGAGGGGTTTGCCTGCAGCTTTGGACATAACTGTGACATCTCCACTTACTCCTGCTATCCTTGTTGAGTCTTGCTCGACAGCTGGAGTAGCTGCAGCAAATGCAGAGTCTCGCAAACATGACGCCAATGACCCAAAGCGTGTCGAGCTGGGGTAGATCTGTATGGAGACATTTTCCCAGCTAGCCTTTCTTCTTGATGCGCATCACAGTGTGCCTAAATCGAAGGCAGCAGCTGACATTTATGGCCGCTTAAACCTGACCGTAACCAGGTCTGTGGCCAGGGCTATCCTGGCTAGTGGCAGAGCCGGCGGAAGGTCTAAAATTCATCCCAGGCAAGAGGAGGGGTGCTAAGTGGGAATTGGGGGGGGGGGGGGGGGGGGGACGGAAGCTTTAAAAGTATGCGTAAGCCCAAAAATCTACCCAGGCAATTGCCTGGGTTGCCTGCTGGGCTCCGCCGGCCATGAGGGGTCTAAGGCCAAGGGCGTGCATTTATAATTCTTTACTTATGTACACAGCCAAAAATGTATTTCTGTTCCGTAAATGTATCATATTTGGAACATATTGTTTCATGTATGTACCAATATCTGATATACTGTATGTAACAGTGTCTGATGAACAGTAAATTGGTACAGATTGTACACGCATTTCTGTACCAGATAAGATATCAGATATGTTATATCTACGAATCATATATGTAACCGATACCAATTCCTTATATGGATACGAGTTAATTCATTTCCCGTTTTCTTAAAATGGATAAAATTTACAAAATGCAATACACATTGAAACAATAAGTGGTGTTTCTCAAATCATGTACAAACGAAAGTCTGTTACACCAGATCGTCTCTCTCTCACAGGTTTCAGCAGAAGGAGATTCCTGAAAGGTGCACGACTGTGCGCACTGATGAACCATGTTCACAGACCTTCTAACACTTTCTGACCGCACAGTGAAGACCGTTCGTGTAAGTTCCAGCAGTGGGCAGTCATACTTGTTGTGACGCTGGTCTCCATCGGCAGAACACAAAGGCTTAAAGCCCTGAAGTAAGCACAGGACTGCTCCACTTGATTCCTTGAACACAGCCATTAACAGTCCATATGTAAACTGAGTCAGGTAGAAACCCCAATTCAACCTCAGTACACTATAAACTCATTAACTCACCTGCTGATAATTAGAACAGAGCTCAATGTAGTCACCACAATTTATCAAACAAGATTCCTGAGATATGATTGCTTTGTAATGTACAACAATATCAGTTGTACTGATATCACTAAGAAGGAGGGTTCACATGTCTGAAGAGTTTCAAGATTAGTAGTTTGACTCCTTAGTGCCACAGAGCGGTAGAGAGAATAATGCTGTACATGTTGATACCTGCAAGATTGAGGTGATAATGGATAATTAATATACAGATAAAATTTTGTACTTTTCTCGGTGTTCCAGGCTGGTATATGCCTTTGTCACTATATAGTTCCTTGTATGCTATTCCACAAAGGGTGTGCTGAACAAAACTTGATGAAAACAGCTGCTGAAGACCAAGTGCACATCTAGAAAAATGTGTATTAGTTAAAATTTCATACATTAATAAACTTATACCTTTCATTGTCACTGAACGAATGAGCCTGACATACATATCGAAGGTGCTGGATGGCGGCAAAGTGTTGAGCAATGTCACGACTAGATGATAGTCTGTTGCTGAACAAGTTGTATGCGCGAACTTTGCTATTAAATAACTCAAACCTGCACAGGTATAACTTAAGGTAAAACAGGTCACTTCACACTCATGCATTACCTCTCAGCACTGAAGGCAGATGTTGGCCCAAAATCGTGCATACATTCAACTAAGTGGAGTATTAAATGAACCTTTTGCTTCTGCAGTAAGTGTGGCATGTGCTGCTTCACAGTGTTTACAAACGTCTGGCACAAGCATCTCCACTCATCACTCCGGGATGGAGCAAAAAACTTGGAGTATGCGATCTGGAACACCTGGTACTATATGCATAAACAACACTTAAAAACAAGAAAATAATAAACATTACCTTGCAAAAAGATTTCCGCACTGCCAATTCTCAATCATTTAAATATGGTCCTATGATAAAGAGAGCCATTTGTACCCATGCTTTGAAGTCTCTCCCACAGAAAGACTGACAGTAGTAGCAGACATTCCCATAGAGTTTCACACTGAAACCAGATGTGTGAAATGCTTTCAATCTAGCCAGAATCTCTGCTTTTTGCCCTTTTGAAAGCAGTGGCATCTCTTCACGCAACAAATGTTTGGCAGGTCCAAGTGGGAGAGTGTGCACTGCCTCAAATGGAAACATTCTATAAAAAATGGGGGACACGTCTGAAAGCGAATAGAGGGTACATACCACTATGCACTTACTTATAAATATCAGTAGGAAGGAATAAAAGAGGGTTGTCATTTTCATGTACTCCATAATGTGTCCGCATTTCAGCTTTGGCCTGTTCAGTTCGTAAGCTAGAAATTTCAGCCATTTGCTGCAAAGCTGCTTCTCTTGTTCTCTTGCTACATATAATGGTAGGATCTTCATTTCGATCAACCTAGTGGAAGTATGAAATAGCAACGGTTGTAAACCTGGCAGAGAGAAAAATTAACATCAACATACCGTACAAAAGCGACAATACTTATTTGCCCTCCCATGAACACTACTGAACTCGGCAAAACAGTGGTGGCCATTATTTAGAATAATGTCAATGCGCTAATTAGAATCCAGCCTCAATGTCATCTATATATGATCTCTGGTCATGCTACGCAATCGCCACACCTACATCGGAGATAGTGCCCAACTTTTCACAGCCGCCAACATGTGATTACCAATAGAACGTTTTGTTACTTCTGTCTAAACTTAACTATCCACATTTAAGCTTGAAACTGGGGCGAAAGGCGTATTTCGTCAGCCGTGAGCAAAGATATGTAACATATTAAATATAATCTGTCACAAATTTCACTCACTTTCTGGTACGCAATACTTATCTAACCTGTAGCATATTTTGTGACCACAGACTGTATGTTCCAAAGATGATATCATATTTGTAACGGTTATGACTGGCAAACATTTCTGTAACAGTTTGTTAGGATTTGGCTGTGTATGTATACAATCTAATACTATAATTTCCATCGTACGTACGTACGTCCGTACGTACGTACGTCCGCGTAACTCATTTATATACTCGGCCTAGCGCCTATTGGTTGCTAGGTATGTACGCGTACCTAGCTACCAATAGGAACGACCACCTCCCACACAAAAGGCGGTCGCAATTACAGCTGGTTTCCACTTCACATTTAATATCTAAATTTTTTTCAATATTTCTTGAATTCAAAGTGGGAGCTAGGGGGAACTCCATAAGTACCGAACGAATAAATGCAACGCTATTGTGGTTCACTCTCAAGTATCATCGTACAGGCCGAAAACATGTAGTTATACTATCTGAAATTGCGTTATAGAGGTTGCGTAGAAACCGTATGTTAGAACAGGTGATAGATTATATATGCAACATTTGGTAAAACAGCCGGTAAAAAAAAAAAGAAGCTAGGAGGTAGACCAACTGTTCATCTGGCAAATGAATAGCGAGACGAAAAACAGCGAGACGAATAATCAGCCCGTGATTTTTCACGGGGACACGCTAGTTTTGTAATAATTATAATTCTCCGGGAGGCCACGCCCAACCTGTTTTTTACCTACGATCGAGACGTTGAAATGTTCACGCCAATATATCACAAGCTTCTTTCGGGGTACCCGTCGCTCAGAAAGCTTTTATGGCAATGGCTTTACCAGAGTTTGGCAAGAACTACGCAAAATCAGGAAGTTCTTTTTATGAATTATGGATACGCCCATTTGGATGGAAGTGGAGCAGTTAACGATTTACAGCTTAGGCCTGAAGATGAAACTAATCGCTTGAGTATACAATTATATAATCGTGTTTTCAACGGATTGCAGCTTAAAGATAAAGACTGCTTGGAAATTGGTTCAGGACGAGGTGGTGGTGTTCTATTCGTCGCCAATTATCTGAACCCTAAAAGTGTACTAGGTGTGGAACTGTCGGGCACCGCTGTTGATCTATGCAACCGTTTGCTTATTAAAAGCGAGTCGAATGTAAGATTTGTTGTTGGTAGTGCCGAAAATCTACCAGTTCTCAGTTGCAGTGTTGATGTCGTTTTTAATGTGGAATCATCTCACTGCTACCCAAGTACGGGTATGTTTATCTCTGAAGTACGAAGGGTACTTCGACCCGGGGGATACTTTACTTGGGCTGACTTCAAACACCGTGAAGCAATGAAGGAGTTTGATGATGAAGTTAAGAGATCTGGTATGGTTGTTTTAAAACAAGAAAACATTACGCAAAATGTAGTAAGATCTCTTCATTTGATGGACAGCAACAGATCAAGGTTTATTAATGAAAATGTTCCCTTTTTCATTCGACAAGACTTGATGAATTTCATGGGAACAAAAGATGGGATTATTTATAAACAACTTTTGAATGGTGAACTTGTTTATATGCACTACTTAATCCAGAACAAAAACTGAGTAGCCTGCGGACCAGATATAGACTGAGTCAGTCTGGCCATGTATAAATTCAATACAACACAGTCTGATCTAAACTGACCTATTCTGATTTGTAAGAACTATCGTTGAAAAGCTTGAATCTATGTATTTTGTTTCATTTTTGCATGTATTTTGTTTTGTTTTGTGCACAGTGTTTGTTTATTGCATCATTTGATTATTTCTGTGTACCGCAATCCACTACGCGAAAAAGTACATTTACCACGCATTTACTAATCGTGTAAATATGTCAATACACATTTACAAACATATTTGCTGTGATGTAAATATATAATACATTTGCCACCTTCCGTGTAAATGTATAATATATTTACGAACATATTTGCACCACATTTACATCTATCATAATTGCTGCTCTAATTAAGGGTAACACTTGCAAGAAATATAATATCATCGAAACTTGATAGTATATTAATCTCAGTCTACAGTCTACATGTAGTCTACGATTTGATGCTGTCGTCTCGTGTCATAAGATCTCTGATCAAATTATACTGTGCAAATCGATGCAATTTGATTGAACGAAAGCCTTGCGCGCGAATACACGCACACACAGAGTATGCTCGCGCACGCTTGGAGCTTCTATAATTTGCAATTGCATGCCTCTGTTACAGGATGACCAGGATGGTTACCTAAGAGAGCTTGATGCTTCTGACATCTTGGCGATACACGGTGAGTCTTCTGGACATGTTTATTTATTTGTATCGTGTGCACAAACTAATCAGATTATCTCACAGGTGGTTTGAGGTCATGTGCTGCCTGTGGTACAGGGTGACCAGGATGGTTACCTAAGAGAGCTTGATGCTTCTGACATCTTGGCGATACACGGTGAGTCCTCTGGACAGGTTTATTTGTATCGTGTGTGTGTGTGTGTGTGTAGGAATAAGTAAAAGGATTTTGTATACAAATTTACCAGTTCCTTTAAGATTCAGTAAAGTAACTTATAACATTCTTATCAGATCCTACGTAAGATCTTGCCAAGGCCCCAATTGCTTATCAATCTTATACGAATTTTTGCTAGGCAGGTAAACAAAGGTTGGAAGATGTGCCTAAAAAGTGGTTTATAATACAGATACGCCATTTGCATATGGTGAAAGAAAAAATGTAGTACGTTCTAAACCCTGTGTTAGCCTATTCTCGGAGACTGACGGCAATTTGTGTAAAGTAAAATATGCATTAAAAAGAAACGCTGTACAGAGCTTGCGTATATGAGATGTTTATAAATTAAACTACGATAAACATGCATTTAGATCAAAGAACGATGCCTTGCACAGTCTGCGAAGAATGGAAATATATTAATAGCTCGTGAATCGAGGTAAGAATTATCGAAAACCATTTACGGTATCATTCCATCACAAGCAGTCTATTTAACCATAAGCAAATGCGTTTGTATTTGTTTACTTGTATATTTGGGCTATTACCTAGTGCTCACAGCGGCTCATTTATAATCGATTATGAGCGTGACTGCTTCCTAAAGGATGGGATTCCCTTCAGGTATGACCTCGTTTATTGCTGTTAATTCTGATCACAAACCTACTTGTACATGTACATCCGCCAACAGTAAAGGATACGTTCTACGTTTTATACTAATAAAGCCTACTCGTACTGGCCGGGTAGCCTTTGTACTTTATTTTCCAGCGTATTAAAGATATGGATGATGTGGGGCTAAAAGAGCGGTATAGTAGATGACGCCATGCAGGTGACCAGGATAGTTACCTAAGAGAGCTTGATGCTTCTGACATCTTGGCGATACACGGTGTGTCCTCTGGACATGTGTATTTATATCGTGTGCACAAACTAATTAGAATATCTCACACGTGGTTTGAGGTCATGTGCTGCCTCTGTTACAAGATGACCAGGATGGTTACCTAAGAGGGCTTGATGCTTCTGCCATCTTGGCGATACATGGTGAGTCCTTAGGACATGTTTATTTGTAAGGTGTGCACAAACTAATTAGAATATCTCACAGGTGGTTTGAGGTCATGTGCTGCCTGTGTTACAAGATGACCAGGATGGTTACCTAAGAGGGCTTGATGCTTCTGACATCTTGGCGATACATGGTGAGTCTTCTGGACATGTTTATTTGTGTGGTGCGCACAAACTAATTAGAATATCTCACAGGTGGTTTGAGGTCATGTGCTGCCTCTGTTACAGGATGACCAGGATGGTTACCTAAGAGGGCTTGATGCTTCTGACATCTTGGCGATACACGGTGAGTCTTTGGAACATGTTTATTTGTGTGGTGCGCACAAACTAATTAGAATATCTCACAGGTGGTTTGAGGTCATGTGCTGCCTGTGTTACAGGGTGACCAAGATGGTTACCTAAGAGAGCTTGATACTTCTGACATCTTGGCGATACACGGTGAGTCCTCTGGACAAGTTTATTTGTAAGGGGCGCACAAACTAATTAGAATATCTCGCAAGTGGTTTGAGGTCATATGCTGCCTCTGTTACAAGATGACCAGGATGGTTACCTAAGAGAGCTTGATGCTTCTGCCATCTTGGCGATACATGGTGAGTCCTTAGGACATGTTTATTTGTAAGGTGTGCACAAACTAATTAGAATATCTCACAGGTGGTTTGAGGTCATGTGCTGCCTATGTTACAAGATGACCAGGATGGTTACCTAAGAGAGCTTGATGCATCTGCCATCTTGGCGATACATGGTGAGTCTTCTGGACATGTTTATTTGTGTGGTGCGCACAAACTAATTAGAATATCTCACAGGTGGTTTGAGGTCATGTGCTGCCTGTGTTACAAGATGACCAGGATGGTTACCTAAGAGAGCTTGATGCTTCTGACATCTTGGCGATACACTGTGAGTCCTCTGGACATGTTTATTTGTGTGGTGCGCACAAAATAATTAGAATATCTCACAGGTGGTTTGAGGTCATGTGCTGCCTGTGTTACAAGATGACAAGGATGGTTACCTAAGAGAGCTTGATGCTTCTGCCATCTTGGCGATACATGGTGAGTCTTCTGGACATGTTTATTTGTGTGGTGCGCACAAACTAATTAGAATATCTCACAGGTGGTTTGAGGTCATGTGCTGCCTGTGTTACAGGATGACCAGGATGGTTACTTAAGAGAGCTTGATGCTTCTGACATCTTGGCGATGCATGGTGAGTCCTCTGGACCGTTTTTAAAATGGTGGGTGTGGACTAACTAATGTTCAGAGTCAAGCAAGCTAGATGTGTAAAAGTCCAGCTGCTGTGTTTATAAACAAATGATGTACATGTCTACATGTACATGAGTTATGTTTAACCCCATATATGGAAGGGCCTAGTACCAATAGCTCCTCCCCTTTGTAAAGCCTTGTTCATCTTTGTATTACTCTCACTTCACAAGTAATCATTCACTCAATTTGAGTAATATATTGGTGATGGCTTTACAATCAAGAAATACATAATTGCAATCAATAGTCATTAGAGTGTACATTGTCACATGTTTTGTTATAAAAAAACCTTCTGTTGTAGTGGGCAGATATATAGAACGTTTTCATCATTTAGCTTTGTACTTGCTGCAACAAACTGTGAGTGTATTCTTTGTACTGGTAAGAATGATGCTGGGCCAAATGGTTCATACAAATTAGAGCACCACACCTGGCGTGATTGAGGATGATGACATTGGTGATGTTGGTACCATTTAACAAACACAAAATGTAAGATTTTGTGTTTCCAGTCATGGTATAGTTGTGCTGAAAATAATACATAACCTGACCTGGACGAAGTTCTGTTGTACTTGTGTCCACGTGACCATCTTTACCACACCATGCTGCAAGGATGTAGCATGATCTTTTGGAACGGCTCCCGATTGATCCATACACTGTGTTTCCGTTCTTGATGTATGTATATGACATTGCACGAAATGAAATACTTGTGTTAATAACATCCTGTTTGTACATCACTTGATAGGTGTTGGCCAAATACAGTGTACTGTCTTCATCAAGATAGTGCTCTGATGCAGCCCCTGATAGACAATAGTGAGCACTGATGGACCAAATGTTGGTGGGCACATCATGAACTGACAGTTTTGTGGAAGTAATAACTGCCCAATACTCCATGCCATGTTCTGAGCTCATATCATTTAATGTACCAGTGCTTAAATCTTTGTTGAACAATTGTTGCATTGTTGTCGTTTGTACATTCAAGCACTCTACGGGAATATTCAGATTGTCCACCTGTACATCATCATGAAGTGTTGCATGAACTGAACTTCCACTGACCGGCTATTGGTTCAATAGTTACCCAGTATACCGTTATACCTTTCAAATGAAAAAGGCCAGAATGCATACACAGGCCCATAATCCATAATGCATTCAACTAGATGTGTATGCATATGCATATTTGGAGTGACTTTCTCAATGCTATACAATGTCTCAAATTCAATGCAGAATTTAACTAGTAGGTCATGACCTTGTTCTGTTTCTTCAATTGTTAGCATTGGTGACACTAGCATTTGACATGCTTGAACAAAAAGATGCCAACAATTTAAGTGTGTCTGCTCTAGCTCACCATCCAGCACATACATTGAGAGGGTCATTGTCCACATTTTCCATTCATCCGCTGTAAATGAACTATATCCTGAAGCAATTTTATGTGGTATTCTTCCTAATGATGACGGAAATGCACATTTATCCACTTTTGATTGTAAAATGGTATGGCGATTTTTTGGGATAATAGGGGAATCTTCATTTAACCATATATTTTTCATTACATGTTTTGCAGTACCCCAAAAAAGGTTATGCATGGCATCAATAATGTGGAACCTTATACGATCGAAGTATTCCAAGTGCATCAAAGATGTAAACCTTGACCCACTCAGCGACTCAACTCTTTGTTTAGCTGCATTGCTGACTTGCTGTTGACCTAAAAAGGCTTGTGCACAATGGTCTTCCTCTTTGCGTGGGGCTGAAACTGTATTGAAACCACCACCATAGCACATCACCCCATTTTCTGGGTTGGTCTCAAAAACTTTTGTGCACTTTGAGCAACCACATTTTGCCATGTGACCATAAAATCCACACACCTTTCTAGTTGCTGGTGTGTCACAGGCTACACAAAGCAAAGCAGCTCTTAAAGTGATGGGGTTATATGTGCATCTGGTGATTGTATCTGAATTCCATTTTTCCATAAAGTGTTCAACTCTTCAACAAGTGGATCAAGATATGTATTAATATGCAACGAAGGCTCATGTGGACCTGGTATTAAACCAACTAAAATGATGTTTTCTTTTTTAAACCGCATTGATCTTGGCAGATTTAGAATAACTAAATAAATAACACCAACACAATAAGGGGAGTGTTTGTAAGGGTTGAACCAATCCACATTCAGCATTAGTCCTATATTATTAGGAGCAGCTAAAAATGGAGTGTTATTTACATGCATGAACTTCTTCCACACTCTACCATCGTATATGTCGTGCAATGCATTGCTAGGGATAGTTCTTTGCCTCCATTTTTCACATGCTGACAGTACACCTGGACGACTAAAAAGCAATTTCAATGATTCTGCAAGAGATTTATAACAATACATTTTATGGGGATACACTTTCAATGATCCATCCTTTAGTTTTATTATTTTAGCCACCAATTTTGTGCCACATGGTTTTCTACGAGCTCGATGAGGATGCTGTGGGTACTCGCAATATGTACAAACGTTTTCGACACTTGTGAGTAATTTGTCTAGATTATATATGGAGTGACATTCAGGACATACAATAAACTTTATAAAACTATTTCTATTAACACGCAGAATATTTTGTAAGCTTCGCAAAGATTTGGGAAAGATGAATGATATTGAGGCTAATAGTGGGGAAAACTGTTTTAGAAATGCAAAATAATTAGCAAGGTGTTGATGGCGTTAATTCCAATATTGTACCGACAAAACCATTTCAGCAGAATGGTTAGAAAACAGATTGTTACTGCATTTGCTTTCCTTGAAACTGATTCTTCTTCTAAATCCTCAGCCATCGGCATTACGTTACTGGGAGAGAGATCTGAAGTGCTATTACCTTGAATATCATCGTCAATGTCTGCAGCTTGGTCATCCCACATTTCTCCATCATCTATTATTTCTTCCTCTTCGTAGCCTTTTTCTTGTTCTCCAATTTCTTCGTCCTGATTATCTTGCGTATCTATATAGTGTTCAATAATAGAATTCTGTCATGCAATCAGTTAATGATTCGCAGATCGCATATACATTGCATGCATCAAGCGGGGCGAATTTTAAAAAAGCAGCCTTTACCTGCTGCTTCATCTGAATCATATCTGGTTCCATTTGAAAATTCATCTGAATCACTACCAGTATATCTGCTTCTATTTGAAAACTGCTCGTTGTCCAAATCGCTCTCATCGGATGTAGCTGCCGCTAATAGATTTTGTATTGCCCACGAATTCGACGATGAGTTGAAATAAAGCCTTCTATGCTTCAGGTACGTATTTGAGGAGACTGTTTCACGACAGTGTGGACAATAACGACGGTTACGAGGCATTCTCACTTTGAATTGGTTTAATGTTCAGCAATGACGTCATACAAACACGCGCGGACCAATGGGAATAGAAATCTCTTATATGCGCCAAGATAGCATTTGCAGCATCTGTCCATTCATTGCTTCTGTCGTACTTTGAAGTCTGTATCAAGAATGTCGTCGCCGTTCGTCACTCCCAGTCGTGTGAATTCATCTTTATTCCCTCATCGGCTTATTGTACCTCGCTCTGGTAATCTATGCCATACAGTGTATAATAATACAATGTACATACAAATCACTGAAAACGTATGCATCTACACTATGATACTAGTATGCATGCATATTAGGAGGGTCTCCCGCTACCGCTGGATTGCAATCGGACAATACTACCTGCCAAGATAAAATCCTCGATTCCCTGAAAAGTTTGCAGGACCAGATCGCGGAGCTAAGGAGCTTAACACCTTCCTCATCGGCAGCCGCCGCAGCAGCAGAGCCCCCGAAGGAGAAAAAGATTTCCAAGGAATTGTCGGTACGCTATTTCGTGCTATCATCATTATATCAGAGATAATATATATTATCTCTGATTATATATATTTAAAAATAACGCCCCTTATCTGCATTTATATTTACAGTCTGCAATCCATAGCACTGTGAAACACCTGCGCCATCAGATAGACAATCCTATGGAGTGGAATACATCCCAAAGGTACCGCATGCATGTGCATGCATCAATCACACAGGTCATCAGTACTAAAGCGGTAATATACGTAGTTTTACAGATATTGCCAACCGGCGTGTGACAGATGAACTTGTCACTGCTTGTCCGAAGTATGCCATGTATGCAGGTATTAGAATATCTTTTATATACGCTGCATCATTCATGTAGAAGCCGCAAGAATATACTTCGCTAGCTTAAAGCGACTTGACAAAATGGCACTGGCGGGGAAGTTGGACGAATCAAAAAAGCGGCAGCGAAAGGTCCAGCGAAAGCACAACGTGAGTCATATTGTCATGATATTGGAATTTATTATCAACGTCAGTCTATATGATATTTATAGAAAGCCCATAGCAGGATGAACGCCTGCACGACTTCTACGGCTATTACTGCCGAAGAGAAAAGTGAAGCGATGAAGATCCTCACGGTAGACTACATGTCATCCGAAGAAACAGGGCAGGAGTCTACTGGGAGTGAAGATGAACGCCAGGCGCTCCCAGTAACAATATTTAAAATTCGTCCACTTCCTTGGCGAAGTGACAGGGCGAATTCGATAATTGCCAGCATGGACCGAAAGGCCCAGCGAAAGAGCTCGAATAGAGCAAGGGAGATGTGCCGCAAGCGGTACAGTACAATGGCGCTCCGTCAACTCGGCAACCGCCTTCATCTGCTCCTGCTTGGGCCGTAAAGGAACTCCCTCTTCGTGGCTAGCTTTCTATCATGTGTGTGTATTAATGTATATGAGATAAGATATTAAAAGTTTATAGCACAATGGCTAATTAATTTTAATAAGGAGTATTATGATGACCAATAGGTATCCCACGGTGTTTAAATGTAACATAATTATCAAATTTACTCCAGCATTTGCTTAAGTGTAAATGTGAGTAAATTGCACTTATATACCCCTATAAATGCTTCATAAATATGACATTTGCAAAATTGTAAATCGAAGTAAACGTAAGTAAATGTCACATATACATCATATTTACATAGCATTTACATACGGTGTAAATGCACTATTTCATCCAGTGATCATGACACAAAATTACATTAATTTTATTTGTTAAAGATTAAGGTACATATGTGAATTGTACTTAAATTCCTTCATTTACTTGTGAGTTTATGACAGTATGCTTTTTAAATGTTCAACAGTGGCTTTTTAAAGTCAGCCTGTAGAAGTGGATGTAAAATCGTAAAGAATGAATGATGATTTGGGGACTGTATCTGTCCAATCAACATGTTTTCTTGGGTTGTTTGGATCTTTCCTCTTTGAAGGCTGCCAAATGGTTGTATATGAACCATCAAACCAAGACACCTCAATATCCTCTATTATTTTGATACAACATCCCATCGATGAGAAGGTTGTTAGTATCACCTCACAAAGCCACAAGATGACCATTTTCAAGCCCCGTGATGTCACATTCAGATATTACTCTGCCTATCACTTTTTGTTCTAGCAGGAGATTTTTGTCAAATACTTCCTGTCGTCATTTATGGAACTCAGAGCCATTTTGCTTCATTCAAGTGGTCAAAACTGTGGAAACACTTCCAAATTTGCCCCTTAAAAGAAACACGCATGTGGGAGCTGATCCTTCACAAAAGCCCTTTGATGACTGGCTGTTTGATGACTGGCTGTTGAAAATGGGTAACGGGGAGCTTCTAGGTAAAGAGTTGCCAGACAACATAGAGATACCAACTAGCATGTTATTCAATTCGATGACTCCACAGAACAAAGAACACATTCCTAATGCAGTTCGTGCATATCATCTTTCCAGATATGAATGCCATACTTAATGGACAGCTACACAACTGGATACAGGGGCTTTCAGAACGTGCAATCTTAGCCACATAAAACAACAGTGGACGCAATTTATAATATTGTTGTGCCACAGTATATTGCAGGACCAGAAAATCTATTCTTCAGTGCAGCACTACTATTAATCAAGATGATGTCACTAGGTTTCCTGTTGAATACTTAAATAGTTTGACACCAGCTGGCCTTCCTCCACACAGACTTATCTTAAAGAAGAGTATCATATTAAGAAATTTGAATCCAAAAGAAGGGCTTTGCAATGGCACAAGGTTAATTCTTCAGGATATATGCATGAAAGTTTGGATTTATAATATATTTACTACTGTTCAAATGTGGTGCAAATGTGTATGCAAATATTGCATATGTAAAATTTCCGCTATAGTAAATGTATTTACTACAGTGTTGATGTCACATATACCATATTTACTAACCCATTTGCACCACATTTGAGCAGTAGTAAATATATCGTAAATCAAAAAATGCAGTGATAGTTCTAATCACCTCTTACATTGCAAAATTGCTTCTGGAGAACGTCAATACAAGGATGCCCTGATACCACATATCCAATAATGTGGACTTTCCTTTCAGCTGGAAAAGAAGGCGATTCCCATTAAGGCCAGCATTTGCTATCACAATCAATACAGTACAAGGGCAAACTTTGAAGCAAGTGAGTGTGTGGCTCAGTGATGCTTGCTTTACGCATGGTCAATTATTGCAGCATCCAGAGGTGGAGATCCTCACATCTTACAATTGCTGTAAATAAAGCCAACAAAGGGCTGACTCGGAATGTTGTTTTTAAAGAAGTATTGTGACTGTAATTAAAAAATTACTACTATGTTTACAACTATGGACATGAAAAACAAAATGACTAGATTCATGGCATGTTAATGGTATATATATATATATATATATGGGACAGTTCACGCGAAACTGGCGTATCACGTTTTTATATATAAAGTTATAAAAATGATTCACTTTGAAATCGCTACATCTCCCGAACCGTAAATGCTATTGACTTCCTATTTTCAACACTTCATACTACATCATTTCTCTCTGGTAAAATAAATTTTGGGCTCTTGCATTAGCTTCGTGCCAGTGTTGCAACGTCCGATACCCCTTGGGGTTCAAACTGGCCATATCTTTCGGCAGGACATTTCAATTAATTTCAAATTCGGTTTATACGTAGAGGGGTCCTGTACCTATCGATTTGTCCTGTTCGTTAATTTTTACTTGATCCGTTACGGAGATACAGCTGTGCAAAGTAATTGCACATTTCTCGTTCATTTCGCGCCATTAACCTACTCCAACCTGGTTCCCGCTACTCCGAGCACATGAAATACAATAACCTCCCGTGCCCATGCCACTACATGTACAACTGAAGTGCCACCGTTGTTCTTACAAACGTCAGTGGTTCTCTTCTATAACAAACAAGATTCGTTAAGCGATCAAAATGCGTGGGATTCAGTTACCATCACCATACAAAACACGGTACGTACTACCAGTACGATACGCGCGCACAACAATATGTGTCACTGTCGATTCGGTCATACTCTTTGGGTGTCACTCATTGCGTGGCCATTTATAGGCTCACAACCTATGATAGTACGTCAGAGCCATGAGGTAAAGTGCACGGTGTATCAGCTAGGCTATGGGAGAGACGTGGTCGAGTTAAAGACACATGCAGCGCAGCTATGCTGGAACATGTAACCCTTCCTTATTGTCGGGATTTGCGTTCTGCTGGCACATATGTTTTAAACGCCCACCGTTTTTCATTTCATCTGCATGGCTGGCACACACACACCCATGAACCAACACATACACACGTCTCACGTCACACTTATACACACTCTTTCCACTACCAGTATTCTTTCCCCTTGCTGTACACCCTGTAAATAGTTATGTGCTACATGGATTCACACATATTCTTTGTCTATTTTGGTTATGTACAGTGCTTTCACTGGCTTACTATCCAACCCTCTTTCTCAATTATTTATATTCTGACTGATGTGTTTTTCACGTGTGTAACTGGATTGTGTGTTTTATACACAGTGGTATAGGAGCATGGGGGCAAAGGCCCCCCTCCCAACCCCTCCCCCCATTGGTTGTATGTACTGGATTAATGTGTTGTACGTACTGGACTATTTGTTCCTGTCTCACAGTACCTGTCACATCATGACGTACCATGCCTCATGTCCCATATTCCATTACATGCATCCATTTACATACTCACACACTCATACAGACACAACACTCACAACTATCCCATGCCAATCACTATAAATGCTGAAGCTATGAGTGTGTACCATTGAGAGGTTTTAAAAGACTTAGGACTTACTATTTATTACCTTCCTTTGTTATATAAAATTTCCAGGGCCCTGATCTTTATCTTTAGGGATAAAGCAGGAATAATATTCCTGCCAGGCTTATGCACAAAAGTATGTTTACAGAGTGGTAGATCTACATGTAATATCACAATAGCACAGATTCCACAGAAGGGGCCCATGTATAATGCTATACATACACACGCACGCGCGCGCGCGCGCACACACACACACACACACACACACACACACACACACACACACACACACACACACACACACACACAAACCAGTGCTACTTAGAAATAGTGGTTCTGGTGGGTATGACTGTCAGTTTGCTATGACCAGATGCAAAGCCACCCATGGAAGTCACCCATGGAATGTTGACTCTCATGTGATGGTGGCAAATAGATAGGCTAATGCCTTTGTGTTTAGGACTCTGCCATTAAGAGACATATGGTCACATACCCACCTGAGGATCAGAGCAGTTGGTGTCATTTTTTTTTTGGATCTGGGGCAGTGCTACTTCCAAACATGTTACAGACCTGTGAGTTCCATAGGCTTTTGCATTTGGTCATATGTGTAGCAAACTTGACAGTCATCCTCGCCAGAACCACTAATCCTAAGTAGCATTGGAATTTCCGTGTGTGTGTGTGTGTGTGTGTGTGTGTGTGTGTGTGTGTGTGTGTGTGTGTGTGTGAGTGTTTGTGTGTGTAGCATTGGAAATTGGAACCTTTCTTTCTTGGAGGATGTGCAATTTATTTTTGTAATGTGTTGACAAGGATTGTACAGTATGTACTACCAGTACCGATACTTGCTCACAACATCATGTAGAAATCGTCTCCCTGTTGATTTGGTCATACTCTTTGGGTGCCACTCATTGCGTGGCCATTTATAGGCTCACAACCTATAACAGTACGTCAGAGCCATGATATATAGTGCATGGTGTATCAGCTAGGCTATGGGAGAGGCATGGTCGAGTTAAAGACACATGCAGCGCAGCTAGGCTGGAACACATGTAACCCTTCCTTATTGCGTTCTGCTGGCACATATATTTTAAACGCCCACCGTTTTTCATTTCATCTGCATGGCTGGCACACACACACCCATGAACCAACACATACACACGTCTCACGTCACACTTATACACACTCTTTCCACTATTCTTTCCCCTTGCTGTACACCCTGTAAATTGTTATGCGCTACATGGATTCACTTATAAGCTTTGTCTAGTTGAACTTTTTTTCTATGTCTTTCGGTTACAGTGCTTTCACTGGCCTACTATACAACCCTCTTTCTCAACTATTTGTATTCTGACTGATGTGTTTTTCACGTGTGTAACTGGATTGTGTGTTCTATACACAGTGGTATAGGAGCATGGGGGCCATGGGGGCAAAGTCCCAACAATTTTTTCAGAGGAAGGCCCACCTCCCAACCCCTCCCCCCATTGGTTGTATGTGCTGGATAAATGTGTTATGTACTGGACGATTTGTTCCTGTCTCACAGTACCTGCCACATCATAACGTACCATGCCTCATGTCTCATATTCCATTACATGCATCCATTTTCACACTCACAAACTCATATATACACAACACTCACAACTACATGTATCCCATGCCAATCACTATATACGCTGAAGCTCTGAGTGTGTACCATTGAGAGGTTTAAAAAGACTTAGATCTTACTATTTATTACCATCCTTTGTTATACCAGGGCCCTGATCTTTGTCTTTTGGGATAAAGCAGGAATAATATTCCTGCCGCGGGCGTATATACAAAAGTAGGTCTACTAAAGTCCCTCTTACAGAGTGGTAGATCTACAAGTAATATCACAAAAGATAAACAGCACAGATTCCTAGAAGGGGCCCATGTATAATGCTATACATACACACGCACATGCACACACACACACACACACACACACACACACACACACACACACACACACTCACTACACATACACACACAAACCAGTGCTACTTAGAATTAGTGGTTTTGGTGGGTATGACTGTCAGTTTGCTATGACCAGATGCAAAGCCACCCATGGAAGTCACCCATGGAATGTTGATTTACATGAGATTGTGGCAAATAGATAGGCTATGTTTAGGACTCTGCATTTAATGAGACATACTGTCACAAACCCACCTGAGGATCACAGCACTTGGTATCATATTTTACGTCTGTTTTTGGATCTGTGGCAGTGCTGCTCCCAAAGATGTTACAGGTGACTTACATAGGCTTTTGCATTTGGTCGTATGTGTAGCAAATTTGACAGCCATCCTCATAAGGACCACTAATCCTAAGGAGCATTGAAATTTCCGTGTGTGTGTGTGTGTGTGTGTGTGTGTGTGTGTGTGTATTTGTGTATGTGAGTGCATGTGTGTGTGTCTACGTAGCATTGGAATCTTTCTTTTGCAATTTATTTTTTGTAATGTGTTGACAAGCTACTACTAGATCTGCTCACCTAGAGATGGAAGCCTTGCATACAAGTAATAAAGACATTCTTTATGAGAAAATTGATGGCATATAGGATTGGAAGGCAAAAGGAAGAAAACAAGGGTCTACTAAGGGGAAATGTAATATGCACACAGTTGAACAACATAATGTCCTACAAATGTGCTAAATATAACATATTTCCTCTATTGCCTGTCAATCATATATACCAACTTAATGTTTTTATTACTTGTTCCATCAATTCTTTTTCTTCATGAGATAGAACATAACTATTTTGAAATAAGACCATTAGTGGTGTTACACTGTTTAGGAGGGGTATACTGTGTGGAGGAAGTGGGGGTGTCTCCTGGATGGAATGGTAAAAAGGGGGAAGGAGATCCCTACGTCGAAGTGTGACATCTATGGAAGAGGGGGTGCCCTGATGTGGAGGAGCAAGGGGCACCTGCTGTGAAGTGGGTGGGGAATCCCATGTGAAAGAGGTGGGGATGGAAGCACTGATGTGGTGGAGCAAGTAGCATGCATCCATTGGTGGCCTTGAACCAACATATAGGGGCTACCATTGGTGGAGGTCCAAACGCAGCTTGCTAAGCATTTTCAAAGCTACCATTGTGTGTGGTATGTGTGTGTGTGTGTGTGTGTGTGTGTGTGTGTGTGTGTGTGTGTGTGTGTGTGTGTGTGTGCTTATAGCATTGGTACCTTTCTTAGAGGATTTATTTTTTGTGCAAGCTACTTGTGGACAGATGGGAAGCCTTGCATAAGTGGCAGTGAATATTATTGCTTAGCCTATCTCAAAGATTTGGAAAGACTGGGCCACTGTAGAGTTTATACAGAGAGCATTCACTGACATGGCTTCTATTTACCCATGGGTATACACGCAGTACTGAGTTGGTATTTTACTTACACATGTACAGGACTAGTTGATGGTGAGCCCCCCCCCCCCCCCCCCCTCCCCCATTATTCCAACTCTTTCATGACCACTATCAGCTGAAATAGAGGAGTCTTTAAAACCCTCCCAATTTGAGTACAGTGAATGGTATATGGGACATGTATAGTGGAGCCTCACGGGGGCCTCTGACAAATGTATTGTGACATTTGCCCCCATGACTCCCATGATCCTACCCACTGACACCAGCCCAATCCATGCAACACACAGTCCAGTTGCATGTGTGAAATACATCACATCAGTGACATGGAGTCCTTTGGACATGACCATGTAGAGGAGGCCATGGGATATGAGCATACAGTGAAGGGCATGAGTCTGACAAGACATACTACCATTTTGTGCTGATACAATTATGACCACTAAAGAATCGAAGGTAATGTTACTTGCACATGTAAGACCAAACATAAAGAGAATGAATCTGAATATAAACATAACAAAAATAGTTGAGAACGAGATAGGCCAGTGAAAGCACTAGCTGTAACCGAAAGATATTGAAAAAAAAGTTCAAATCGACAAAGCATATGAGTGAATCTATGTAGCACATGTAAATTGTTATGTTGTGTGCAACATAACAATTTACAGGGTTTACAGCAAGGGGAAAAGAGAAAAGAATAGTGTCTTATGGTGGAAAGAGTGTGAATAGTCATGACATGAGACGTGTGTATGTTCATGGGTGTGGTTCATGTGTGTGTGTGCCAGCCGTGCAGATGAAATGAACAATGGTGGGTGTTATATGTGCCAGCAGAATGCATAATAAGGAAGGCTTACATGTGTTCCAGCCCGCATGTGTCTTTAACTCGACCACATAGCCAAGCTGATACACCGTGCACTAGATATCATGGCTCTGACGTATTGTTATAGGTTGTGAACCTATAAATGGCCACGCAATGAGTGGCACCCAAAGTGTATGACCAAATCAACAGGGACACAATTTCTACATGATGTTATGCACGCGTATCGGTACTGGTAGTACTTACGTACCGTACAATCCTTGTCAACATATTACAAAAATAAATTGCACATCCTCCAAGAAAGAAAGGTTCCAATGCTACACACACACAAACACATCACACACACAAACACACACACACACATACACACACACATACACACACGCACACTGAAATTCCAATGCTACTAACAAGAAGAATTAGTGGTTCAGGTGAGGATGACTGTCAAGTTTGTTGCTACACATATGACCAAATGCAAAAGCCTATGGAACTCACAGGTCTGTAACATGTTTGGAAGCAGCACTGCCCCAGATCCACACAAAAAATGACACCAACTGCTCTGATCCTCAGGTGGGTATGTGACCATATGTCTCTTAATGGCAGAGTCCTAAACACAAAGGCATTAGCCTATCTATTTGCCACCATCACATGAGAGTCAACATTCCATGGGTGACTTCCATGGGTGGCTTTGCATCTGGTCATAGCAAACTGACAGTCATACCCACCAGAACCACTATTTCTAAGTAGCACTGGTTTGTGTGTATGTGTGTGTGTGTGTGTGTGTGTGTGTGTGTGTGTGTGTGTGTGTGTGTGTGTGTGTGTGTGTGTGTGTGTGTGCGTGTGCGTGCGTGTGTATGTATAGCATTATACATTTACTTTTATACATAAGCCTGGCAGGAATGTATAATGCTATACATACATTTACTTTTATACATAAGCCTGGCAGGAATATTATTCCTGCTTTATCCCTAAAGATAAAGATCAGGGCCCTGGAAATTTTATATAACAAAGGAAGGTAATAAATAGTAAGTCCTAAGTCTTTTTAAACCTCTCAATGGTACACACTCATAGCTTCAGCATTTATAGTGATTGGCATGGGATAGTTGTGAGTGTTGTGTCTGTATGAGTGTGTGAGTGTGTAAATGGATGCATGTAATGGAATATGGGACATGAGGCATGGTACGTCATGATGTGACAGGTACTGTGAGACAGGAACAAATAGTCCAGTACGTACAACACATTAATCCAGTACATACAACCAATGGGGGGAGGGGTTGGGAGGGGGGCCTTTGCCCCCATGCTCCTATACCACTGTGTATAAAACACACAAACCAGTTACACACGTGAAAAACACATCAGTCAGAATATAAATATTTGAGAAAGAGGGTTGGATAGTAAGCCAGTGAAAGCACTGTACATAACCAAAATAGACAAAGAATATGTGTGAATCCATGTAGCACATAACTATTTACAGGGTGCACAGCAAGCGGAAAGAATACTGGTAGTGGAAAGAGTGTGTATAAGTGTGACGTGAGACGTGTGTATGTGTTGGTTCATGGGTGTGTGTGTGCCAGCCATGCAGATGAAATGAAAAACGGTGGGCGTTTAAAACATATGTGCCAGCAGAACGCAAATCCCGACAATAAGGAAGGGTTACATGTTCCAGCATAGCTGCGCTGCATGTGTCTTTAACTCGACCACGTCTCTCCCATAGCCTAGCTGATACACCGTGCACTTTACCTCATGGCTCTGACGTACTATCATAGGTTGTGAGCCTATAAATGGCCACGCAATGAGTGACACCCAAAGAGTATGACCGAATCGACAGTGACACATATTGTTGTGCGCGCGTATCGTACTGGTAGTACGTACCGTGTTTTGTATGGTGATGGTAACTGAATCCCACGCATTTTGATCGCTTAACGAATCTTGTTTGTTATAGAAGAGAACCACTGACGTTTGTAAGAACAACGGTGGCACTTCAGTTGTACATGTAGTGGCATGGGCACGGGAGGTTATTGTATTTCATGTGCTCGGAGTAGCGGGAACCAGGTTGGAGTAGGTTAATGGCGCGAAATGAACGAGAAATGTGCAATTACTTTGCACAGCTGTATCTCCGTAACGGATCAAGTAAAAATTAACGAACAGGACAAATCGATAGGTACAGGACCCCTCTACGTATAAACCGAATTTGAAATTAATTGAAATGTCCTGCCGAAAGATATGGCCAGTTTGAACCCCAAGGGGTATCGGACGTTGCAACACTGGCACGAAGCTAATGCAAGAGCCCAAAATTTATTTTACCAGAGAGAAATGATGTAGTATGAAGTGTTGAAAATAGGAAGTCAATAGCATTTACGGTTCGGGAGATGTAGCGATTTCAAAGTGAATCATTTTTATAACTTTATATATAAAAACGTGATACGCCAGTTTCGCGTGAACTGTCCCATATATATATATATATGAAAAAATGCATGCAAAGCTGCAACGGGCATCTAGTGATTTAAAATTGGCAAAAGCAACTGATAAGTAATAAAGGTGGCTATACTTGTATTAGACCTGAGAAAGTGTGGTTTATCGTGCCATTATTAAAAAAGGACAAACCTGGAAAAATGTAATCGATAGTGCATTAATTGATTTAAATCTAATAGCCGATTTGCCTGTTGCTATAAACCTGAAAAATTGATTCGACTTTTTTTCATAGTCAATTTAGATTTATAAAAAAGGTTACACACCCTACCTCCGAGTCAGTACTGCGCTGCACCCTTTACATTATCCCACAATGCATCAAGTATAGTTTCATACCCAGACCCACATTGCAGCTGCAGATGGATTACATCACCACTACGCTCGTAGCGATGATGTAATCCATCTGCAGCTGCGATGTGGGTCTGGGTACGAGACTACATCAAGTACGTCATAGTTTGCAAGGATGCAGCACAAACTGTCCACCGAGTTGGACAGTGTACGAAACCCAGGAATTGAACGAGCAAGTTCAGATTTAAGTCGATGGAAAATGGCTGCCATGTTTGGTGATAACTTCACAAACTTGGAAATGCTGCATCAAGAGTATCCCGAAGTATTTTTGTTTTTTAACCACATTTGAGGTTGCAAGGTTTAACCTGAGGACCGTGGCTATGTCATCATTGCACACACATGCATTTAGACATTGCATCAGAAGTATGGTACTGGTGAGGCTGTACATTCGTAGTGCTTTACCAAAATTTTAAAATGTTTAATCTTTCACCTTAAAGAGTAGCTCTTATCAAAGGTACGTAAGCACGAGCTGAGCACACTTGATTTTAAGGGAGGCATCAGGATAGTAAGGACATTAATTAGGGTAATGTGTAAAAGGATTTGACATAGGATGGGAAATGAAGGAAAGAGGAGGCGGAAAAGGGAGGTAAGGGATAAGAAATGAATTACAAGTGGCATATAATGAATTTGTGCATCACCTATTTGGTGTAATTAAGCTGTGTATTTTTCATGAGTGTGGTGTAGAAGCGAAATTTGGAAAAGGCACAATTGCTTCCACAAAAAGTGAAAATATTGCCAGCTGCAATCAAAGATGCCTGGACACAAATATGAAATCAAAGAATATTGTATCGTTTGAATGCATATGTTATTTTGTATGTGTAATTTTTGTAATGTATATGTAGTTAAGAAGCCATCAACAAATCCTTAAGAATGTACTTATAAGATTCCTTTCAGATCCTAAGGAATCTTGGTCGCAACTTTTCTGGAAGGATTCCAAAAATAAAGTTATAAGAATTCAATCACAGGATACTGTAAGAATCCTTCAAAGGAACCTCCAAGATCCTTTAAGATTCTATTATTGTCTTGCATCATACAAGATTCCTAAGGAATAACAGGTAGGATCTTGTAAGGTAATCTACAAGTTCATTTAAGATAACATCAAGATTCTGTAAAGAACGTATAAGAATCTTATAAGATCAATAAGATCTTGGTCTCAATTTCTTGCATCTTACAAGATTCCTAAGGAATAACTGGTTGGATCTTGTAAGGAGACCTACAAGTCATGCATTTAAGATAACATCATGATTCTGTAAAGAACGTTTAAGAATCTTATCAGATCCTACATGATTCTTAGGCGACATCAAGTTGATTTCATGTTTCTCCGACGCGGCGGGTCATTTGAAAAAAAGTTCAAGGAAAAGATATAAATGTTATTTATAATAGGGGTGTGTCATCTATAATTATTGTACATATCATGTACGTGTACGCAGTGAACCAAGTACTGCGCACGCCGATATTGTTGATGCACACAATAGTGCCACTTCAATTATTAGAAGTTTAATACAGCAACTGTATACTTGGCTGCAGCCCTTGTCTACTGAGTATCGTCAGTATGTCCTCGTTCTTATGGATCAGTGTTATAGTGAAATGTGGTGGTATTATTGTCATTCCACGAAAAGTTTTGCAGTGCTCATTTGCCATGTATATGTAGGAAACCTTTGCATGCGCAAGCGTTGTATCAAATAATCTATGGTTGTATAGTACGCGGATTGTTTTAATATCAGTATTCATTTGGGTCACATTTTTTGGTCCAGCTGTCCGAGAAACATGAAATCAACTTGGTATCGCCTTAATAAGATCTTGGTTCAATTTTATGCATCTTACAAGATTCCTAAGGAATAACTGAAAGGATCTTGTAAGAATCTTTAAAGAAATTTACAACTTCTTTTAAGATAACTTCAAGATTCAGTAAAAAAAAAACTTATACCTTTCTTGTTGGATCCTCCGCGATTCTGGTTTTGGTCACAATTGATTGCATCGTACAAGATGCCTTAGGAATAAGTAAAAGGATTTTGTATACAAATTTACCAGTTCCTTTAAGATTCAGTAAAGTAACTTATAACATTCTTATCAGATCCTACGTAAGATCTTGCCAAGGCAGGTAAACAAAGGTTGGAAGATGTGCCTAAAAAGTGGTTTATAAAACAGATACGCCATTTGCATATGGTGAAAGAAAAAATGTAGTACGTTCGAAACCCTGTGTTAGCCTATTCTCGGAGACTGACGGCAATTTGTGTAAAGTAAAATATGCATTAAAAAGAAACGCTGTACAGAGCTTGCGTATATGAGATGTTTATAAATTAAACTACGATAAACATGCATTTAGATCAAAGAACGATGCCTTGCACAGTCTGCGAAGAATGGAAATATATTAATAGCTCGTGAATCGAGGTAAGAATTATCGAAAACCATTTACGGTATCATTCCATCACAAGCAGTCTATTTAACCATAAGCAAATGCGTTTGTATTTGTTTACTTGTATATTTGGGCTATTACCTAGTGCTCACAGCGGCTCATTTACAATCGATTATGAGCGTGACTGCTTCCTAAAGGATGGGATTCCCTTCAGGTATGACCTCGTTTATTGCTGTTAATTCTGATCACAAACCTACTTGTACATGTACATCCGCCAACAGTAAAGGATACGTTCTACGTTTTATACTAATAAAGCCTACTCGTACTGGCCGGGTAGCCTTTGTACTTTATTTTCCAGCGTATTAAAGATATGGATGATGTGGGGCTAAAAGAGCGGTATAGTAGATGACGCCATGCAGGTGACCCGGTTCTGTTGTTAATGAGAAAGAAAATCCACCACCGCATGGTTCCTGACATAACATTCTAACCGATCATGACATTCTCAACATGTATATACATGTAGAGGTAGCTTGGTTTTTCATAATCATGATTGCATGATTTAATTGGCCTACTAAGTCTAAACACCTTTCAACATGCCATGTATAAGCTTTGATTTAATGTATAAGCATTACATCAGATATTCGGCAAGCATTACATCAGATATTGTTTTGTTGATTTTGATTACTTGGAATGCAATTTAGAGAAGATACAGTCACTCTTATGAATGAACAAACTTTGGAGAAATAAATAATTAACGTGAGTAGTCCGGCAAAGATTTGAGAGGTTATGTGGTTATGCTGCTACTTGAGCCTGCAACTGTTGAGGGTTATGAGCCTTCAACTACTGTACGTCTTTTTTGGGCCAAGGCTGAAATACCATATGCCAAAATACAGGTTGTACATGTATGTATGTGTGTTAATTGGTGTCATGTGCTTGAAAACGTTAACATAGTATTGGTGTGCACCTCTGGCCAGTTATCATCTAGGCACTATAAATGACGAGTTGTACACATATGTGTAAGTATATGATTATATTTTCTTTTGTGTTCATTAAGGTAATGGGAGGAGGTTGTCTGTAATTTTGAAATTGTTTGATACTGACTGAATCAGTGAAATTATCCCTGCCTCAATAATATCATGCCAGATATATGCTTGTAAGTATTTTTCTCATCACTCCTAGGCTTGACGAGCTGGATCAAATATATCTATTAGTTGTGTGAATCAGTAGTTTGAAACTATATCCTTATCGCTGACTATCATTTACCTAATTAGCAAAGAAACGTTTGAAAAGATATTCAGATGCGTTCCAACATTTTGTCACGTGTAAGAAGAGAAAATATATTTTCCATAGCTAGCATGCACATTTACGTACTAATGAATTGAGTAATCTAGATTGTACATGTGCAACTCGCAAAAGGTTATTAAAAATCTCCCCTAATTTTATTGCTTATGGCATCCGAAAATGAAACTTTCAATGAAGAACCATTAACAAGCATATATCTGTTAAATGTTCTTGGGACCATTTACCTTCTATTACACTTCAACGCTCTGCACCTGAACGTATCTCTCTTTGATTGTTAAGTTTGTCTTGGAGTCCTTCTTACCTACATGTTGGAGCATGGGTGCTGGCACCACCACAACTGTTAGAATCAGCTAGGGAGGGCCCCCGGGGAGGTGATGTATGTATAAGTACTTATACATGCATACAATGTACATGCCGATACATGTTTATAGATGTCTCCCTTCTATCTGTTGTCCCTAGGAGGGTAAAATTACCTTGTCATGTAGCTATGTGCAATGATGATTGTGTTAAAATAAGTTGTGGGGATGTTTTATTTTGAATACCTACATGTACCACATGCCAATGCAATGGCACTTTCTTTGCCTCACTCTGAGTGTTACAAGCATTGCCATGTGTTGTGTTTTTTTCCCTTGTAAATGGAATATTATATACAGCATTCCAATGTGCATTAATGAAGTGTTACAAATGGCTTACAGGTACATTTCAGGCAGCTTGCACTACAGTCGTGTGCCGTCATACTATTGGAAGGATAGACTGCAGAAGTTGTATGCAGCAGGGCTGAATGCAATACAGACCTATGTCCCTTGGAATTATCATGAAACTACACCGGGGGTGTACGAGTTCGACGGAGACAAGGACCTGGTGCAGTTCATTAAGATTGCTCAGGAGATAGGACTTCTAGTTATATTGAGAGCAGGACCCTACATATGTGCTGAATGGGAAATGGGAGGTCTTCCTAGCTGGTTATTACGCATACCATCCATTACTCTTCGCACATCTGATCCGGATTACATAACTTTTGTCGATAGCTGGATGTCTGTTCTTCTGCCACTGATAAAACCGTTACTGTATTCGAACGGTGGTCCAATTATAAGTGTCCAGGTAGAAAATGAGTATGGAGATTATTTTGCATGTGATCATAATTATATGGCTCATTTGGCACAGTTATTCCGTCACTTCCTTGGAGGCAATGTCGTACTATTTACGACTGATGATGCTTCTGTTAATGCTCTGAAGTGTGGAACTGAACAGTCCTTATATGCTACAGTGGACTTCGGTGTTACCTCAAATCCTGTGCAATATTTTGAGGTACAAAGACAGTTTGAACCACACGGGCCACTTGTTAATTCTGAACATTATACAGGTTGGCTAGACTATTGGGGTTATCCACATCAGACACTGAATTCAACACTTTTGGCAAATTCTCTGAATGCAATATTACAGCTGCAGGCTAATGTTAATATGTACATGTTTGAAGGGGGCACTACCTTTGCCTTCCACAATGGAGCAGACACTGCTAATGCGACATTGTACCTACCTGTCCCTACTAGCTATGACTATGATGCACCACTAACTGAAGCCGGTGATCCGTGGAATAAATTCACTTTGATAAAGGGTGTTATTAGTAAATACCAACCTGTCCCACCGTACATACCACCAGCAACACCTAAGACAGCATATGGAAATGTTCCCATGGTAGAAATTGCATGGCTTTTAGAAAGTCCTGAAGTTATCACCAAAAATATCACATCCAGCACACCAGTAACAATGGAAGTCCTGGAACAGAGCTTTGGACATGTTATCTATAGATCATCAGGTCCTTTAATGCCACAACCGGCTGGCTCTACATTAACTTTGTTGGGCGTCCATGACAGGGCTGTGGTGTATGTGGATGGTGCACTGCAAGGAATACTAATGCGGATGGAAGCCATCAATACCAACTTAAGTTTAATTATTAAAGCATCCATTACACTACAATCACAGATAGTAATAGTTACAGAAAATATGGGAAGAATTAGCTACGGATCACTGATAAATGATTTCAAGGGGATACTGCATGGTGTTGAAATAAATGGTTCTCCAATATTTGGTTGGACATCTCAGTCTGTTCCACTGAACGACACCACAAGAATTCCTTTCCAACTATTAATAGCTGATAATGCTAAACAATCTACTGCATTCTTCAGAGGACATTTCTCAGCTGGCAGCATTCCAAATGATACTTTCCTAAGCCTGCCAGGCTGGAGCAAAGGTCAAGCATTCATCAATGGTTTCAACCTTGGTCGCTACTGGCCTGTAAAGGGACCTCAGAAAACGCTTTATGTACCAGTCAGCATTCTTAGAGCAGCTCCTGCCCTGAATGAGTTGATTCTATTTGAGATTGACAATGCACCTTGCCTACCTCCCTTTTCCTCATGCTATGCTACCTTTGTTGACATTCCTGACATCGGTACCCAACATTAGTACTGATGTATACCAATAAGAAACTGGGTCAAAGTAGGGACAATATTTCACAAAATTACAT
Source organism: Eunapius fragilis (assembly GCA_963681505.1). Classification (NCBI taxonomy): domain Eukaryota; kingdom Metazoa; phylum Porifera; class Demospongiae; order Spongillida; family Spongillidae; genus Eunapius; species Eunapius fragilis. The sequence continues at coordinate 7,635,322 of OY811972.1, read as the reverse complement.
ATTGCATGGGCGTGAAGAATACAGTTTTTAAATAGCCAGTGGTACTGACGTAATTGCTGCATTATCAGTAGAAGCTGGTCTGCATTAAATTTTTATTGATTGTAAGCAGTGAAAGTGAACTATGAAGCATTTGTTGATTTGCCTTTGGATTACTGGCCTTTACATTTTACATTTGGCATGCATGTGTCTTTTTGTTAATTAAAATATGGGGAGGTTGGTCATTTAAATACAATCATGAACTACACACCATCTTGTTTGAAATGTCAATTTGGCTTAAAGTTAAGTATTCAGACATGCCCTGAGAAATACTATTGCATTAACATTTTATGGTCCCATCAACCATAGTAGCATATGCAACTGTCGTCATGGAACATTGATGTATAAGGATGGAAGTTAAAATCATATTATTCTCGCTATTAATGAATTAAGGGATATATATATATATATGTATTTCATCAATGTAACAATAGTTAATGGCTTGCCCTTTTCTGCTCTTGGCTGGGCTGATTGAAAGCTAAAGACAATCATATCATATGTAATATTATATATATAATTATAATTATATATTAGTGCAATCAATCCCTAGCAAGCGTAGAAGATACAGAAAGGAATTGGTAATTGGCATATGGGAAACTGTTTTATATTTCAAGGATTGCCAAGGTGGAAGAATTTTTAAAACTGTTTTACAACCATTCATAGCCATGACCATCTACGTGAAAGATCCCTTGCATTGAACAAAGTGGTATCACATTTATGAAACAGTATTTGGAATGTACATACTTGGCATGCAAGTTTGACGTAATAAAAGTGGATCTCCTGATCATTTCAGAAACTATTGGGAAACTGGCTTATGAACTTCATAAATAATGTCTTTCAGAGTGATAGCATAACAGGTAAGTGATTTCTGACATTGGAATAAATTATATTCTCTTTTGTATCTCAGGTTGATATGGTCATCTTTAGCGTTATATTCTTTTCTCCATGTTGGTGAATCCTATAACTAATCCTTGTCGGATCACTTCCCTTGAATCTCTGGCTGAGCGTCAAAAGTAGGCCAGAGTCATTTTACACCTGCGGATGGATTACATCATTGCTAAGTGCACGGACCGCAGCTGCGATGTGGGTCTGGGTACGAGACTACATAAAGTACGTCAAGACTCATAGTACTTTGCAAGAATGCAGCCACCGTGATAGAGACAGTACCGGTGTACCAGGAATTGAACGCACAAGTTCAGATTTAAGTCGATGTAAAATGGCTTATAATACCGATTTGGTGATAACTTCACAAGCTTGGAAATGCTGCATCAAGAGTATCGCGAAGTATTTTTTTAAACCATATCTGAGGCTGCAATTAAGATTTAACTTAAGGACCGTGGCTATGTCATCAATGTACACAGATATTGCATCGGAAGCATGAGGCTGTACATTCCTAGTGTTTTACCAAATTGCACTATGTTTGTTTTTTGCCCCGCTTTAGGTGAGCTTAATGAGAGTAAGGTTGCCATTCCATTGGAGGGAGATGAAATAGTTCCTGTGTCGTGTTTCTGAACCACACGCGTAGAATTAATTAATAGACAGAATTACGACTGTAGAGAACACACAGGAATGAACCAGGAAATACAGCGTACACACCAAGAAATATGAATGAGAATACACCTGCACTCAAGTGCCTTAAGTGGGAAAGATCAATGGAATGTTCTAGAATGTGCATGCTACAATACACTTATTAATTAACCACAACACCTCCCTGCCAGCCTTGAGTTCCCAGGTCAAAAAGGATGCATCGTCTTGCTGACCTTCTGCCATACTCCGTACCATTAGGAAGACGAGGGCTACGAGTAGACTTGTTTGGTTGGTCTTGGGGCAAGCGAGGAATCTGAAATTCTGCGGTTACTGCCTTGGCTCCCTCTTCTGACTGGGCTCTGTCCAGGTCCACCTCTGAGGGCTGGTTAGCAGTTTCCAGTGTGGAGGAAGAGGATGCTGGAGGTTCCCCAGGATCTGCACACCATACCTTGGCCTGAGCGGCTCAAAATGGCGTTGCCACGTACCCCCTTTTGGGAATACTCGAAGATTCACACTACAAGTCCCAAACACTTTAGTGACAACTGCTGGGACCCATCTAGGGTAGATGTCCCGCCTTGGACCACAATACAGCGCATAGCATGGGATTCCATCCTTGAAAATGTGATAAACTGTTGCCTGCTGGTCACTGATTTCCTCCACCTGTGATTTTGTAGCTTGTCTGGCTTGCCGTCCCTGAAAGATGTCTGCTGCTGAAGGATGTCAATTTTGCTCCTTAATTGGCACCCATTGAGGAACTTGCTTGGAGAATATCCCACTGCCAGAGGAGTCCGACGGTACTGCATGAGAAACTCTTGAAGTGCAGTCTTTGGTGGGAGTGAGGACTTCACAAGAGCTTGTTTGAAAGTCTGTATGAGACGCTCCACTGCTCCATTTCTACATAGCTAGGGTGCACCTGTGAGGTGAATAATGCCTCTTTCCTGCCTCCATGCCTGAAACCCCTTCGAGGAGAATGTTATACCATTGTCTGAGGCGATTGTGTGTGGGTACCCAAAATGAGCAGAGTCCTGCTCCAGCAAGTCTGTGGTGGCTTTGGTTGACGTTGAAGTAGTAGGATGGATACATGGGTATTTGGAATAGGCATCCACCAGTACCAACCAGTTGGTTCCCAGATAATTAACTGCATAATCAACGTGGATTCTGCTCCACGGTTTCTCCGGTAGCATCCTTGGATGATCAGCAGACTTGGCTGGTTTGGTTTGGTGTTCTGCACAGGTTTGGCACCGATGACATTGGTTTGTGATGTCCGTATCAATCCGTGGCCAGTATACTGCTGTGCGAGCCAGCTGTTTCATCCCGTTGAATTCCAAAATGACCTAAATGAAGGAGTTCCCAGGACTTGTGGCTGAAGGTGGGTGGAATAATAACTCTTGTCCCATGAAAGAGACATCCATGCAATGTAGAAAGTGGATACTGAAAGCTTCCTGAATTGTTCCACAGAGTAGTCCTGCACTTGGTCATCTGGCGTGGCCTTTAACTGCAGGTCATCCTTCCCTGCAGTATCGCATCACAATTACTGGGTCCTTGGCAGACTCCCTGGCCAAAATACCAGGATCAGTTAGGTTTAACTGCAGACTGATAACTCTGATAGCGCAGACAGTCGCCTCACTTTCCTACCCATCGAAAGTGGCACCTGGCCCCGCTGGAAGGCAACTGAGTACATCTGCATTGCCGTGATCTGCAGTTCTTCTGTACATGATGGAATAGTCGTATTGGCTGAGCATCAGTGCCCATCTTGCTAGTCTGTCGGCAGCCAGTGCTGGAGTTGCTTTAGTTGAACCAACAATGCTATCAGAGGTCTGTGATCTGAAGTGTTGACAATAGAGAAACTGGTGAAATTTCTTGAGGGCAAAGATAATAGCCAGGGCTTTCTTTTGAATTTGGCTATACCGACGTTGTGTGTCTGTGAGCGTCTTTGAAATGGGCGCTCACTGCCATCTCCATTGCGATGGAATAGAACTGCTCCAAGACCAACTTCTGATGCATCGCAGGATACCTCAACAGGAAGTGAAGGATCAAAATGGACAAGAACTGTGTCAGCACAAAGCATGTTCTTCAGTGCCTGGAATGTTGCCTGTTCTTCAGCACCCCATTTCCATTGGATTTCTTTCTTGAATAGCCGGTAGAGTGGCTCAGTGGTGGTGGCAAGAAAAGAGCATAGACTTGTGACATCTGTAGGAAGTGGTGGTATCTTCACGACTGCGTCAACTCTGTGTCCCTTTGCAATAGATATTATGAATCCCAGGCACTCAACAGACGGTTGTGTAAAAGTACATTTCTCTAATCGTCACCTTAGTCCCTTTTCTTGCAGTCGCACAAATAGTCCCCGGAGGTTTTGGAGATGGTCTGAAGTGGTGACACCACTGACAAGAATGTCATCTAGGTACGCAATGACACCCTGAAAGTCGGCTGTCAGTTTTTCCATAATTACCTGAAAACGCCCTGGAGCAAAACTGATGCCAAAGGAAAGTCGACATTGCAGCAACACACGCTAAGAGCAAGTCGTTTCTGACTTCTGGGCCCAACTTGCATTGGTTGTACGCGTCTGCCAGATCAACCTTTGAAAATCCATAGCCACCAGACAGCTTCCGCACTAAGTCATCTGGAAGAGGCATAGGATAGCGGTTAGACTTCTCCAGTTGTGAATTGACTGTCACTGAATAGTCTCCACACACTTGTATTTTGGCTGGTTGACCAGGGGCACATGTCTTTCGAATTGGGTGGATTGGTGTACCATAATTGTTGAACTGAATGGGCTTCCACAAATTCCTGCGTCATAAGCATAGTTCAGGTCGTCCTGCCTGAATTACAAATGGAACCAGACGTGGCTTACAGAAAATTGGCGCAGCATCCTCCTTGAATTTCACCTCAAGTTCAAAACCTTCCAAACAGCCTAGCTCTTGTTTGAAGAGATTCGGAAATTCTTCAGAATCCTTAACATGCCCTTTGAAGGGCTACATCCAGCTTGAGATTCTCAAAGATAGGTTTGACTGATCTGTGGTCACCTTGCCTGTCATTTGAAGGGACCCTCCCGGGAGAAAAAAACGGCGTAATCGCGCGTTATTGTGCATGAAAAACAGCCATAACAACGCGAATTTACGCGGTCTTCAAAACGCTGTATCTTCTTGATCGTGCAATATAGTAGAGCTACATTTTGCACATTTACAAAGCAGTCCTGTGTCTATAGAAGTCCAAAGATGGTTTAGTTTGCGATGCATCGTTCCGAAGATATTCACATTCAAGTAAAGGGTTTGATTTCGCGGGGTTTTGTACCTGAAGCCCACGAAACCTTGCTCTAAGTTGATTGTGAAAACGATGCATCGCAAACTAAACCATCGTTGGATTTCCATAGACACACTTAGTAAATATGCAAAATGTAGCGCTACTATATTGCACAATCAAGAAGATACAGCGTTTAGAAGACCGCGCAATTTCGCGTTGTATGGCCGTTTTTCACGCACAATAACGCGCGATTACGCCGTTTTTTTTTCTCCCGCATCTAGAATGGCTTAAACATTGACACCAAGCTTGACAATGGCATCCCGGCCTAACAAGTTCAGTCGTGTGAATTGGTGACAGTGAAGGTGAGGGTGTCGTCCTTTGAATCTTCTCCCAGCGGTGAGGTGACAGCTTCAAAGGTATCCAGGGTGTGCAGAGGCTGTCCGTTGGCCACCTCAAAGAGACACGTGGGCCGCTTGAGGGAAGGTTTCCAGAGTTTCACTCAGAAGTCATGATAGCAGAAATTGTCTGTCGCACTGGTATCCACTTCAAAAAAGAAGTTCTGATCCTGAATCGAACCTGCTGTTCGAGTGGTGGAACTGTTCACCATTTTTATCTCACGTTTGGTGATGGTCTTCAGAGGCTGGGAACCTTTTCTCTTCTGGAGACATGCACTCTCAATAATATGTCCGATCCCATAATATGTTTCATGAAGTTAACTAATTCAAACGAATAATTCAAGATTGAATGACCGACCACTTGAATATATGGGTATAATATATGTATGTTAATAACATTTTAGTTACTTCGATAACTGTGTAACTAACTGCGTTAGTGCCTTCTCATTGCATCATACGGCGCTAACCGAATTCTAGCGTACCGTGTGCACAAAGACACAACAGCGATCTAACACAAATAAGAAAGAATATAGACTCCTGAACAAGAAAAAATCAACTTTGCCCAAACAAAATTCCTTCCATTGAATTGCTGTACTAAGCCATAGATAATAGAGTAACTATGACTAAGCTCGACAAGCACCAGATGTCAAAAACGCGCAAAATTAATTCGGCCGGAAGCACCGCAATAATATACTATTCAGTTGGTAATCTGTTAATGATAATAGACGGGGGCCACACTATTACGTCTATTTTGAAGAAGGTTGGGCCCTAATACCACATGGCAATGTTACAAAGCAAGTATAACATGTTCCCATTTTAGTAGTACGCCTGTCAAGGCTGTACGCATAGTTTGAGGCTGTATGCCCACACTACTGAGGATGACCCCGTGTACTAGAGGGCCACTGTCTGTAGTAGGGCTACTCACTTTCAGTAGAGGGCCACTGTCAGTAAACGGTAAGCTCCAGTACCGATAATGACTGGTGTTAAGAGCTGGGTTATGCATGAATTGTTACAGGAAAGGACATGGGTAAAGACTGAACCCAACTCAGTCCTGTTGACTAATTAATGGTTTCTTTGTTCAGTCCGGCCCTCCCGCACCCTCCCCTTATTAGTTAGAAGGTGTTATCACTACTCTACTAGAGCATATTGACTCTTATCTTAACCCCACCCCACCCCACCCCACCCCACCCCACTGAAGGTATGGTATTTGTGTGTGTGTGTGTGTGTGTGTGTGTGTGTTTTAGTGTTTGTGTGTGCATGCCTGTGAGATTACACTAGAATATGTAGAATAGAATGACACAAACAAGTGATTTTGTTGTTAGAATAGTTGGTGCAAAGTGTGGAAACATGCAAGAATGGTCATGCTATGGTAGTACACGATATAACTCCTATACAGTATCGCTCAGACGTGTACGTTGACACTCGCATGTGTGCAAGCAATGTGGACATCTTGCATGATAATTGCTACTACTAACGTGAGTCTTGTAAGTACCACTCTGTTGTCGACTTGCGTTAGTAATAGCATCTATCATTGGAGATCTTTGCATTATGTGCATTACTCTCGAACGCTAGTGTCAACTTGCGTCTGAGTAGTGTTTTACAAGGCTGTTATATCCAGTAAGGACTTTTGCTGTATAAGAAACTGAATTGTTCTTTTCTGTGTAATTGATTACACAGCCAAGGGTACTCAAGTGTATAGCTTCATACATGTAGAATTTAAAGATAATAGCTTGTTTTGCCCAGTTGTGACTGCATGTAGCAAAGTTTGACAAACCCTTAGCTGTGTAAACGTGGAAATACGTGTCCCAGTAAGCTTTTCAGTTAGATATGTTTGGGGTATGATTAGCTAACTATTGTACATGTACAAGTTTGGTCTGATTTGTATTTTAATATTTTTGGATAGGTCACAATTCATTACCAACTTGTGACCCTATTCACATAACATGCCAATGAGTTATTAAAAATTATCGATTTTATGTAAACCCCTATCTATGCAATGTTTTAGATGTATTTGAATTAACAAGAATTTTTCAGGGCTCAGGATAAGCTTGACTGAGGTTATGAAAAATAGAATTTTTTAACTGTACACTATAGGGTATACAAATGTACAGCATTTTAGCATACTCCTACATGTATGGGTAGAACACATGGGGAAAATAGCATGTCAAAACTAGATCATGATGCTAAAAGGGTGGCAAATATATACATGGAATTACCCTTTTCAACAACACCAAAGCTGTACATTAGGATGATTTATTAACAAACTTGTGCATAGGGTGAGTTATCTTTCTTTTTTATGCATAGATCATGCCAGGTTAGCTAGGTACATTATTTGTTTCTACGAGTCAACATACGAAGATGGCGGGATCGAGAAATTGCTTAGCCAACGTACGGAGATGACGTTGTTCAGCTGATGGTGTTGACAATGTATAAGCTGTACATCTCAAGGGGATCACACTAGAGCAACACAACAGAAGTGTGCTCTCGGATGTTACGAAATTTTCGGCATTGCAAGAAATTTTGATACGACAGTAAAGGAATGGAATGGGTTTGTGTTTCCATCAGATAAGTCACACCCAGTTGTGAAAGTCACTGTGAAACCAGGTCATTATCCAATATCCGCCGGATGCTAGGTTATTTTTCACGTGCTGGAGAACAATTTAAGTGTCAAAAATGGCTTCAAATGGTACACCTGGTTCTCGACTTGGACCGCATAGGAGTCAGCCTTCTGCTAGCATTGACCTCCCGGAGATAGGACGCGTGTTTCGGTCAGTGGTGCGAATTTGCGTTTGAAGGATAGTTTGATGCGTACATTTGGGGCAACGTGGAAACAAGCTCGAATTGAAGGAGTGGTTGTTGAAAAGCTAAGAAAAATTGCAGGTGAGTTAAGTGGACCATTGGTAGCGAAACTTGTGTGTCTCATCACAGTGTAGCGTTTTGGAAGAAGCTATCACAGCAGCAAGTTGTAACGCCTCTCGTTACTTCTCCTGACATTGCGGCCTTTCCAGACGAGCTTAGTGGAGAAGAAGAAGAACCCAATGAACATCAGCATGAAAGAACGCTCCTGGTGGATGAACCTGATGAATTGGATGTCAATGAAGCTATTTCAACCCTCGGGCAGGGAGTAACAGAGCAGGATCCGTTGTGTGCCCATGGTCAAAAGTGGTCACTACTCGGAGGTGGTGTGTAACCAACGAGCTAAGGATGGATGGCTGCGTATGGAAACACGTATAAAGTGGCCTGGACAGTTGCAAACAGACGGGTGGCATTCAGAGTATGACTGTTTGGCTATGCCAATCATGAAGTACTTTGAGACTAGGCGGGTTAAAGATAGGCTGACAATGCAGATGTCCAAACATGGCACTGCTGTGAGATGCAAAGTATGTTCCAAGCCAGCACCAAATGCTAACTACTGCTGCTCTCAGTGCTCAGATGAGAATGATGGTAACATCTTTGGATCGTGTGGTCCCAAATCTGGAAGGGTTATGCATCCCTATTCACCAAAAGTCAATGTGGAGTAGTCCGTAGGGTATGATGTGCGTAACTAACGTTTCATTGCCTATGACCTGCTTTAAAAATGAAGTGAAAACGTTTTTTGAATGAAAACAGTTATAGGAGGGTTGTACAATGCTAATAGCATTTTAAAGTGTTGCAAATACATAAAAAAACGAATCAAAACAATGTTTGGAACGTTACATGCTTCACGCAGTTTGCTCAGTTAACCTAGCGGACGCTAAGTAGACCAGGCGGTTATCGCTACGGTAACCTAGCTAGCTAGCGGTCGCTATATGTACACCTAGCACAAAAACGCTATGTTTACTTAGCAATTTTACCGGCTACGGAGTGGTATGCGAGGCAGATTACCAAGTCCTTGGAATGGATGTTGAGGATGAAATGAAGTCGTCGTATAAATCGCAGAAAGAAATTATGGAGAATTGTCATCTTTTATTGCTACGACATTCATCACCGTCTCCATTTAGTTATGTTCTGAGGCTTTCAATGGATGAATTAGCTGAATGTGGCAGATTTTTTTGTTCAAGCATCTTTTGTCAGACTTAAACTTTTCAGTGTGTAGAGATCACACAGGGGCGCCGGAAGGTATAAAACATTGGTCCGGCAAATGAATAAATAACTGGGTGGGCGGAGACTAAGGGGGTGGGTGCGGGAGGGGGTTTTACCCCCTCCCGCCCAGCCAGGGGGAATGGGGGAGCGTTGTAAGCTCCCCCATCGGGGTCTGGGGCGGAGCCCCAGAAGCTTTGTAAGTTGTGCGTTTTTAATGTCCTAAACCATAAGGAATTTCACCAGTTCGCGGTTCGCCGCCCAAAAATCACAGTCGATTCGAAATCTGTAGAATTATCGTAATGGAGCCAGCTGTACTAGTATTTTTCACACCATTCGGCTCGAAACGAGCGCATCTGGTCCTTCGATCCAAAGGCAAGCTTAGGTAAAAGTAAAGACTTCGGGGGGTGAAATTTCTCTGGCATCGATGCAATCGATAAGCCAGTGGGCTTAGTCAAAGAGGACGATGGTAGCGATGACGACAGGTGCTGATCCATTGGTGTGTTTAGTTACAGTAATTTAATTAACTGGCGGCATTGATGTACACGTAGCGATAAGTTATGCGTGCGCGTATAACATACTGGATACTGCGTTTTCTATTCACAGCAACCAACATTACCTCTTTGTGTTTAATTTTAATAATAATATTTTATTTTTTAAATATTGGTCCGGCAATTGCCGGACCTGCCCCCCCGGCTCCGGCGCCCGTGTCACATCGGCTTTTGCGCATGTGTTTTATCTCATAACCAATAACAAAACATTCTATGTAAAATGTTTGACAAGTCCTGCTCACATCAAGTCCCTTGGTGATATTGAAAGAATGCTTTGTAAATCTGTAGGGAGGAAGCAAGTCATGCCTGTCACTATCTCTGCGCCATTCTGTCTGTCTGCAGAGAAGAAAATTTGTATAGATAAGCATATGTTCCATTGGTTTAATGCTTTACCTCCTCCATTGGATGTATTTGAAGCAGGTAAATGTCTAAAGCAGTTTGTTCAAGCAGTTTCCAATTCACTTATAGTGCTAAACGATCAGTATGAAATAGCTCATACTGATGTTCGATTAGAAAATATTTGCTTTCAGTGTTATTCTACAGGTTCATCAGCCGTAGCGATTTTCATTGATTTGGACAGGATGGGTCAAGCCTCAGCTACTGTTAACAAACAATGAATGGTTTGTAGGGGCAAAAGCTTTAAGTCCATTGTACAAGAAGGAATTCACAAATGAACAGATCGATTGGAGTAATCTTGGATGTACGGTGTATTGGATATTGAAGGCCAGGTCAGGTACTGCTCAAAACATAAAGTCGATTCATGATTTGGAGGTGGACGGTGAGTTTATGATTCCCTTCTCTTGTGTTGGTTATTAATCCTGTATCAATCTATATGGGGCAGTGCAAGAGAAATTCGGGCTTATGTAGGATTTTGAGAAAATTCCAAGACCACTAAAAGTAAGTAATGCTTGCCATTGAAATGTATCGAGAGTTACGTTAGTAACTCTCATATAGGATTTGACCCCGATTATGAATGTCATTAAAAAAACGCGACCCGCTTCTAACAAGACTCCCGACGAGCGGATGGCTTACCTTGTTATCGTCGTCGTACAAGAAGGCAACAACAAGCAGTTTCGTGTTTGTTTGATGTCACAAAACCGCGTGGTTGTAGAGAACAAAACAATTTTTGAAACTCGTACCCAGTCCCACGTATTTCTCGTTCTTCTTCTTCTTCTTCTTGTTCTTGTTCTTGACCACGCATAACTCGGGATAGGAACACTTTTAAGAAATGAAAATCACACCAATGGCTTCAGAATTCACTGGCATTTTCGCTTCTGTGGTCAAAACGTCTCGAGGCTACATGACATTTATCGGTGGTTGTGTTAGCAAATCACGTATAGCTTACTGCACTGACACGACTCGGATAGGTCCTACGTCGCTCTTTATACGAAGTACTAGCAGTATACATCAAATGTGTACGGTCTGGGCACTACACGTAGTGGTAATTAACTTTGGCGGTTATGTATTTTTAATAACGTGCACGTGCGTACTATAATCATTCTATCGTTTAGGTTTGACGTTCTTTGTAACTTAGTGAAGTTTTTTTTTCTCAAAATGCTTTCATGCACGTCAGGATAAGAAGAAAGCCAAACGACGAGCATAGTACCTCAAAACTAGAGACGACGTATTAGATTCAGCCCGAGCGGAACTACAAAGCAGAGCCTGAAAAGAAGCGGGCCTCTCAAACGTGAAAACTATCGAGCAGAGCCTGAAAAGAAACGGATCTCTCCACGCGCAAGGTATCGAGATGCGATTAGTAGGGGGGGGGGGGGGGGGGGGGGGGGGGGGGGAGAGGGTGCTGTCTGCTTCTGGCCCGATACAAAATGCGTTTGTGGGTTCGATCGCGCTGGGGCGACAATTAATAACCTCTCTTCTATTTCGTCCGCCCCTTAAAAGCCCCCTCAGATCCTGAAAAGGAACGGACCTCTCGACGTGCAAGGTATCGAGCAGATCCTGAAAAAAGACAGCGATATTGCCATAGTCCTGAACGTGCATCTCGCTCGGCGAAAAGAGTTAAGGTCACTCAATGGTATGTCGTACCTTTACAACCTCCCTCTCATATCAAGATGGATTACTTAACGTGCTATACGGCTCATAATCGGGTATGAATAAAAATCAATGAAACAAGTAAATAAAAACATTCTCTATGAGAAAGTTGGTGGCATATAGGATTTGAAGGCAATGGTGGTGTAAAAAGGAAGGAAACAAGGGTCTAGTAATAAGGAAAAATGGAATAGTCCTATATTTAGCACATTTCTATATGTAGGATATAGTATGTTGTTCGTGTGCTAAATATAGGACTATTCCATTTTTCCTTATTACTAGACCCTTGTTTCCTTCCTTTTTACACCACCATTGCCTTCAAATCCTATATGCCACCAACTTTCTCATAGAGAATGTTTTTATTTACTTGTGATTAATTAAAAATTCAGCGCTTTGTAGCTCTATGATACACTATCCAATTTTGGATGCGTAAGAACTGTTTTGTAGAGAGCGCTACCCTGTATCCAAAAACGGTTAAATTTGAAAACGTGAAAAAAAATTGCAAAAACCCAATTTTCTCTTGCACTGCCCCATATTCCAATCAGATGCTGTAACATTGAGAAAGGATTTGGAATCCTGTAACCTTGATATAGATTCAGTTTACTTTGTTGTGAAATTTGATTGACGAAGGTACCAGCTTGCATTATCAGAGTTCTGTGCACATGCATGTAGCAATAATTTAATTGGGCATTAAAATTAAGTGATATGCCTTTTGAGTAGCACCTATGTTTGTAGTAAGACTATAGTTGGTTTGGTGTCAACATCAAACAATTCATTCAACGCTGCATTAATGTTTATCATGTAAAATGGTAGCTAGGTGTGTGTCTTTAATTTAACAGTAATCCAAGCTGAATATATGGAGATGAAGAGAAAATTTGTTTTTGTTTATACCAAGCTATCAAAACAATAATACAGAACTATTGCAACGCTCTAAGCACTTACAAAAGTGCATAAGGCTGGACTAATCCATTGTACTGTCATTAATTTACATCAACCTCATGTTCAGTGTGGTTGAGAAGCATATTTTATTATACAAGTATGAAAAATGAAATACAAATTTACAAAGATGCATTAACAATAAAACTACACCTGTTAAACATGGAGAAACAAATGGATAAATGAGGCAAGAGCATGTACTGACTTTTGGTCATTTTATCATCAAACATAATTTAATTGTATTTCTTGCGTCAAAATGCTTGCTGATTGTAGTAGTTCAATTTCATTGACACAGACTTAATGGTTTAACAGTTACTTGTAAATGAATTAAAAAGCATTTTTGGTAGAGCACTGCATGTTATTTTTCATAAGGTGTTAAGAGTTTGAGTTTTTTGGTCAGCAAGTTGATATTGGTGTTTCCTGTGCTGTTATGTTAGTCATTCTGATTTCACATTGCAGGTTCAAGAGATTGCAATAATTTTGATCAACTTTTCTCTGATAAGGAATTTGGTACTCCTATTAAAGAGGTCAGACAAGAATGGATCATATAAATGAAAAGGCGAGTTCCAAAATGTTGCCTGAAATGGCTCAGACATGTTGGGACATGTGTTTGATGCTGAGCTCTAACCATGGCTTTGCAAAAATCACTTGTTGCACTGGCATTTGCATACCATGTGGATATGTGATGAAATAATGTGTTTATTGGGCTGATGAACTATTTAACTGCCGATGTCGCCTACAAGGCGCCGCAATGATTACGTTACCGAAATGCATCCAGGTGACGCAAGCTACATGTATGTTACAACCCCAGTACCATAAACAAGGCAAGCATATTGCAACACATGAAAGAAGACACTCACCTTGCACAGAGTTGTCTTTGCATGTGCAAAAAACGGCATGTACATGTAAGAAACATGTACACGCACACACACACACACACACAGCTCCAACCACCTACGCTGCATCTTAAAATGTCTCCCAAAACGTTCATAATTGTTATCACATCTCCTTACCTACATGTATCACTTGCTTTGCAAACCAATTACAATGGCTGGTAAACGGATAAGGGTTCCTCTGCATTGTCCATGCCTGTTCTTGGAAAGACCAATTGACATGGGATGGGTCACCAATTTTGCATGTATTTGCACTGAACGAAGAATACAAGCAAATGTTTGTAATGACTACAGCTACTTGTGCTCATCACGAGGCTTTACAAATGTACATTAAGCTGTAGAGAGAATTTAACCTCATGGCTGGGTAGTGCATGCTTAGCTCATGCATGTGTCTAATGCTAAAAATTATGCTGTCAACCCTGCAAATAATTATGTAGCCACTTGACTAGCCCCTCTGCGTTGCTGGCATGCATACATTAGTAATGGGATTGAGCTTTTTAATTTTATTATGATTGTAGTGTTAATTTTTATTGCCATTCTGCAGCTCAATTCGACTAATCACCAGAATCTTTGAAGCATCTACGTATATGTTCGGGCCCTTAGTAGCGCCCTCGCTACCGCTCGGGACACTACAGCCCAGGACCCTCGGGGATTCTAAATCACGTAGATCCCTCGGTTTCAGTGTCTAACCAATTTAGACAATAGCAACCAATAAATTATCGCGCAACACGATAACGATAACGGGAGGGATTCTATGTGCCCGGGGCACTTAGAATCCCCCCCATAAGAGTCCCTCTCTAGGTTTCTACCGCGTTTAGATACCTGCAATTGACCAATCAGATTGCGCGAATCACTTCCGCTATTGTCTAAGCAACGATTAGAACTCATATGGAGGAATTATTATTCATTATTAAGTGGCCTGGTGGCTGGGATTCAGGGTTTATGATACGGTTGAAAATGTACCCTGACAAAATGTCCTGACAATGTTCAAATTGAATGGACATGTATCCAGTTTGAACGGACGTGCATTTACATGTTTATAATCTTTACAATGCATTTGGATTGTAGATCTATCAGCCTATCCTTGTACTTGATGCACCACAAACACTTCAATGAATCAACGCATTCATGGCTTGTGGTCATCTTGTCGTTGTAGCCACATGCTTGAATCATACCCTTGTTGTTATCTACCTTCCATCTTTCAACAGTAGCGGCTCGCACATTGCAACATTTTGCATAATACACATTAGAAAAATATGCCCTATTCATAGAGATGTTAGGCCTTCCTAGCGACCAGATCGCCACTACCCACCAATAATGAGTTCACGCGGTGATGGAATCTCATTAGAGGGTGGTTTATGTCAACTACGCCCCTGTTGATCCTCCCAGCAGTTATTAACAGCGTACAAACGCGCCTTACCTTCATGCACCCATTGGCTCTCGAGAAAGAAAACAAACGTACCTGTACACACCTCACCCTTATACATAAAGGATGGCTCTAGATGGGCAGCTGACACCATGTAGGCAGGTTGCATATTTTTTATATTCAACACAAGTGGCATGATTGAGATGCATCAGTCAGCACATGAACAACCTACATATGCATGCATGTATGCCATCTTGTGCAAGTGCCGACCTGGGTACAACATGATGCAGCAATCACAGTTAGCCATAGGAGCACCAATGGAAGAAGCTCAAGGGCACCTGGACAAACAAAGCATAAAAAGTAATACCTCGAGTCGCGAGGACCAGTGTAAGTACAGATGGAGAAGAATGTACCTGGATTATCAGGCTTGCTGTAACGTTCAGAATGTCTGGATTGGGGGATACGAGGAGTTTAGTTATAATCTTAATCCTACCATACCACATGTTTTGGCAATGAGCACACCATTTTATAGATGAAAAGCATGACAGAAAGAAAAGGTACAGTATGTGGAGTGATAACCTTTTTATGCTCATGCATTTGCTACATGTCAATTGGATATGAAGGCAATTTGGTACAGCTAATGCACAACTTGTAGCTGTAGCATTACAATGAGACATCAGAAAATCATTCACATTTTGGACAGCGCCAACCATTCATATAGAGAACACAGGTCAATTGCGTTTCGGTCTCTTCTTTTTTATTCGCAGATGGACGCTGCAGACAAATGTCTGTGGAGTACGATCAGGTGAGGCTGGCTGCCACTGGGATTTAAGCTACATGTACATGTAATGTAAGAGTTGGAGGCACAATTGAACGGGTGTAGTTTTGGATGGAGGGAATAGGCTGGATGTGGGAGTGAACACACCTTTGGGTTTAGAGATAGAAGGGGAGGAAAGCTTACTTGGTAATTACACCGCTGAGACCTTTGAAATTGACTCAGTGAATATGGAGAAATATGGAGAAATACATGGATGCAATAGAGGTAGTAAAACACCATTTGAACCTTGTGGATGATGGCATTGCAAACTTTTGTCCCATGTGTGGTGTACAAGAGCTGTGACACCTTGAAAGAAGAATGGAAAAGGGTTTTGAACAACACATCCCTTGAATTGCTAGCCTTGTGCAAAACCCACTACAATAGAGTGCTTAATGAACAATTAGCTGTGTTGCAAGCCCTCAGGAGGATAGAGGCTAACTTTACATCAAAGGACACAATTAGGTGGGAAATGAAACAGTTTGAGAAGGAAGAGAAATTGTGCATGAGAGAAAAAGAGATGAAAGAAGTGAGAAAGAAGGTCAAACACGCTATTAGAGTTCATCGGGAGGGAAGGGTGTTCACAGAATATTGCTTGAGAGAGGGAAACAGTAACAATGATACCAGCCAGACTCATAGAGGAGGGAGGGATAAGGAATGGAATGACAGTTCAGGAACAGTAGCTCAACCTAGAAAGAAAGATGTGAATGAGCAAGTAGTTGGTACCATTAGAAGGAATGATAGCTGAGGAACAGTAGCTCAACCTAGAAGGGAAAATGAGAATGAGCAAGTATGTGGTACCATTACAAGAGATGTTGAAGTAGTAGTGCAACCAGGACTGAAACAGGCTGAGAAGGAATATAGCGGAAGAGAGGGTAGAGAGGACAGAGACCACAATAGGGATACAAACCTAAACGGGAGGGGTAATGTGGAAGCCAAGAAATACAGTCTGAGTGGAGGACCAAGCCAAAATGGGTGGCTTACGGAAAACATAACTTTAAACACACATGGTGGGAGCATGAATTAGGATCGAGATGGGAACAGGGAAGAAGATCATGGAGTAGAGGATGCCCACAGGGATGGAATGAGAGTGGTGATGGGAGAAGTCGTAAGTCTAGAGAAGGGATGGAAAACAGTTGGAATGATGATTGGAGGGGAGAGAGTAGAACGAGAGAAGGGATTAGTGGGGTTTACCAAAACTATGAAGGTGGAGGTAACTGTTATGATGGGAGGTACCAACCCAAGATTTCCAACGCCTAGGTGGGGAGGGTGGTCTTTTTAGACACCCTCTACACTTATAGACTACCAATAGGTGTAGAGGGTGATTTTTAAAGATGGTTGTCATCTAATTCTTTGTATAACCCTAACCCTAACCTTAACCAATACCTCCAGCTTCAAGGAGTGCTATGGGGAGCAAGCTTTTTATACTCTTCCAGCTATGCTTGTTTATTCATGGCAACATTTCATGAAATTCAATTAAAGACCATTGGAGGAAATAAAATCCTACTCTGGCTCAGATACATTGATGACATTTTCCTAATTTGGAAAGGCTCTTAATTGGAGTTTAATATGTACCTGGAGGGCATTAATAAAATCCACAGGACTATTAAATTCACTGCTGAAAGTAGTGACACAGAATTAAATTTCCTTGACACTACAGTGTATAAAGGTACTAGGTTTACCCAAACAGGTATCCTGGATATCAAGACTCACGTAAAGCCTACCAATAAACAACTTTACATGCACGCCACCTCATACCACCCATCTGGATGTAGGAAAGGCATTGTAATTGGGGAAGCTAACAGATACCTCAGAACAAACTCTAAGGAACAAGAATTTGTGACTTCCATACGTAAACACAACGCTAAACTTACTACTAGGGGCTATAAGCCCAGTATTACAAACAGATTGTTGTAAACCATATCATTTGCACGAAAGGGACCAAAAACTATTGGTCAACTATCAACCACAAAATGACGATGTATGGATCTTCCTTAACAAATTACTAATGGTCATTTAAAGTCGTTATTTTGATTTTAATGATATTATATTTTATGTAATATTATTAATAGTTACTTACACGAAACAACAAAGGAAAAATAAAAATACTGTCAACCAGTGATAAACAATGAAGGTCCAGCTACAGCAGAGCCCTTGCAGAGGACCTCACCAAAGTGAGGCTGAGTCTGCATATAATATGTATTATGAATATCTCAATGTAGAAATAACAATTATGTTATGGTTAATCATCCATGAACCAAGTATTGGTTTAAGGGTTATAATGATAACGTTATAATGATTTAAATGATACTACATATAATATCTCAATGTAGAACTAACCACTTATGGCATAAACCATGACATGGCCGGGAAATCTAAACCAGCTGCATACATCTCATCTCTAACCACATCAATGCCCTCAGACAATTGCTCGGTGACTTCAAAGGTCTACCTTTCTGCTGCAGTGAATGCGTACGATGCCATGGTCAGTCAGCCAGATGCCATCTCAGTTGAAGGTATACTTGATGTACCACTCTGCCAGCACGCACTATCCTCTCACACTGAAGAAGCTGACTTCACTTTTTTCTGATGCAACTGCTATCTCTGCGCCTCAAGCCCATGCATGGCTTAAAGTGCAGCCTTCACCAAAGTTAGGTCTTGCGTTGATGCCTGATGAAGCACAGGTCATTTTAAAATGGTGGCTTGGTCTTCCTTTGACACCTGAGGGCACACCATGCCCACTTTGTCATCACAACATGGATGCTTGGGGACATCACATGCTCACCTGTCGCTATGGGGAAGATGTAATAACCAGACACAACCAACTCAGGGACTGCATTGCTGACTTCTGCCACAAGGCATGCCTTTCCCCACAAATTGAGAAAGGAAGTGGCATTCTTCCTAAAGGACAATCAAGACCAGCAGACATCCTAGTGCCAAACTGGTCCCTCTCACGCCCAGCTGCATTTGACATAAAGGTCATCAATCCGCTTAATTTGCAATTTATACAAGAAGCGGCTCAAACCTATGGTCATGCAGCTGAGATGGGAGAAGAGGCCAAGCACTCAAGAAATGATGTGGTTGTGGAGGTGTTTGGGGGATGGGGCAATGAAGCCATCAATGTACTTTTGGCCATATCCAAAAAGGTAGCCACTCAACTCTGTCGACCTCTGAATGAGGTTATGTCGGGCATCTACAGTCGCCTCAGCCTCACCCTCATGAGGCAGAATGCCAGGGCAATTTTGGCCAGATGTGTCTCACCAAACACTTGCTGTGACTTTTAGTTATTTATAGTGCTGATGTTTTAAATTAATGTATTCTATAATATTACAATAATGTTTTGGTATCCTTATGGAACTAGCTTTACTAAATAGTAATGGTTTAATTGTTAAATGTCGTTATTATGATTGTAACGATACTACACGACAGATTTATTCTCAATGTTTTAAACATACAATCCTTATGGATGTAGATGTACTAACTAGTAATGGTTTATTTATTAAAAGTTATTAAGAGATACTACATGTATTATGAATATCTGAAATGTAGAAATCACAATTATGGTTTGACATCGGTTATTCTATACCATGCACATTCCAGATTAATTCTAAATCTAATAACATACTATCCTTTTGGATTTCGCTATACTTACTTGTAAATTATTCAACGTTGTTGTTTTATTTAAGATGATACTTCATCAATTTGTGAATATCTCAAAGTATAAATAACATTTTAAGATTTAACATGGTTTATCATAAACCATTATATCAGATTAAATCTAAATGTTGAAACATATATCAATATGAAACTAGAATTACTAACTAGTATAGGTTTCATTATTGAAAGTTGTTATTATGTTTTTGATGATACTTCATCTCTTTGTGAATATCTCAATAAAGAAATAACATTTATGGTTTAGTGTGGTTTATCGCAAACTGTGACATGCCGGATTACATCTAAATCTTTTAAACATGCTTTCCTTATGGATCTAGATTTACTAACTAGTAATGGTTTAATTATTAACATGCGTTGGTATTTAAAAGATACTACATGTATTGTGAATATTTCAATGATAAGAAAATATATGTTTTATAAACCATGAAATGCCAGTTAAATCTAAATGTATCATCCTTATGGATCTAGCTGTAGCAACTAGTAAAGGTTTAATCATTAAAAGTCGTTTTTATTCAAGATATAACATGTAATATCAATGTAGAAATAAAATAACACATGGTTTAATATGGTTGATGATAAATCAAGAACATTTCTGATTTAATCTAAATCAATAAAACGTACTCTACTAATGGATCCAGTAATGGTTTAATTGTTCGTAGTCGTTATTATGAATACATGTATTGGGAATATCTCAATGAAGAACTAACACGTTTTAACACGGTATATCATAAACCACGTATTTGCCAGATTAAATCTAAAACTCTTAAACATATCCGTATGGACCTAGATTTACTAATTTGTGAAGGTTTTATTATTAAAAGTCTTTATGATGAATTTAGTGATACTACATGTATTGTGAATATCGAAATGATGAATAACCTATTTGTTTAGCATGTTAATCATAAACTGTGACATGCAAGATTAAATCAAAATGTTTTAAACATCCTATCTTTATAGATCTAGCTTTATTAACTAGTAATGGTTATATTATGTTATTATAATTTTAGTGATACTAAATGTATTGTCAATATCTCAATGTACAAATAATTCTTAAGACTCATCATGGTTTATCATGATAACAAAACTAATGGTCGAGAAGTGATTGCAATTGCTGATATACATGTAGTTGTAGTGTATGACCATGAACTTCCCAGAACCCTGTGGAGATTGGGAAAGGTAGAGCAGTTGATGCGAGGATCAGATGGAGCAGTCAGAGGTGCATTAGTCAGAGTGAACAGTGGCAAATGGAATACATCATTCTTAAACGCCCAATACAACACCTCTATCCATTGGAAGTGTGTTCAGATTCAGGTAAAAGCAGTGATTCAGGTGAAAGATGAGAAACACAAATTGTGGAAGACACATAAACGACAGACTAAGTGCAACGTCCAAAACGAGCCGCATTAAAAAGAGCACAAAAAGCAATATTAAGCTTTATCAAGGAGTTAGATTTATGATTTAATGACTCTCACTCTCACAGTTGACTTCTAGTCAACGGGGGGAGAATGTTAGAACATAGATTACGTAACTACGTAACCGCATGTGATGTATTATTATAATTGTTGTTGTTGAGAGAAGTGCTTGACAACCGAGGAAAACTATATTGGAGTAGATTCATAGTCAATATAAACGCGAACTAGTTATGGGTTTAATTGCTTAACCGATTAATGTCAGAATATATTTGTTTAGCTAAAGTAGAGTTGTCCAACAACAACTAAATGAGGCAACAGAGGAATGTTATGTAGCTGGAAAGGTGATTCAACAACATAATCTGAAGCCGTAAACTTATATTTGTATCATTTTTCAAAGGGTTTGGAAGAATTCATTGGTAACGTAGAAAAAATTTTAGACGCTGTCTCGGCGGTAATCAGTTAAAGTCGTTATTATGAATTTAAAGGATTACATGTATTGTAAATATCTCAACGTACAAGTACCTCTGACATCTAATTGTTATAAACATACACCTGTATGGAAGTAGATTAACTAACTAGTAATGGTTTAATTATTTAAATTTTTTGAAGATACATGTATTTTGAATATCTCAATATAGAAATAACACATGGTTTGACATGGTTGATCATTATTCTTGAATTTCCAGATTTAATCTAAATCTTTAAAAACATTTATTGTGAATATCTCAATGCAGAAATAATGCATATGGTTTAACATGGTTTATCGTAAATAGTGATTAAATCTAAATGTATTGAATATTCTACCCTTATGGATCTAGATTTATTAACTAGTAAACGTTTAATTATTAAAAGTCGTTATTATGATTTCAATGATACTACATGTATTTGTGAATAGATCAATGTAGAAACAACATGGTTTATCATAAACCATGAACATTCCTGATTGAATCTAAAAAAATCTATGAAATATACGATCCTTGATTTATTAACTAGCAATGGTTTTGGTTACTTTGTTTTTCATGATACTCATCTCTTTGTGAATATCTCAATGTAGAAATAACACTTATGGTTTATCATTTTAAAAACCACGTATTGCTAGATTAAATCTAAAACATAAACATACTATCCTTAAGTATCTCGCTTTACTAACTAGTAATGGTTTCATTATTCAAAGTATTATTTATGATTTTAATGATACTACATGAATTGTGAATATGTCAATGAAGTAATTGCACTTATGGTTGAACATGGTTTATCATAAACCATGACGTGCCAGAAGTATTTTAAACATGCTATCCTTATGGATCTTCCTTAACCAGAAATGGTCATTTGAAGTCGTTATTACTACATGTTTTCAATGTAGAAATGACAATTGTTATAGTTTATTATAAACCATGAACATGCAATACTAAATCACACAAATTATCCATATTTACTAACTAGTTTTGGTTATTAGCTTTAAAGTCGTTATTATGGTTTTAATGATACTTCATGTATTGTGAATATTTCTATGTAAAACTAGCACTTATGGTTTAAGATGGTTGACCATTAACCATGACATGTCAGTTAAATCTAAATATTTGTTTTAAACATACTATCCTAGCTTTACTAACTAGAGTTTAATTGTTACAAGTCATTATTATTTTGACTCTACATGCATCTCAATGTACACGTAACTCTTAAGGTTTTAACATGGTTTATCATATACCCCGATAAACCGGACTATATCTAAAATGTTATAAACATACAACTATATGGATTTAGATTTACTAACTAGTAAAGGTTTAATTAATTGTCGTTATTATTTTACTAAAGGTACTACATGTATTTTTTTATTATAGATTTTTATTATAATTATTGATACAGTAAAAGCATATAAATACATGACACAGACACATGACACATGATACGCACAAAACAAGTAGCTAGCCTACTGAAGCTTTGGAGGAGGTATGGACCTGGACAGGATCGCGGTGGCATTGGTCCTGCAAGATTCATGCTCAACCTCCCGTACAGCTCATGGATGACCACTGACTTTGACTTTCCCAATGATGTAGCCAAACGGGACCCAAGATTAGAAAAGAAATCCCTAGCTGTCAAACCCCACGCCCCATAGGAAGGACTACGCAACAACAGGGACACATACCCCACCCAAATCTGCACACTTGCCGGTGTTGGCTTTAAGTTTCTCTCCTCGGTAGCCTTAGCTGCTGCACCAGCCGTCACTCCCGCTTCCAGACGAGTAAGTGGGTTAAGCGGAGAAGTGACAGATAGGTCCAGAGCTGCAGGCTTGCCCATGTACCAGTGAGGATGAGGATGTCTGCTGGATGGGTGTTGCTGTGGTCGGGAGTAAGGTTATGGTTTTTGGACACTAAGATGGGCATGGCGACAGGACTCGGCCACGATGTCCCGAAACCTGTTATGGCGATAGACAACATCCCCACCACGCTTGCATGTTGTGGCATGATGGCCAAGAGGATCAAGACTTTTTTCAGGACACAGTGCACATTGGACATCACCAGAAGTGTCTAAACCTAGTCACCACTTGACAGCAACTTGGAATTGTGATGGTTCAAGGTGGAGCCCCTGGCGCTCACATGTATTATGAATATCTCATTGTAATAGAAATTACGCATATGGTTTAACATGGTTGGTACTAAATCTGAACATTCCCGATTAAATCTAAATCTATTGAACATACTATCCTTATGGATCTAGTAATGGTTTAATTGTTAATAGTCGTTATTATGATACTACATGTATTGTAGAGTTACACGTATGGTTTGACATGGTTTATGATACACCATGATCATTCACGATTAAATCTAAATGTATTAAACACGCCTCCATACGGATCTAGATTCGCTGATAAGTCGTTATGATGATATTAATGATACTACATTCATTGTAAATAATTAAATGTACAACTTATACCATATATTTGCCAGATTAAATCTAAAACCTTAACCTTAGATTTACTGACTAGTAATTATTAAATTACTAAAAGTCATGAATGATACTGCCTGTATTTTGAAGATTCATCCAAATGTAGAACTAACAATAATGGTTTAACATGGTTTTTCATGAACCACGTATTTGTCCGATGATAATTTAAACGTAGCATCTTTATGGATCTCGCTTTACTTACTAGTAAAGGTTTAATTATTAAACGTGGTTATTATGGTTTAAGATATATATTGTGAACATCTTAATGTAGAACTCATGCTTATGGTTTTTATATTCCATGCATGTTCCAGATTAAATCTAAATCTACTATCCTAATGGATCTCACTTTACTATCTAGTAATGGTTTGTTTAATTATAATAATTATTAGATTACATCTGGATCTATTTCTTCTTATGGATCTAGTAATGGTTTAATTGTTCATAGTCGTTATGATACTACATGTATTGAGAATATCTCTATGAATAACTAACACTTTTTAACATGGTATATCATAAGCCACGTATTTGCCAGAACTTTTAAACATATCGTTATGATCCTACATTTACTTACCAGTTATTAAAGTCATTACGATGATGCTACATGTATTGTGAATATTTCAAAGAAGAAATAACACATGGTTTAAGACGGTTCATCATAAACAATGACATGCCAGTTAAATAAATAATACATACAATCCCTTACCAACTACTAAAGGTTAAATTGAAAGTTGTTTTTATTTTTTACATGTATTTCTATGTAGAAATAACACATTTGGTTTAACGTGCTTGATGATGAATAAGAACATTCCACATTTAATCTTTTAACCATACTCTACTTATGGATCTAGTAATGGTTTGATTGTTCATAGTCGTTATTATGATACTGCATGTATTGAACATATCTCATGAAGAGCTAAAAGGTCTTAACATGGTATATCATAAACCACGTATTTGCCAGATTAAATCTAAAACTCTTAAACATATCTTTATGGACCTACATTTACGAACTAGTAATGGTTTTATTATGAAACATCTTAATGATGAATTTAGTTATACTACATGTATTGTGAATATCGAAATTATGAATAACCATAACCGTTTGTATAGCATAGTTCATCATAAACTGTGACAATATAAAGCATCCTATCTTTATAGATCTATCTTTAATATCTAGTAATGGTTAAATTATGTTATTATGATTTTAATGATATTAAAATGCATTGTCAATATCTCAATGTACAAATAATTCTTAAGGATTATCATGGTTTATCATGATCCATGACATACCAGATTAAATCTGTTAAGCATACTATCCTTCGGATCTAGATTTACTAACTAGTAGTAATGGTTTTATTATTATGAGTCGTTTTGTTTTTCATGTCACTTCATCTCATTGTGAATATCACAATGTAAAAGTAATAAGTTTATCATAAAAAGTTTATCAAAAGTAAAAGTTTATCATAAACCACGTATTTGCTAGATCAAATCTAGAACATATAAACACTATCTTGATGAATCTTGCTTTACTAACTAGTACTGATTGAAGTACTAAAAGTCGTCAATTGTCTTATTAATGATACTACATGTTTATGAACATTTCAATGTAGAAAATACACTAACTAGTAATATTAAAAGTCCTAATTATTATTTTTATGATACTACATTTATTCTGAATATCTCAATGTTAATATAAACACTTGGTTTAACATGGTATATCATAAACCATGACATGCCAGAATTTATTAAATATACCATCCTTACGGCCCTTAACTAACTACGAATGTTTAATTATTAATTCTCGAAATTATGATTTTCATGATACTACATTTATTGTCAATGTAGCAATAACGCTTATGATGATTAATTCATGGATATCATAAACTATGACATGCCAGATTAAATTTAAATGTAATATACGAACTATACTTATACGAACTATACTTTTACTATCTAGTATATTGGTTTAATTAATTGTTAAAAGTCCGTTATTATTGTTGTAATGATACATGCATTGTGAATATCTCAATGTACTTAAGGTTTATCATACACCATGACACATCTGATGTTATAAACATACTACCTATATGGAACTAGATTTACTATCTAGCAATGGTTTAAAGTCGTGTTAAATTACTTTAAGGATACTACATCGATTTGATGTTGAAATACCACAAATCGTTTCACAAGGTTGGTCATAATTCGTGAACATTGCAAATTAAATTAAACACACTATACTCATTGATCTAGAAATGGTTTAATTTTTAATACTCATTATTTTAATGATACTACAATAATATATAATTACGCATCGTAATATAAAATCAAGTTAGAATACATTAATTTAAAACATAAGCACTATAAATAACTAAAAGTCACAGCAAGTGTTTGGTGAGACACATCTGGCCAAAATTGCCCCTGGCATTCTGCCTCATGGTTTGAGAATGGGCTCCAATGAAGAACTAACACGTCATACCATGGTAGTCATAACCCACCGATTTGACAGATTAAATCTATAACTATCAAACATCCTTATGAACCTAGATTTACTAACTAGTAATGTTTTAATTATTAAAAGAATTTAGTGATACTACATGCATTGTGAATATTGAAATGTTTAACTAACACATGGTTTAGCATGTTTTGTCATAAACTGACATGCAAGATTACATCTAAATGTTTTAAAACATTCTATCATCCTTATGAATATACC
>OY811972.1:7577229-7608519 GCA_963681505.1 Eunapius fragilis | reverse complement strand
GGACAATTACTAGTTTGAACCCATATAGGTATATGTTTATAACATTTAGATTTAATCTGGTGTGTCACTGTGTTATTACTTGGACATTGAGATACTTACAATATATTTGTTATCATTAAAATCTTAATAACGACTTTAAAGAATCCTTTATTAGTTAAGGATAATTATAAGGATATTTGTCATGGTTTATGATAACATTGTTATACTATGAGTGTTATTTATATTCACAATGCATGTAGTATCACAATAACGACTGGATCCATAAGGTTGGTATTGTAAATACATTTTGATTTACTCGTGCAGGTTCATGGTTTATCATTATAACCGTGTTAAACCATAACCATATAGGTGTATGTTTATAACATTTAGATTTAATCTGGTGTGTCATTGTGTTGATATCCCATGTTAAACCTTATGATTACTTGGACAATGAGATATGTACAATACAGCATCAATAGAATCCCAAACACAAATGTTAATAGCGGAAGCTGTAGCAGAACTAAGGCAGTGCGATTACGGGGATACATCGATGGTAAAAATTTGTAGAGGTGGACGCTAGTATAATTTATAAAGTGTAATGTGTAATGACTTAACAGAAATGTGATTATAGTAGAAAAAGATGTTCAGCATTGGGTAATAATCATGCAGTATGTAGAATAACACGCTTAGCTATTATCACTAAAATAGAATAAAAATTTTCTGGGGATATATGCTTGTAGTATCATCAAAAAATTATCGACTTTTAAATAGTTGGACAATTACTAGTTTGAACCCATATAGGTATATGTTTATAACATTTAGATTTAATCTGGTGTGTCACTGTGTTATTACTTGGACATTGAGATACTTACAATATATTTGTTATCATTAAAATCTTAATAACGACTTTAAAGAATCCTTTATTAGTTAGTAAATCTAGATCCATAAGGATATTTGTCATGGTTTATGATAACATTGTTATACTATGAGTGTTATTTATATTCACAATGCATGTAGTATCACAATAACGACTGGATCCATAAGGTTGGTATTGTAAATACATTTTGATTTACTCGTGCAGGTTCATGGTTTATCATTATAACCGTGTTAAACCATAACCATATAGGTGTATGTTTATAACATTTAGATTTAATCTGGTGTGTCATTGTGTTGATATCCCATGTTAAACCTTATGATTACTTGGACAATGAGATATGTACAATACATTTGGTATCATTATAATCTTAATAACGACTTTAAAGAATTAAACCTTTATTAGTTAGCAAATCTAGATCCATAAGGATAGTGTATTTAATCAGGTTTGATGATATACCATGAGTGTTATTTCTACATTGAGATATTTACAATGCATGTAGTATCACAATAACGACTGGATCCATAAGGTTGGTATTTACTCGTGCATGTTCATGGTTATCATTCTGAACCATGTTAAACCATAACTGTTATTTCTGCATTGAGATATCCACAATAAATGAACAATTATTAAAATCATTATAACGAATTTTAATAATTAAACCTTTACTAGTTAGAACCTCTACTAGTTAGAAAAGCTAGATCCATAAGGATAGTATAATCTCGCATGGCATGGTTAAAGATAGACCATGTTAATCAATAAGTGTTATTCCATTATTAAGATATTCACAAAACATGTTGTATCTTTAAAAAATAAAAACCTTTCAATTACTAGTTAGCAAGGACAGTATGTTTTAGATTTAATCTGGGAAATGTATGGTTTATGATAAACCATGTAAACCAAAAGTGTACATTGAGGTATTCACAAAGAGATGAAGTTAATCATGAAAAACAAAATTACCACTATTAATAAATAAACCATAACTAGTTAGTAAATCTCGATGTATTTGGCAAACTCTTCCTGTTGATAACCTATTACCACGCCTACAAGACCCTTATGTGCGATGGCATTGCAATCGATCATTGATTTGCTGTACAGCATACGGTAAGATTGAACGTTCTTCAATGTAGGCACACATCCAGATAAGGCAGCATGGCGCCGTATCAGTATTAGAATTCGATTCAATCTGGAATGTTCATTGTTGATGATAAACCATGTCAGATCGTAAGTTTTGTTTCTACATTGAGGTAGTAATCTCTTAAATATCAGAATAACGAGTTATAATGATTATACCTTTACTACTTAGTAAATAAGGAAAGCATGCTTAAAATTTTATCAGGCATGTCACTGTTTATCATAAACCATGCTAAGCAAGATTTCGATAGTCACAATCCATGTAGTATCACCAAAATCATCATAACGGATTTAAATAATTAAACCTTTAGGTTAATATAAATATTTACGAGTTTTAGATTTAATCTGGCAAGTCCGTCGTTTCTGATATACCATGTTAAAATTGTTCTACATTGAGATATTTTCAGTACATGTAGTATCATTAAAGTCATAATAACAATTAAACCAATTCTATTCAGTAAATGTAGGTCTATGGGATAGTCTGTTTAATAAATACAGATTTAATCTGTTCATATTTTATGTTAAACCATCTGTGTTAGTTTAGTTCTACAATACATATAGTATCATATAACGACTATTAAAAATTACACCATTACTAGATCCATAAGGATAGTATGTTGTATTTATTACCAACCATGTTAAACCGTAGCGTTATTTCTAAATTCAGATATCATATGTAGTACATTGAGTATAATAATAACGACATTTAATAATTAAACCATTACTAGTTAGTAAATCTATTTCCGGAAGATTACGGTGTGTCATAGTGTATGATAAACCTTAAACCTTCTGAGTTACTTGTACCTTGAGATGTTTACGATCCATGGTATTAATACCATTATTATCATAATAACGACTTTAACCAATTACTGCCATGATACGCACATCAGCGTCAAAAATGTGTTCTCCGTTAACAATGAATTCTTCCAAACCCTTTGAAAAATGATACGAACATGAGTTCACGGCTTCAGATTATGTTGTTGAATCACCTTTTTCCTCTGTTGCCTCATTTAGATGTTTTTGGACAACTCTACTTTAGCTAAACCAATATTTTCCGACGTTAAGCGGTTAATGTCAATTAAACCAATAAACTAGTTAATCGGTAAGGATGGTATTTACATTACAATACAAATTAGATTTAATCTGGCATGTCATGGTTCATTATATACCATGTTAAACCAAGTCTGATTTTTACATTGAGATATTTACAATACATGTCAATGTAAAAATCATAAAAATCATAATACATGGAAATCATAACATATATCAAACATGTAACTCATATACATGCAAATATCTCAATGTAAAAATCATAATTACGACTTTTAATTATAAAACTATTACTGGTTAATTATGCGAGATCCATAAGGATAGTATGTTTAAATGTTTTTAGATTTAATCGGGCATAAACATGGTGTATGGTAAATCATGGTAAACAATTAGTGTTAGTTCTACATTTAAATCATCACAAAACGTGCAATATCATTATGGCTTTTTGTAATTAAACCGTTACTAGTTAGTTAATCTAAAGTCATGTTTAAGGGTTTCAGATTTAATCTAGTAAATACATGGTTTTTGATAAATCACGTTAAACCAGAAGTGTTGGTTCTTCATTTATTTTTATCATAATAATTAAACCAATACTGGAGAATCTAGATCCTAAGGATAATATTTTTAAGAGTTTCAGATGTATATGATATACCACGATAAAACATAAGTGTTTGTTTTACATTGAGATATTTTAAGTACTTGTAGTATCGTTAAAGTCATAATAACGACTTTTAATTAAACCAATTCTACTCATGGTGCATGGGGAAATTAAGCTGTTGAAGTCCTTCTCACAGCTGGGTTCTCGGCTTGCCACTCTCACAAGCATTCCCAAGTCTGCTGTACTTAGAGTCGTCTATGGCAGACTCAACCTCCATCTAGTTGGGGCCAATGCCACTGCCATCCTCACCAGATATATTAATTAACATTAATTATGGGCTGTCTAAGATTGTATGCATGTGTATGTATGTATGTAAATGTTAAATTACAATATTCAAAGTCGTTATTATGATTTAAAAGATACTACATGTACACTTATCGTTAAGCATGGTTTGTCATAAGCCATGAACGTTCCAGATTTTAAATACAATCCTCGTGGATCTAGATTTGCTAACTAGTAATAGATTAAAAGTCGTTATTATTTAATGATACTAGTAAAAAGAACACTTATGGTTTAACAGAAATATGACATGCCAGATTAAATCTAAATGACTTAAACAAGTGTCACTATCTTTATGGCTCTAGCTTTACTAACTAGTAAAGGTTTAATTATTAAAAGTCGTTATTGTGGTTTAAAAGATACTACATTTATAATATGAGTATAGAAATAACACATGTGGTTAAATGGTTTATCATAAACAGTGACATGCCAGAAAAAATCCAAATTTCAACATACTATCCCAACTGTGTTGGATCTATCATTAAGATTTAATGTGGCAAATACGTAGTTTTTGATACACCACGTTAAACCATAAGTGTTAGTGGAACATTTAAATACATCTAGTATCATAAAAATCTCAATAACTACTGTCAATAATTAAAGCATTTGCAAATCTAGATCCATAAGGAGGTATGATTCATGCATTTAGATTTAATCGTGCATGTTCATGGTTTATCCTAAACCAATTATTTATAAATTGAGATACATGTACAATGATTGTAATCATAATAACGACTTTTAATACTTTAACACTTACTAGTTAATAAGGCTAGATCCGTCCATATAGTATGTTCAAAACATTTAGATTTAATTATGATTTACCATGTTAAACCATCAGTGTTATTTGAAGGGGCTTTAATAAAGTTAAAACGCCTCTTAATAATTAAATCATAACTAGTTATTCCATATGGATTGCAACTTTAAAGCATAGCATTTAGAATTAATCTGGCATGTCATGGATATTAAACCTTAAGAAGATTCCGATACATGTAGTATCATTAAAATCATCATAACGACTTTTAAGAATAAAACCATTACTAGTTAGTAAGGGTATATTCATAAGGATGATAGAATGTTTAAAACATTTAGATGTAATCTTGCATGTCAGTTTATGACAAAACATGCTAAACCATGTGTTAGTTAAACATTTCAATATTCACAATGCATGTAGTATCACTAAATTCTTTTAATAATTAAAACATTACTAGTTAGTAAATCTAGGTTCATAAGGATGTTTGATAGTTATAGATTTAATCTGTCAAATCGGTGGGTTATGACTACCATGGTATGACGTGTTAGTTCTTCATTGAGCCCATTCTCAAACCATGAGGCAGAATGCCAGGGCAATTTTGGCCAGATGTGTCTCACCAAACACTTGCTGTGACTTTTAGTTATTTATAGTGCTTATGTTTTAAATTAATGTATTCTAACTTGATTTTATATTACGATGCGTAATTATATATTATTGTAGTATCATTAAAATAATGAGTATTAAAAATTAAACCATTTCTAGATCAATGAGTATAGTGTGTTTAATTTAATTTGCAATGTTCACGAATTATGACCAACCTTGTGAAACGATTTGTGGTATTTCAACATCAAATCGATGTAGTATCCTTAAAGTAATTTAACACGACTTTAAACCATTGCTAGATAGTAAATCTAGTTCCATATAGGTAGTATGTTTATAACATCAGATGTGTCATGGTGTATGATAAACCTTAAGTACATTGAGATATTCACAATGCATGTATCATTACAACAATAATAACGACTTTTAACAATTAATTAAACCAATATACTAGATAGTAAAAGTATAGTTCGTATAAGTATAGTTCGTATATTACATTTAATTTTAATCTGGCATGTCATAGTTTATGATATCCATGAATTAATCATCATAAGCGTTATTGCTACATTGACAATAAATGTAGTATCATGAAAATCATAATTTCGAGAATTAATAATTAAACATTCGTAGTTAGTTAAGGGCCGTAAGGATGGTATATTTAATAAATTCTGGCATGTCATGGTTTATGATATACCATGTTAAACCAAGTGTTATATTAACATTGAGATATTCAGAATAAATGTAGTATCATAAAAATAATAATTAGGACTTTTAATATTACTAGTTAGTGTATTTTCTACATTGAAATGTTCATAAACATGTAGTATCATTAATAAGACAATGACGACTTTTAGTACTTCAATCAGTACTAGTTAGTAAAGCAAGATTCATCAAGATAGTGTTTATATGTTCTAGATTTGATCTAGCAAATACGTGGTTTATGATAAACTTTTACTTTTGATAAACTTTTTATGATAAACTTATTACTTTTACATTGTGATATTCACAATGAGATGAAGTGACATGAAAAACAAAACGACTCATAATAATAAAACCATTACTACTAGTTAGTAAATCTAGATCCGAAGGATAGTATGCTTAACAGATTTAATCTGGTATGTCATGGATCATGATAAACCATGATAATCCTTAAGAATTATTTGTACATTGAGATATTGACAATGCATTTTAATATCATTAAAATCATAATAACATAATTTAACCATTACTAGATATTAAAGATAGATCTATAAAGATAGGATGCTTTATATTGTCACAGTTTATGATGAACTATGCTATACAAACGGTTATGGTTATTCATAATTTCGATATTCACAATACATGTAGTATAACTAAATTCATCATTAAGATGTTTCATAATAAAACCATTACTAGTTCGTAAATGTAGGTCCATAAAGATATGTTTAAGAGTTTTAGATTTAATCTGGCAAATACGTGGTTTATGATATACCATGTTAAGACCTTTTAGCTCTTCATGAGATATGTTCAATACATGCAGTATCATAATAACGACTATGAACAATCAAACCATTACTAGATCCATAAGTAGAGTATGGTTAAAAGATTAAATGTGGAATGTTCTTATTCATCATCAAGCACGTTAAACCAAATGTGTTATTTCTACATAGAAATACATGTAAAAAATAAAAACAACTTTCAATTTAACCTTTAGTAGTTGGTAAGGGATTGTATGTATTATTTATTTAACTGGCATGTCATTGTTTATGATGAACCGTCTTAAACCATGTGTTATTTCTTCTTTGAAATATTCACAATACATGTAGCATCATCGTAATGACTTTAATAACTGGTAAGTAAATGTAGGATCATAACGATATGTTTAAAAGTTCTGGCAAATACGTGGCTTATGATATACCATGTTAAAAAGTGTTAGTTATTCATAGAGATATTCTCAATACATGTAGTATCATAACGACTATGAACAATTAAACCATTACTAGATCCATAAGAAGAAATAGATCCAGATGTAATCTAATAATTATTATAATTAAACAAACCATTACTAGATAGTAAAGTGAGATCCATTAGGATAGTAGATTTAGATTTAATCTGGAACATGCATGGAATATAAAAACCATAAGCATGAGTTCTACATTAAGATGTTCACAATATATATCTTAAACCATAATAACCACGTTTAATAATTAAACCTTTACTAGTAAGTAAAGCGAGATCCATAAAGATGCTACGTTTAAATTATCATCGGACAAATACGTGGTTCATGAAAAACCATGTTAAACCATTATTGTTAGTTCTACATTTGGATGAATCTTCAAAATACAGGCAGTATCATTCATGACTTTTAGTAATTTAATAATTACTAGTCAGTAAATCTAAGGTTAAGGTTTTAGATTTAATCTGGCAAATATATGGTATAAGTTGTACATTTAATTATTTACAATGAATGTAGTATCATTAATATCATCATAACGACTTATCAGCGAATCTAGATCCGTATGGAGGCGTGTTTAATACATTTAGATTTAATCGTGAATGATCATGGTGTATCATAAACCATGTCAAACCATACGTGTAACTCTACAATACATGTAGTATCATAATAACGACTATTAACAATTAAACCATTACTAGATCCATAAGGATAGTATGTTCAATAGATTTAGATTTAATCGGGAATGTTCAGATTTAGTACCAACCATGTTAAACCATATGCGTAATTTCTATTACAATGAGATATTCATAATACATGTGAGCGCCAGGGGCTCCACCTTGAACCATCACAATTCCAAGTTGCTGTCAAGTGGTGACTAGGTTTAGACACTTCTGGTGATGTCCAATGTGCACTGTGTCCTGAAAAAAGTCTTGATCCTCTTGGCCATCATGCCACAACATGCAAGCGTGGTGGGGATGTTGTCTATCGCCATAACAGGTTTCGGGACATCGTGGCCGAGTCCTGTCGCCATGCCCATCTTAGTGTCCAAAAACCATAACCTTACTCCCGACCACAGCAACACCCATCCAGCAGACATCCTCATCCCTCACTGGTACATGGGCAAGCCTGCAGCTCTGGACCTATCTGTCACTTCTCCGCTTAACCCACTTACTCGTCTGGAAGCGGGAGTGACGGCTGGTGCAGCAGCTAAGGCTACCGAGGAGAGAAACTTAAAGCCAACACCGGCAAGTGTGCAGATTTGGGTGGGGTATGTGTCCCTGTTGTTGCGTAGTCCTTCCTATGGGGCGTGGGGTTTGACAGCTAGGGATTTCTTTTCTAATCTTGGGTCCCGTTTGGCTACATCATTGGGAAAGTCAAAGTCAGTGGTCATCCATGAGCTGTACGGGAGGTTGAGCATGAATCTTGCAGGACCAATGCCACCGCGATCCTGTCCAGGTCCATACCTCCTCCAAAGCTTCAGTAGGCTAGCTACTTGTTTTGTGCGTATCATGTGTCATGTGTCTGTGTCATGTATTTATATGCTTTTACTGTATCAATAATTATAATAAAAATCTATAATAAAAAAATACATGTAGTACCTTTAGTAAAATAATAACGACAATTAATTAAACCTTTACTAGTTAGTAAATCTAAATCCATATAGTTGTATGTTTATAACATTTTAGATATAGTCCGGTTTATCGGGGTATATGATAAACCATGTTAAAACCTTAAGAGTTACGTGTACATTGAGATGCATGTAGAGTCAAAATAATAATGACTTGTAACAATTAAACTCTAGTTAGTAAAGCTAGGATAGTATGTTTAAAACAAATATTTAGATTTAACTGACATGTCATGGTTAATGGTCAACCATCTTAAACCATAAGTGCTAGTTTTACATAGAAATATTCACAATACATGAAGTATCATTAAAACCATAATAACGACTTTAAAGCTAATAACCAAAACTAGTTAGTAAATATGGATAATTTGTGTGATTTAGTATTGCATGTTCATGGTTTATAATAAACTATAACAATTGTCATTTCTACATTGAAAACATGTAGTAATAACGACTTCAAATGACCATTTCTGGTTAAGGAAGATCCATAAGGATAGCATGTTTAAAATACTTCTGGCACGTCATGGTTTATGATAAACCATGTTCAACCATAAGTGCAATTACTTCATTGACATATTCACAATTCATGTAGTATCATTAAAATCATAAATAATACTTTGAATAATGAAACCATTACTAGTTAGTAAAGCGAGATACTTAAGGATAGTATGTTTATGTTTTAGATTTAATCTAGCAATACGTGGTTTTTAAAATGATAAACCATAAGTGTTATTTCTACATTGAGATATTCACAAAGAGATGAGTATCATGAAAAACAAAGTAACCAAAACCATTGCTAGTTAATAAATCAAGGATCGTATATTTCATAGATTTTTTTAGATTCAATCAGGAATGTTCATGGTTTATGATAAACCATGTTGTTTCTACATTGATCTATTCACAAATACATGTAGTATCATTGAAATCATAATAACGACTTTTAATAATTAAACGTTTACTAGTTAATAAATCTAGATCCATAAGGGTAGAATATTCAATACATTTAGATTTAATCACTATTTACGATAAACCATGTTAAACCATATGCATTATTTCTGCATTGAGATATTCACAATAAATGTTTTTAAAGATTTAGATTAAATCTGGAAATTCAAGAATAATGATCAACCATGTCAAACCATGTGTTATTTCTATATTGAGATATTCAAAATACATGTATCTTCAAAAAATTTAAATAATTAAACCATTACTAGTTAGTTAATCTACTTCCATACAGGTGTATGTTTATAACAATTAGATGTCAGAGGTACTTGTACGTTGAGATATTTACAATACATGTAATCCTTTAAATTCATAATAACGACTTTAACTGATTACCGCCGAGACAGCGTCTAAAATTTTTTCTACGTTACCAATGAATTCTTCCAAACCCTTTGAAAAATGATACAAATATAAGTTTACGGCTTCAGATTATGTTGTTGAATCACCTTTCCAGCTACATAACATTCCTCTGTTGCCTCATTTAGTTGTTGTTGGACAACTCTACTTTAGCTAAACAAATATATTCTGACATTAATCGGTTAAGCAATTAAACCCATAACTAGTTCGCGTTTATATTGACTATGAATCTACTCCAATATAGTTTTCCTCGGTTGTCAAGCACTTCTCTCAACAACAACAATTATAATAATACATCACATGCGGTTACGTAGTTACGTAATCTATGTTCTAACATTCTCCCCCCGTTGACTAGAAGTCAACTGTGAGAGTGAGAGTCATTAAATCATAAATCTAACTCCTTGATAAAGCTTAATATTGCTTTTTGTGCTCTTTTTAATGCGGCTCGTTTTGGACGTTGCACTTAGTCTGTCGTTTATGTGTCTTCCACAATTTGTGTTTCTCATCTTTCACCTGAATCACTGCTTTTACCTGAATCTGAACACACTTCCAATGGATAGAGGTGTTGTATTGGGCGTTTAAGAAATGATGTATTCCATTTGCCACTGTTCACTCTGACTAATGCACCTCTGACTGCTCCATC
This sequence comes from Eunapius fragilis, assembly GCA_963681505.1. Classification (NCBI taxonomy): domain Eukaryota; kingdom Metazoa; phylum Porifera; class Demospongiae; order Spongillida; family Spongillidae; genus Eunapius; species Eunapius fragilis. The sequence goes on along the minus strand of OY811972.1, from coordinate 7,597,632 downwards.
TGATCCTCGCATCAACTGCTCTACCTTTCCCAATCTCCACAGGGTTCTGGGAAGTTCATGGTCATACACTACAACTACATGTATATCAGCAATTGCAATCACTTCTCGACCATTAGTTTTGTTATCATGATAAACCATGATGAGTCTTAAGAATTATTTGTACATTGAGATATTGACAATACATTTAGTATCACTAAAATTATAATAACATAATATAACCATTACTAGTTAATAAAGCTAGATCTATAAAGATAGGATGTTTAAAACATTTTGATTTAATCTTGCATGTCACAGTTTATGATTAACATGCTAAACAAATAGGTTATTCATCATTTCGATATTCACAATACATGTAGTATCACTAAATTCATCATAAAGACTTTTAATAATAAAACCTTCACAAATTAGTAAATCTAGGTCCATACGGATATGTTTAAGAGTTTTAGATTTAATCTGGCAAATACGTGGTTTATGATATACCGTGTTAAAACGTGTTAGTTCTTCATTGAGATATTCCCAATACATGTATTCATAATAACGACTACGAACAATTAAACCATTACTGGATCCATTAGTAGAGTACGTTTTATTGATTTAGATTAAATCAGAAATGTTCTTGATTTATCATCAACCATATTAAACCATGTGTTATTTTATTTCTACATTGATATTACATGTTATATCTTGAATAAAAACGACTTTTAATGATTAAACCTTTACTAGTTGCTACAGCTAGATCCATAAGGATGATACATTTAGATTTAACTGGCATTTCATGGTTTATAAAACATATATTTTCTTATCATTGAAATATTCACAATACATGTAGTATCTTTTAAATACCAACGCATGTTAATAATTAAACCATTACTAGTTAGTAAATCTAGATCCATAAGGAAAGCATGTTTAAAAGATTTAGATGTAATCCGGCATGTCACAGTTTGCGATAAACCACACTAAACCATAAATGTTATTTCTTTATTGAGATATTCACAAAGAGATGAAGTATCATCAAAAACATAATAACAACTTTCAATAATGAAACCTATACTAGTTAGTAATTCTAGTTTCATATTGATATATGTTTCAACATTTAGATTTAATCTGATATAATGGTTTATGATAAACCATGTTAAATCTTAAAATGTTATTTATACTTTGAGATATTCACAAATTGATGAAGTATCATCTTAAATAAAACAACAACGTTGAATAATTTACAAGTAAGTATAGCGAAATCCAAAAGGATAGTATGTTATTAGATTTAGAATTAATCTGGAATGTGCATGGTATAGAATAACCGATGTCAAACCATAATTGTGATTTCTACATTTCAGATATTCATAATACATGTAGTATCTCTTAATAACTTTTAATAAATAAACCATTACTAGTTAGTACATCTACATCCATAAGGATTGTATGTTTAAAACATTGAGAATAAATCTGTCGTGTAGTATCGTTACAATCATAATAACGACATTTAACAATTAAACCATTACTATTTAGTAAAGCTAGTTCCATAAGGATACCAAAACATTATTGTAATATTATAGAATACATTAATTTAAAACATCAGCACTATAAATAACTAAAAGTCACAGCAAGTGTTTGGTGAGACACATCTGGCCAAAATTGCCCTGGCATTCTGCCTCATGAGGGTGAGGCTGAGGCGACTGTAGATGCCCGACATAACCTCATTCAGAGGTCGACAGAGTTGAGTGGCTACCTTTTTGGATATGGCCAAAAGTACATTGATGGCTTCATTGCCCCATCCCCCAAACACCTCCACAACCACATCATTTCTTGAGTGCTTGGCCTCTTCTCCCATCTCAGCTGCATGACCATAGGTTTGAGCCGCTTCTTGTATAAATTGCAAATTAAGCGGATTGATGACCTTTATGTCAAATGCAGCTGGGCGTGAGAGGGACCAGTTTGGCACTAGGATGTCTGCTGGTCTTGATTGTCCTTTAGGAAGAATGCCACTTCCTTTCTCAATTTGTGGGGAAAGGCATGCCTTGTGGCAGAAGTCAGCAATGCAGTCCCTGAGTTGGTTGTGTCTGGTTATTACATCTTCCCCATAGCGACAGGTGAGCATGTGATGTCCCCAAGCATCCATGTTGTGATGACAAAGTGGGCATGGTGTGCCCTCAGGTGTCAAAGGAAGACCAAGCCACCATTTTAAAATGACCTGTGCTTCATCAGGCATCAACGCAAGACCTAACTTTGGTGAAGGCTGCACTTTAAGCCATGCATGGGCTTGAGGCGCAGAGATAGCAGTTGCATCAGAAAAAAGTGAAGTCAGCTTCTTCAGTGTGAGAGGATAGTGCGTGCTGGCAGAGTGGTACATCAAGTATACCTTCAACTGAGATGGCATCTGGCTGACTGACCATGGCATCGTACGCATTCACTGCAGCAGAAAGGTAGACCTTTGAAGTCACCGAGCAATTGTCTGAGGGCATTGATGTGGTTAGAGATGAGATGTATGCAGCTGGTTTAGATTTCCCGGCCATGTCATGGTTTATGCCATAAGTGGTTAGTTCTACATTGAGATATTATATGTAGTATCATTTAAATCATTATAACGTTATCATTATAACCCTTAAACCAATACTTGGTTCATGGATGATTAACCATAACATAATTGTTATTTCTACATTGAGATATTCATAATACATATTATATGCAGACTCAGCCTCACTTTGGTGAGGTCCTCTGCAAGGGCTCTGCTGTAGCTGGACCTTCATTGTTTATCACTGGTTGACAGTATTTTTATTTTTCCTTTGTTGTTTCGTGTAAGTAACTATTAATAATATTACATAAAATATAATATCATTAAAATCAAAATAACGACTTTAAATGACCATTAGTAATTTGTTAAGGAAGATCCATACATCGTCATTTTGTGGTTGATAGTTGACCAATAGTTTTTGGTCCCTTTCGTGCAAATGATATGGTTTACAACAATCTGTTTGTAATACTGGGCTTATAGCCCCTAGTAGTAAGTTTAGCGTTGTGTTTACGTATGGAAGTCACAAATTCTTGTTCCTTAGAGTTTGTTCTGAGGTATCTGTTAGCTTCCCCAATTACAATGCCTTTCCTACATCCAGATGGGTGGTATGAGGTGGCGTGCATGTAAAGTTGTTTATTGGTAGGCTTTACGTGAGTCTTGATATCCAGGATACCTGTTTGGGTAAACCTAGTACCTTTATACACTGTAGTGTCAAGGAAATTTAATTCTGTGTCACTACTTTCAGCAGTGAATTTAATAGTCCTGTGGATTTTATTAATGCCCTCCAGGTACATATTAAACTCCAATTAAGAGCCTTTCCAAATTAGGAAAATGTCATCAATGTATCTGAGCCAGAGTAGGATTTTATTTCCTCCAATGGTCTTTAATTGAATTTCATGAAATGTTGCCATGAATAAACAAGCATAGCTGGAAGAGTATAAAAAGCTTGCTCCCCATAGCACTCCTTGAAGCTGGAGGTATTGGTTAAGGTTAGGGTTAGGGTTATACAAAGAATTAGATGACAACCATCTTTAAAAATCACCCTCTACACCTATTGGTAGTCTATAAGTGTAGAGGGTGTCTAAAAAGACCACCCTCCCCACCTAGGCGTTGGAAATCTTGGGTTGGTACCTCCCATCATAACAGTTACCTCCACCTTCATAGTTTTGGTAAACCCCACTAATCCCTTCTCTCGTTCTACTCTCTCCCCTCCAATCATCATTCCAACTGTTTTCCATCCCTTCTCTAGACTTACGACTTCTCCCATCACCACTCTCATTCCATCCCTGTGGGCATCCTCTACTCCATGATCTTCTTCCCTGTTCCCATCTCGATCCTAATTCATGCTCCCACCATGTGTGTTTAAAGTTATGTTTTCCGTAAGCCACCCATTTTGGCTTGGTCCTCCACTCAGACTGTATTTCTTGGCTTCCACATTACCCCTCCCGTTTAGGTTTGTATCCCTATTGTGGTCTCTGTCCTCTCTACCCTCTCTTCCGCTATATTCCTTCTCAGCCTGTTTCAGTCCTGGTTGCACTACTACTTCAACATCTCTTGTAATGGTACCACATACTTGCTCATTCTCATTTTCCCTTCTAGGTTGAGCTACTGTTCCTCAGCTATCATTCCTTCTAATGGTACCAACTACTTGCTCATTCACATCTTTCTTTCTAGGTTGAGCTACTGTTCCTGAACTGTCATTCCATTCCTTATCCCTCCCTCCTCTATGAGTCTGGCTGGTATCATTGTTACTGTTTCCCTCTCTCAAGCAATATTCTGTGAACACCCTTCCCTCCCGATGAACTCTAATAGCGTGTTTGACCTTCTTTCTCACTTCTTTCATCTCTTTTTCTCTCATGCACAATTTCTCTTCCTTCTCAAACTGTTTCATTTCCCACCTAATTGTGTCCTTTGATGTAAAGTTAGCCTCTATCCTCCTGAGGGCTTGCAACACAGCTAATTGTTCATTAAGCACTCTATTGTAGTGGGTTTTGCACAAGGCTAGCAATTCAAGGGATGTGTTGTTCAAAACCCTTTTCCATTCTTCTTTCAAGGTGTCACAGCTCTTGTACACCACACATGGGACAAAAGTTTGCAATGCCATCATCCACAAGGTTCAAATGGTGTTTTACTACCTCTATTGCATCCATGTATTTCTCCATATTTCTCCATATTCACTGAGTCAATTTCAAAGGTCTCAGCGGTGTAATTACCAAGTAAGCTTTCCTCCCCTTCTATCTCTAAACCCAAAGGTGTGTTCACTCCCACATCCAGCCTATTCCCTCCATCCAAAACTACACCCGTTCAATTGTGCCTCCAACTCTTACATTACATGTACATGTAGCTTAAATCCCAGTGGCAGCCAGCCTCACCTGATCGTACTCCACAGACATTTGTCTGCAGCGTCCATCTGCGAATAAAAAAGAAGAGACCGAAACGCAATTGACCTGTGTTCTCTATATGAATGGTTGGCGCTGTCCAAAATGTGAATGATTTTCTGATGTCTCATTGTAATGCTACAGCTACAAGTTGTGCATTAGCTGTACCAAATTGCCTTCATATCCAATTGACATGTAGCAAATGCATGAGCATAAAAAGGTTATCACTCCACATACTGTACCTTTTCTTTCTGTCATGCTTTTCATCTATAAAATGGTGTGCTCATTGCCAAAACATGTGGTATGGTAGGATTAAGATTATAACTAAACTCCTCGTATCCCCCAATCCAGACATTCTGAACGTTACAGCAAGCCTGATAATCCAGGTACATTCTTCTCCATCTGTACTTACACTGGTCCTCGCGACTCGAGGTATTACTTTTTATGCTTTGTTTGTCCAGGTGCCCTTGAGCTTCTTCCATTGGTGCTCCTATGGCTAACTGTGATTGCTGCATCATGTTGTACCCAGGTCGGCACTTGCACAAGATGGCATACATGCATGCATATGTAGGTTGTTCATGTGCTGACTGATGCATCTCAATCATGCCACTTGTGTTGAATATAAAAAATATGCAACCTGCCTACATGGTGTCAGCTGCCCATCTAGAGCCATCCTTTATGTATAAGGGTGAGGTGTGTACAGGTACGTTTGTTTTCTTTCTCGAGAGCCAATGGGTGCATGAAGGTAAGGCGCGTTTGTACGCTGTTAATAACTGCTGGGAGGATCAACAGGGGCGTAGTTGACATAAACCACCCTCTAATGAGATTCCATCACCGCGTGAACTCATTATTGGTGGGTAGTGGCGATCTGGTCGCTAGGAAGGCCTAACATCTCTATGAATAGGGCATATTTTTCTAATGTGTATTATGCAAAATGTTGCAATGTGCGAGCCGCTACTGTTGAAAGATGGAAGGTAGATAACAACAAGGGTATGATTCAAGCATGTGGCTACAACGACAAGATGACCACAAGCCATGAATGCGTTGATTCATTGAAGTGTTTGTGGTGCATCAAGTACAAGGATAGGCTGATAGATCTACAATCCAAATGCATTGTAAAGATTATAAACATGTAAATGCACGTCCGTTCAAACTGGATACATGTCCATTCAATTTGAACATTGTCAGGACATTTTGTCAGGGTACATTTTCAACCGTATCATAAACCCTGAATCCCAGCCACCAGGCCACTTAATAATGAATAATAATTCCTCCATATGAGTTCTAATCGTTGCTTAGACAATAGCGGAAGTGATTCGCGCAATCTGATTGGTCAATTGCAGGTATCTAAACGCGGTAGAAACCTAGAGAGGGACTCTTATGGGGGGGATTCTAAGTGCCCCGGGCACATAGAATCCCTCCCGTTATCGTTATCGTGTTGCGCGATAATTTATTGGTTGCTATTGTCTAAATTGGTTAGACACTGAAACCGAGGGATCTACGTGATTTAGAATCCCCGAGGGTCCTGGGCTGTAGTGTCCCGAGCGGTAGCGAGGGCGCTACTAAGGGCCCGAACATATACGTAGATGCTTCAAAGATTCTGGTGATTAGTCGAATTGAGCTGCAGAATGGCAATAAAAATTAACACTACAATCATAATAAAATTAAAAAGCTCAATCCCATTACTAATGTATGCATGCCAGCAACGCAGAGGGGCTAGTCAAGTGGCTACATAATTATTTGCAGGGTTGACAGCATAATTTTTAGCATTAGACACATGCATGAGCTAAGCATGCACTACCCAGCCATGAGGTTAAATTCTCTCTACAGCTTAATGTACATTTGTAAAGCCTCGTGATGAGCACAAGTAGCTGTAGTCATTACAAACATTTGCTTGTATTCTTCGTTCAGTGCAAATACATGCAAAATTGGTGACCCATCCCATGTCAATTGGTCTTTCCAAGAACAGGCATGGACAATGCAGAGGAACCCTTATCCGTTTACCAGCCATTGTAATTGGTTTGCAAAGCAAGTGATACATGTAGGTAAGGAGATGTGATAACAATTATGAACGTTTTGGGAGACATTTTAAGATGCAGCGTAGGTGGTTGGAGCTGTGTGTGTGTGTGTGTGTGCGTGTACATGTTTCTTACATGTACATGCCGTTTTTTGCACATGCAAAGACAACTCTGTGCAAGGTGAGTGTCTTCTTTCATGTGTTGCAATATGCTTGCCTTGTTTATGGTACTGGGGTTGTAACATACATGTAGCTTGCGTCACCTGGATGCATTTCGGTAACGTAATCATTGCGGCGCCTTGTAGGCGACATCGGCAGTTAAATAGTTCATCAGCCCAATAAACACATTATTTCATCACATATCCACATGGTATGCAAATGCCAGTGCAACAAGTGATTTTTGCAAAGCCATGGTTAGAGCTCAGCATCAAACACATGTCCCAACATGTCTGAGCCATTTCAGGCAACATTTTGGAACTCGCCTTTTCATTTATATGATCCATTCTTGTCTGACCTCTTTAATAGGAGTACCAAATTCCTTATCAGAGAAAAGTTGATCAAAATTATTGCAATCTCTTGAACCTGCAATGTGAAATCAGAATGACTAACATAACAGCACAGGAAACACCAATATCAACTTGCTGACCAAAAAACTCAAACTCTTAACACCTTATGAAAAATAACATGCAGTGCTCTACCAAAAATGCTTTTTAATTCATTTACAAGTAACTGTTAAACCATTAAGTCTGTGTCAATGAAATTGAACTACTACAATCAGCAAGCATTTTGACGCAAGAAATACAATTAAATTATGTTTGATGATAAAATGACCAAAAGTCAGTACATGCTCTTGCCTCATTTATCCATTTGTTTCTCCATGTTTAACAGGTGTAGTTTTATTGTTAATGCATCTTTGTAAATTTGTATTTCATTTTTCATACTTGTATAATAAAATATGCTTCTCAACCACACTGAACATGAGGTTGATGTAAATTAATGACAGTACAAAGGATTAGTCCAGCCTTATGCACTTTTGTAAGTGCTTAGAGCGTTGCAATAGTTCTGTATTATTGTTTTGATAGCTTGGTATAAACAAAAACAAATTTTCTCTTCATCTCCATATATTCAGCTTGGATTACTGTTAAATTAAAGACACACACCTAGCTACCATTTTACATGATAAACATTAATGCAGCGTTGAATGAATTGTTTGATGTTGACACCAAACCAACTATAGTCTTACTACAAACATAGGTGCTACTCAAAAGGCATATCACTTAATTTTAATGCCCAATTAAATTATTGCTACATGCATGTGCACAGAACTCTGATAATGCAAGCTGGTACCTTCGTCAATCAAATTTCACAACAAAGTAAACTGAATCTATATCAAGGTTACAGGATTCCAAATCCTTTCTCAATGTTACAGCATCTGATTGGAATATGGGGCAGTGCAAGAGAAAATTGGGTTTTTGCAATTTTTTTTCACGTTTTCAAATTTAACCGTTTTTGGATACAGGGTAGCGCTCTCTACAAAACAGTTCTTACGCATCCAAAATTGGATAGTGTATCATAGAGCTACAAAGCGCTGAATTTTTAATTAATCATACATTTCAATGGCAAGCATTACTTACTTTTAGTGGTCTTGGAATTTTCTCAAAATCCTACATAAGCCCGAATTTCTCTTGCACTGCCCCATATAGATTGATACAGGATTAATAACCAACACAAGAGAAGGGAATCATAAACTCACCGTCCACCTCCAAATCATGAATCGACTTTATGTTTTGAGCAGTACCTGACCTGGCCTTCAATATCCAATACACCGTACATCCAAGATTACTCCAATCGATCTGTTCATTTGTGAATTCCTTCTTGTACAATGGACTTAAAGCTTTTGCCCCTACAAACCATTCATTGTTTGTTAACAGTAGCTGAGGCTTGACCCATCCTGTCCAAATCAATGAAAATCGCTACGGCTGATGAACCTGTAGAATAACACTGAAAGCAAATATTTTCTAATCGAACATCAGTATGAGCTATTTCATACTGATCGTTTAGCACTATAAGTGAATTGGAAACTGCTTGAACAAACTGCTTTAGACATTTACCTGCTTCAAATACATCCAATGGAGGAGGTAAAGCATTAAACCAATGGAACATATGCTTATCTATACAAATTTTCTTCTCTGCAGACAGACAGAATGGCGCAGAGATAGTGACAGGCATGACTTGCTTCCTCCCTACAGATTTACAAAGCATTCTTTCAATATCACCAAGGGACTTGATGTGAGCAGGACTTGTCAAACATTTTACATAGAATGTTTTGTTATTGGTTATGAGATAAAACACATGCGCAAAAGCCGATGTGATCTCTACACACTGAAAAGTTTAAGTCTGACAAAAGATGCTTGAACAAAAAAATCTGCCACATTCAGCTAATTCATCCATTGAAAGCCTCAGAACATAACTAAATGGAGACGGTGATGAATGTCGTAGCAATAAAAGATGACAATTCTCCATAATTTCTTTCTGCGATTTATACGACGACTTCATTTCATCCTCAACATCCATTCCAAGGACTTGGTAATCTGCCTCGCATACCACTCCGTAGCCGGTAAAATTGCTAAGTAAACATAGCGTTTTTGTGCTAGGTGTACATATAGCGACCGCTAGCTAGCTAGGTTACCGTAGCGATAACCGCCTGGTCTACTTAGCGTCCGCTAGGTTAACTGAGCAAACTGCGTGAAGCATGTAACGTTCCAAACATTGTTTTGATTCGTTTTTTTATGTATTTGCAACACTTTAAAATGCTATTAGCATTGTACAACCCTCCTATAACTGTTTTCATTCAAAAAACGTTTTCACTTCATTTTTAAAGCAGGTCATAGGCAATGAAACGTTAGTTACGCACATCATACCCTACGGACTACTCCACATTGACTTTTGGTGAATAGGGATGCATAACCCTTCCAGATTTGGGACCACACGATCCAAAGATGTTACCATCATTCTCATCTGAGCACTGAGAGCAGCAGTAGTTAGCATTTGGTGCTGGCTTGGAACATTCTTTGCATCTCACAGCAGTGCCATGTTTGGACATCTGCATTGTCAGCCTATCTTTAACCCGCCTAGTCTCAAAGTACTTCATGATTGGCATAGCCAAACAGTCATACTCTGAATGCCACCCGTCTGTTTGCAACTGTCCAGGCCACTTTATACGTGTTTCCATACGCAGCCATCCATCCTTAGCTCGTTGGCATTGTGTTACACACCACCTCCGAGTAGTGAGCTTCTTCCATTGGTGCTCCTGTGGCTAACTGTGATTGCTGCATCATGCTGTACCCAGGTCGGCACTTGCACAAGATGGCATACATGCATGCATATGTAGATTGTTCATGTGCTGACTGATGCATCTCAATCATGCCACTTGTGTTGAATATAAAAAAATATGCAAACTGCCTACATGGCGTCAGCTGCCCATCTAGAGCCATCCAACTGGCGATTGGAATAAATAACGACACATGGCAACAAGTCCTTTTTCGTCTACACCCCACAGCGGAAGCCACACTTTAACAAGTAGAAGCGTCCGCACTAATTCTGGAACAGGCGTCAACTTAGCAACAGCAGATACGTTGAATGGCAAAAGTGGATCAAGCAGCAGAAACACAAGGACACAAAGTGGTAGTACAGCTGAAAGATGGTGCTATTCCTAAAGTTTTTCCAGCTCTTCCTATACCCTTTCCACTAAAGAATGCAGTGGAAGCTGAGATTGACCGTTTGGCGGAGAAGGTATATTGGAAGCTGTGGATACAGCTGGAACACCTATTGAATGGGCTTCACCGATCGTGTGTGTGCCAAAACCAGATGATAAAGTTTGCTTATGTGTGGATTTCATGTGTACCATCAATATGTGGATCCTCATCCATTGCCCGGATTTGAGGACATAGTGGCCAAAATAGGTGGTAGTGAGTACTTTTCAAAGATTGACTGAAGGGATGCATTCTTGCATTTGGAGGTTGATGAACCCTCCAAAAGGTTCTTAATTAGACAATTTACTCACTAGTGTCGAAGACGTTTGCGCATATTGCGAGTACCACAGCATCCTTATCAAATGATACTTCCGATCCAAACGTCTCCCTTTCGATGTCAGTTTGCTCCTGCAATCTTCCAGAAAACAATGGATAAGATTCTCGCAGGTGTACCTAAAACAGCTGCATTTATTGATAGCATTATTGTTGCAGGCAGTACCAAGGAAGAGCACTTAGAGTTGCTCTGTTCTGTATTTTTAAGGCTGAAGCATGCACATGTTCGTGCCAAGTTATCGAAATGTTACTTCCTGAAATCAGAGGTTACATATCTAGGCCACAGCATTGATCGCCATGGGATTCACCCTACAGAGGATCACTTAGATGGTATCAGAATAATGCCCACACCTTCAAACAGAAAGGAGTTACGGTCGTTTTTGGGGGCAATAAATTATTACTCACAGTTCATTCCAAATTTGCGGAGGATGTGTGCACCACTGCGTGCACAAAGGACTCAGTACGTCGTGGCAGTGGTCCAGTGATAGTGACAGTATTTTTCATCATTTGAAGAAGATTTTATCCTCTGAAGATACATTCGTTCACTACAATGAGGACCTTCCCTTAGTCCTGGTAACTGATGCTAGTGACCATGGCATTGGAGCAGTACTCCTTCACATTTTACACGATGGGGTTGAATGACCAGTGGGGTATGCATCCAGAACACTCACTGATCATGAAAAACAAAACTCCATAAAGAAGCTTCAGCTATTGTTTATGGAATTACCAAGTTCTATCAGTACATTTTTGGCTGCAAGTTTGTCCTGCGCACTGATCACAAACCTTTGGAGAGAATTCTGAGTCCCAGACGAGAAGTACTAAAGATGGCTGCAAACAGTCTCCAACGTTGGGCATTGACTTTTTGCGCTTTTGATTATGACATACAGTACGTGAGTGGAAAGGGAAACATACTAGCTGACCCTTTGTCTTGTTTGCCACGAAAGAAACAGGGTGATGATGAAGAATTAAGCCAATCACTGTAGTATAATGAGATCTCACGTGAGCGTAGTATTATTAGATTTGATTGAGTTGTGATAACGTGCTAAGTCTTTGCGTGAGGATAATACAAGTCTTACTTGAACGGTGGCTTTACACCCGCGCTATATGAACGTTACAATCACTATTGAACATTCGACTTCAGGACTTCCCACTTACAAAAAGGGAGTTGCGTAGCGAACAACAATGGACGCTGCTCTTTGTCAGATCATAAAGTACATTTCAAGAGGTTGGCCAATGGACAAGAAACAAATTCCAGCAGAGCTTTGGACCTACTATGAAAAAATTGATTTACTGTCACTCGAAGAAGATATACTCATGTGGCAAGAATGGATCATTGTGCCAAGCACCTTTCGAAAAACAGTTCTGTCGGTGTTGCATGATGGTCACCCAGGAATTTGGACCAAGAGAGCATTGTCTCGCTTCTATGTGTGGTGGTGAGGCATTGATAAAGATGTTGAGAATCATGTCAAACTATGTAATCCCTGCCAACAGAACCGACGACGGGAGCCAGAGACATTGTTATGTAACGGAAGTACAAAGTGCAGGTGTCACGTGCTCGAACTAGATATATACGTGTGTATTGAATGTTTTAGGGAGTCTCTCTCTTTTTCTCTGGTTGTCTGTACCTCCCTCTTGTTATCTTATTAGTGTTACATTGGTGGCAGCGGTTCTACAATGACAACGCCAGGTCTTCCACTTCCCGAAATTGGTGAAAATGGCGAGGCAGAGTTTGAACGCTCGTGGATAAAGTTCAAGCTAGTAGCGGCGGCCAACAAATGGGACGATGCAAAAGCCCTACTGATGTTACCTGCACTCCTCCGAGGTAAATGAGTAGAGATATACGTATCGCTTCCTGACGAGAAAAAGGTCGACCTGGATACACTCAAGAGGGCACTAAAGGAGAGCGCTGGTCTTACCCGTGACCAGCTGTCCTTGTCTAAAGCTTTCTCCGAACGGAAGCAAGGGGTGCAGGAAAAGGTCGCAGATTTCGAAAGGGGGTTAAAAAAACTATTTCAAGAAGCCTATCCCGACGAGAAGATAACCACCTCAACCGTTCTATTACAACACTTTCTGGCTGGTCTGCGACCACAATTCACCAGGCAGATTCTGTTGCGGGGTTCACCAAAGGACATAGCGGAGGCTATTGAAGCAGCCATTTCCATCGAGCGTGCTCTGTCATTTGCAGACGAATCTCCGACTATGGTGCATGCAGTTGGAGCGACAGGAGGGCATGCTGATCATGGTGAGCACAAGCTGTTGGAGCAGGTTCTCCATCGCCTGGAGGCTTTGGAGTCTCGTTTTTCCAGACAGGAGGAACCTCAGCAATCTGATAAACGGCCTCGTCGAAGGTGCTACAGGTGTGGCAAGGAAGGTCATATACGACGGAACTGCCCATTAAACAGGTACTCAGAACGGGACACTGGCGGTCCACGTCATGGTGAACAACTACCTGATAAATCTGCAACCATGAATAAGGTGTGTGGTGTGAACTATGCTACGCTACAAGTGCATGGGATGTTGGGTAATGATCCTATAGATTTCTTAGTCGACTCAGGTGCAGCTGTGTCTGTGGTCACTAATGATATTCTTCCCGCCAGCATCCGTACACGAATTATTAGAGAAGCACCTCATACAGTGGGTGCAAATGGCAGTGCTTTGGATGTACTAGGTCGTTTGGAGATTCCAATCACACTTGGACAATTTTGTGCACCACATGAATTTGTAGTAGTACGGCATCTTACTGTCCATTGTTTATTGGGTATGGATTTTTTGCATCGTTATGGAGCTGTAATTGACTGTGTTAAAAATACACTGTCATTGTCACCAGTTTCAAACCCTCTGCCCCTTGAATCCAAGCGTAACTCACCAACGATTGTGTCGAATGTGACCATTTCTGAAACTGTGGAGATTCCTGCTAGATCTAAAATGCTTATCGGTGGAACCTTGGCATACCCTAGCATGTTGGTTGGCCAGGAGGGTTTATTGGAGCCTACCTACTGTACAAAGGTCAGGGAAAACTACTTGTGTCATGGAGCCTGAACACTGTGAGCCATGACAACCAATTGATGGTGGGGGTAGTTAATATTGGTCAAGCTCCCATAACACTGTATTCTGGAACCACAATAGCTAGTTTCAGCCCAAACATACCTGTACATCCCATCAGCCAGACGGATCGGGATATGATGAATGCTACTATGCCTAACATAGATCTCAATGGTACAGAGCTCAATGATTCACAAAGACGAGAGTTGGAGGCTTTGATTTCAGAGTTTTGAGACATATTTGTGTTGCCGGGGCAATCCTTAGGTCGGACATCTACTATCAAGCACTCCATCAGAGTGGAAGGCCCCCCTGTTCGGCAACCATTACGACGCATTCCTTTTGCTCTACAAGACACAGTGCGAGCAGAAGTCCAGAAAATGCTGAAAAAGGCGTTATCAAAGAAAGTTCCAGTCCATGGTCTTCTCCAGTGTTAATGGTGAAGAAGAAAGATGGCACATGGAGATTCTGTGTTGATTATCGGAAACTCAATGCCATTACTCACAAGGATGCTTACCCATTACCAAGGATCGACGAGACTTTGGAATCACTCTCTGGATCCCAGTTTTTCACCACACTGGATCTAGCATCAGGGTATTGGCAGGTTGAGGTAGAAGAAGGAGATAAAGAAAAAACTGCCTTTTCTACACGAGAGGGCCACTTTGAATTTAATGTTATGCCTTTCGGTTTAACCAATGCACCAGCCACCTTTGAGAGACTCATGGAGTGTGTTCTGGCAGGTCTTACTTATGAACAGTGCTTAGTGTACCTGGACGACATAGTTATATTTAGCACAACATTTCCTCAGCATCTTGAACGTCTGACAACTGTCTTTCAGCATCTACGTAAGGCTGGTCTTACACTTAAGCCTGAAAAGTGCCACTTTGCACGGAAGGAGATTCGTTATCTGGGCCACATTGTGTCCAGTAAGGGAGTCCAAGCTGACCCAGACAAGTTAAAGGCCATAACATCATATCCTGCCCCACATGACATCAAGGAGCTTAGGCAGTTTCTTGGATTGAGTAATTATTACCGTCGATTTATTGAGCACTACTCAGATATCACGGAACCCCTACACAAACTTACTCGGAAGTCTGGAGCTGGTTATCAGTGGTCAGATGAATGTGACAATGCATTCAGAGTCTTGAAACAAAGACTGACAACTCCACCAATCCTGGCATATCCAAATTTCGCTTATCCATTTATACTGGCAACTGATGCTTCAGGAACCGCCTTAGGAGGATTCCTAAGCCAGACAATCAATGGTAGCGAGCAAGTGATAGCATACTGGAGCCGTCAAATGAATAAAGCAGAGAGAAGGTATTCAACAATTGAAAGAGAAGCATTAGCAGTAGTAGCAGCAGTTAAGGAATTTTATCCCTACCTCTATGGCCGGTCATTTACATTGCTCACCGATCACAATCCACTGACATCACTGCAAGGGCTCAAAGATACAGGAGGACGACTGACTAGGTGGCTCCTCTATCTTCAGCAATTCGACATGAAGGTGTTGTACAGGCCAGGGAGGTGCAATGGGAATGCTGATACAATGTCACGAAGACCCGATGACAGTGCGGACCAGGTTGCTGTAGTAAATGAAATAACCTGTCTAAGTAACACAGACATGCTGCGACAAGAACAAGCGAATGATGTCTACATTGCAGAAATTATGCAGAAGCTTCAGACAAATGGGAGCAACCGTAAACAAGGAGAATACCTTCTGAAGGAAGGACTTCTAATGAGACAACAGGGAGGAAGTGATGGTTCACGCACACAGCTAGTGGTTCCTGTGACTCTAAGACAAATGGTCCTGGAAGAACTCCACGACAAATCAGGACATTTAGGAATTCATAAGACCTTGGAGAAGGTTAAGGAACGCTTCTTTTGGGAAGGATGTGAACAAGATGTCCGAAATATTGTCCAACAATGTGAGCGGTGTCAAAAAAGAACTAACCCGGTTCCAACTCAGCATACTCCCATTGGAACTATTGAGAGCAATCATCCATTTGAGAAGCTCTCATGGGACATTATGGGTCCATTGCCAGCTGCAGCAAGTGGATGCAGGTATGTCCTGGTGGTGACAGATCTGTTTACGAAATGGGTTGAAGCATTCCCATTGAAGTCCACAGACAGTGTCACACTTGCGAGGGTACTGGTTGATGAAGTTATTTGTCGCTATGGTGTGCCACATTATCTGCATAGTGATCAAGGGGCTAACTTCGTGAGTGTAGTTATATAGTCCCTCTGTTCAAGGCTGGGGATAAAACGGACACAGACTACCCCTTACCATCCACAAGGGAACGGACAGGTGGAGCGTTTCAACCGAACCTTGGAAGCGATGCTCTCTAAGGTTGTTGCAGAGCACCAGAAAGACTGGGATGAACATCTGCAGACTGTCCTGTTTGCTTATCGAACAGCGGTTCATGACTCTACTGGGTTTACTCCTTTTTCTGTAATGTTTGGTCGCTCACCTACCTTACCAGTGGATGTGATTTTGGGTCGTACACAGCAAGACCACTGCACACAGCTCCCTCACTATGTGCGAAAACTACAACAATCTGTAAAAGCGGCATTTTCTGAGGTACGTCAGAGACTTGTTTCAGCTCATCAACATCAGAAAAAATCTGCAGAGGCCCACAGTAAATCAAGAAGTGAAGAAACTCAATTTCAGATTGGCGACATAGTATGGTTGTACACCCCTGCTGTTAAGAGTGGTTTGAGTCGCAAGTTGTCGTCTTTCTGGCGAGGTCCCTATACAGTCATCGATAAAATCAGTACTGTTAACTATAGAGTGCAATTGATTGGCAGTACGAAATGCCTGATTGTGCATTGTAACCGCTTAAAGCCATACAACGGATGCCCAAAAGAAGTTGAGACCAACTTGACTGGGGAAGAACCGAAGTCTCAGGAGAAGAATGTCGCACAAGATCATGCAGGCTACACATGGGTTGAGTGTGAGGATGATGTGAATCATGGAGGAGAGGAGATTGAAAGAGACCTGGTGGAAAATGAACCTGTGACACAGGGTCCTGTGGAACAGTTGTTGGAGGCAAATGTACCTCTGCCCACAGATCAAGTAAATGACACAGCCCCTGAAGTCACTGCCGAAGCACAAAGTAACAGGAGGTACCCGTGTCGCAACCATCGACTGCCAGAACGATACCGAGATTACATTCGTTATTGACGTCTTGTGAGGACACAAGACACTTATGGAGGGGGTGATGTAACGGAAGTACAAAGTGCAGGTGTCACGTGCTCGAACTAGATATATACGTGTGTATTGAATGTTTTAGGGAGTCTCTCTCTTTTTCTCTGGTTGTCTGTACCTCCCTCTTGTTATCTTATTAGTGTTACAGTTATACTCATGGTGTGCCCCGGCCGAACCATGGGCTCGAATACATATTGACTATGCTGGACCATTTGACAGGAAATTTTGGTTAGTAGTCATAGATGCATTTTCCAAATGGTTGGAAGTTAAGCCACAAATGGCTACATCTACCAGCACGATCAAATCTCTTCGGGAGATGTTCTGTCACTTTGGGTTACCGAAAACCATTATATCAGACAATGGACCACAGTTCTATTCAAATGAATTTCAGGAGTTCTGCCACAGCAACAACATTGTGAATGTATGCTCCACACCGTATCATCGAAAGACTAATGGCTTAGCGGAAATTAACGACGGTTAAAAGCAAAGGCGTAGACAAGTTTTTTAGGGTGGGGCTGTCCGCCTTAGGCCCGGTACGAAAAGCAGGGGGGAGGGGGTACTATCCGCTTTAGGCCCTATACGAAAAGCGGGAGGGCGGGGGGGGGGGGGGGGGGATGTGTGCTGTACACTTCAGGCACAATACGAAAGGCGGGAGTGGGGGGGGGGGGGGGGGGGGCTGCTCAGCGGAAGAGGGGGAGGGGGAGCCGTGGTACCTTATATGAAAGGACAACTGTATGATCTATTGAATAGCTTGCACTTTACAAAATTTTTATAACTCAAGTGCAAAAATCCCCCCCCCCCCCTTGTCTATGCCCTTGAAGAGGCAATCTCACTTTGAATTGGTTTAATTTTGTTTTGCTCAGCAATGACGTCATTTAAACACGCGCGGACCAATGAATAGAAATCTCTTATTTGCACCACGATAGCATTTGCAGCATCTGTCTAATTGCCCGATAAGTTATGCGTCTTAGCCGACTCTAACAGACACCTGAAGATAATGTAACGACTTTGGTTAGCACAACAGTAGCAGCCCCGGATCCAGGATTTGGCTAAGGGGGGGGGCGGTTTTACTGGAGGGGCGGCACATTGACAATGAATGCATGTATGGAACGCCGTATGTTGCAAAACTTTTCACCAGGGAGCGGGCCATGTAGTCAGCAATGAATTATATTTCAGCGCCCCCTAATGTGCACGTTACGCGCCCCCCCCAAAAAACTGAACCTGGACTCAATAATACCTACGCGCCCGCCCTGGTAGCATTAATTCATGAATTTCATTAACGTGATTTGGAGAGGGGGCGCTAACAACAAGAGGGGGGGGGGGAGAGGAGAAAGAGGGGTTGGTTGGCTTAAACGATTGATGTGTTACCACGGTTCTGTGTGTACAGGTGTATGTATATGTGTATTGAGAAGGGTAGGAGAACCTGAAAAGTAAAATATTATATAGCAACTGAAATGTTTTTAATTTTTTTATATTGCAGTAATATAAGGTTACTTTTTTTAAATACACAACATTCTAACACACACAAATGAAATCAACAAATAATAAATAAAAATGATTAAGAGATAAACAATTAAGATTTTTAAGCATGACATTTAGGCAAGATAGTGGGCAACCCTGCTCCATCATCCGTACCAATTGCACTCCTCCATTTGGTGCGAGAGCCCCTCAGACAAAAGTTTGTTGCTCTGAGTATGGCGAATGAGAGTAGTGCTCTCATCCATCCTAGTACTTCACTGTTGGATTTGTCCCACTTATGGGCAAGTTTCTGAGCAAGTTGTTTGACAAAAAAATTTGCTTCTCGACCAGGACTCCGTCAACTGACACAACAAGAGGTGTGAAGGAGGCTCAGCGAAGAGCTGCTGCTTCTGAGTATTTCTTCTTCAGAATGGCAGTAACAACTCGTTGTGAGTGCGACGGGGCGTCAGTGTCTGTGACACTTACATCAAACAACGCCACTGTCTGGGGCTGCCATACACCTATGATACTAAGATCAGCAATTAGGGAGGGTACACCTTCTGGATCATTTGCCTCTTGTACGATTGGTTCTTTTACGACTTCCTTGTAAACAAGTGATGCTAGGTCGCCAATAACATCTCTAATTTCATTACGACGTGTTACTAGACCTCCCTTCTTGCAGTCAAGAGCATGTTCCAAACTGGTTGCAGCTCCGCATCCATCGCAATTGGCTGGCACAAAAATGTAAATACGACTAAATATGTTTATAATACGTACTATATTATGTGTTATGAGACACTTACTATTTTTAATCGTGCATGTCATTGTTTTCATTGATGGCCCCAAATTAATCTATATATCTCAATGATAATGTCTAACAATTCTTCCCTAGTGTTCTGGTGTTTTACTCCATGTCTTCTGCATTGAGCTTTCACAAACAATTAATACTTGTTTTAAATTCAAACTGGTATAACGTTCATGCAAAATTTGTTTCCATGCATTAGCACTTGCTGCACATTGTGCTAGCAGAGCTCTAACATTGGCCCTTAACTGATTACCTGGGATTTGGAACAACTCAGCTGAAAAGTGAAACATGTTCCAAGCTAGTCGATATATATTTTTGCCTACATTGTTTCTTATTGGCAACATGCGTAATTCTTGACTGCAAGGGTGTACAGACCCAACCAATTTCCTTGCACTTGGGGATCACTAACAGCATGTTTCATTAATTACTTCAAGCTGCGGACACAGCTAGCTGTAACACTCATTATCAGTATTGAGTATAGTGATGTAATGCAAGGCAAAGTGCAGCTGACTTGCTTTGTGACCAATTAGGAATCAGAACATCACAGCTAGATGGCTGAGTCCTGCTCTTGTCTGATCCCTCGAGCACTCTTATCTATACTTTACAGCCCGCACAGGACAAGGCAATAATAGTGTGGTATGTAACCACATCAGCATCATGCTTGCATGTCAGGAAGCGATGGCCAAGGCCAGTGATCCAGTGAAGGTTTAGAACAATCCAAGCAAGTTAACCCTATATATAACAAATACAGGTAAAATATTTGGCGCTTGGAGGTAGGGACGGGGGGGGGGGGGGGGGGGGGGGTATAGTTACATGAATATGTGGACTGCATCCCTCTGGGAGGATTAATTGTACGTGAAGACAATAATGCAGGAGACGAAATTTGTTAATTGTACCATAA
>OY811972.1:7438341-7577029 GCA_963681505.1 Eunapius fragilis | reverse complement strand
AAATACCCCACAATCATTCATGAAGTATAAGGCAAGTGTTAGTTTTTTTTCAGCTCCACTGCCCGCTCTTGTTCAAATCAGTTTGTCATTATAGATAGTATAGGGAGTACTTTAAAGGCTTCCATCGGCTTCAAGGAACCCAGTGGAAACAAATTCAGATCTGAAGCGGTTCACACTGCATTACAACAAAAGACGTCATCATCCCCCCCCCCCCCCCCCCCCCCCTCTCTCATCCATCACTGTATGAGCTGACACACACATACACACACTTACACATACACATACATAGTCACCTCATGGTGGGGCAGAAGGTGCGTTAAATTGTGTTCATTACTCTCGCTTTCAATTCGCTTCAACTACCGATGCTCATAATAAGGACAAAATCTGACCTGAACAACAATTTAATGTGGGCAGTGGAGCTGAGACAAATAATACTGGCTTTATACAATTATAGCTTTCAATATCTTCTTTCAACGGGCCTTGCCCACATGATCTGAAAGATGTCTGAATAGCCTTCTACAACTTTATAACATAGGCATATAGCTGTAGAGATTTAATTTCTTGCAAATAGCAATTTGATGAAGGCTGGTATATAGTTATGGCATTTTTCTATCATGAACGAGTGTGAACGTATTTCAGCTGTTGTATGGAACAAGATTAGCACGAGGCTATGAATATTCAGCAGCTTCAAACAATGAAACATGTTGTTTTAAATTCATATATGCATGCATGAACGTTATTAAATCAGTGTTCTAATTTGTATTCAAAAGTGAGGAATACATTAATACCTAACATTGATAATAGGGGATTAATGGTGCAATACGATTATTTGTGTTGCTCTTTTAGAATAAACGATTTCAATGTATTGCTAATACATATAATGACAGTTGCGTACTTTATGTGCACAATCAGAGCTCACATGCAGTTGACATGTGAAAGAGGGCTACTGCACATGCTCAGAACTATCAATATAATAGAGGTATTTCAACATTCGATTGTGATGAATATGAGATCATATATTTGGGAGCCTAGTTATCGCAACATGAGAGAAGAACATCTAAATAGACATTATTATTGAGATGTAGATTATTGGGGACCATCAATGAAAACTCATTATCAACATTGAATGACATGCACGATTATAAATGGTAAGTGTGTCTCATGTATCAAATTACATCACCACTACATATCACTGATATTTTTTGAATAATTAGTCGTATTTACATTATATATTACTTTATACACAGAACCGATGGCACATCAATCGTTTACCCCTCTTTCACCGCCCGCCCCCCCCCCCCCCCCCCCCCCCCCCCCCCCCCTCGTTGATGTTAGCGCCCCCCCCCCTCCAAATCACGTTAATGAAATTCATGAATTAATGCTGCCCAGGGCGGGCGCGTAGGTATTATTTTGGGGCGCGTAACGTGCACATTAGGGGGCGCTGAAATATAATTCATTGCTAACTACATGGCCCGCTCCCTGGTGAAAAGTTTTGCAACATACGGCGTTCCATATGCATGCGAAGCCAGGGGCGGATACAAAAAGCGGGGGGGGGGGGGGGGGGGGGGGGGGGGTGCTGTCCGTTTTAGGCCCGATCCAAAAGGGGGGGGGGGGGGGGGGGGGTGCTGTCCGTTTTAGGCCCGATCCAAACGCATGGGGGGGGGGGGGGGGGGGGGTGCTGTCCGTTTTAGGCCCGATTCAAAAGCGGGGGGGGGGGGGGGGTGCTGCTTGCCGTTCGATGATTTATATCTTGGTTTGTGCGCGCGTGCGTGATAGTGCGTGGGGAATGGAGCGGGGAGGGGGGGGGGGGGGGGGCGGCAATTGGTCCCAGAGGGCGGCATTTCGTATGAATGGGGGGGGCGGCCGCCCCCCCCCGAGCCTATGCTGGATCCGGGGCTGAACAGTAGGTATAATCACACAAAAGACACAATAGTACAGCACGCGATTATTGGAGCCTCCTGTTACAATAACATGCGGACACATCCTGAAACGATTAGTACACATGGCGTGCTTTAAAATTAAGCGTTCCTGTCGCGAGTTATGCTATCCCGAAGGAAGAAGAAAACGACGACGACGACGGAGGAGAAATTTTGGGGTATGGACGTGTATTAAATTCTTTAATTTCCACTTATCTTGTACTAAATTTAATAACAAAGAAAGTATTTATTATTTGTCAGTGGCGTAGGAACGTATTAACGATTGGGGGTGGGGGGGGGGGGGGGGTGGGCCAACTTCATAATAAAGTAGGTCAAACATAGTTCTTTAAATAGTACGTATAAAGGTAAATTACACTGAAGTTATACGCTTCGGGAAAGTCAGGTTGTCCTGAAAGAACATTTCCCGATATATCACAGCAAAAAAAAAGCAATTATTGATTTCACGACGGATTTTTAATCAATTGTTAAATCAACACATGATTTGACAGCAAAATCATGTGCGCTTGATTTGCGCTTGTTACTGTCAAATCAATTGTGAATCAATAATTGATTTGACTGTGCGATCAAGAGGGGCTAATGATTAACGCTATCAAACCGACGTGTGGATTTATATTTTAATACTAATACATGTACTACGTTTACACGACACAATCTTTCCGTGCCAGCATGGTACTGTACGCGGTACGACGTGGTTAATTAAAATTCGACGCTTGAGCACTACCAAAATCATACAGTCGCTCGACTGTGGTAGGTTGCGATATGATAGCAAGTGAGCATGCGTAGTAGCAGAGATAGTTACATGTATCTCTGGTAGTAGCTTGTTTCCATAGTATTAAAATGGCGTGGTGGTAACAGGTTGACTTCAGGCATTAATTGTAGCAGTTACGGCCGCCACACAATCCCAAATAATCAGTAGTACTAGTCGTGCCATACTTAGCTGTTCCTTACCATGTCGTACCAAAGATATGTCATGTGAACATTGTATTTCATTAGGATTGGGGGGGCTTGGCCCCCCCACTTTTATGATTGGGGGGGCCTTGGCCCCCCCGGCCCCCCGGTTCCTACGCCATTGTTTGTGTCGCCTTTTGCGAAGTCAAAATTTTAGTTCATGATTTGGCTTTTAAGAAAAATTCAAGACAACATCAGTTAAAATTCGGATACTATTATCTCACACAATTAAAACGTCAATTGACTGCGTAAAGATCATTGACACGTGATTGCTGAGTTATGGACGAGGAAACCCTGGACGGTGCTTCTCTTGTTTCAAAAGCTCTTGAGCGTCAAGGTATCAAGTATGCGTTTGGCGTTGTTGGGATACCAATAATGGAGATAGCTGTCGCTATGCAAGGCGCGGGAATACGTTACATCGGGATGAGGAATGAACAGTCTGTAAGTTATAGCATGTTAGGGAGCCCATTTGGCCTATATGTAGAATAAGGGTTGTCACGAATATTACGGTCCGCGTCCGATTTTGGTCCGGCCTCACCAAAATGCGCAGCCTAAAATGGTCCGGTCCGAAATTGAGTGCTTGAACCGTTTTCTCGTGCATGTGACTATTTTGGACCCATATCCGTCCAGCGATTCGGGCCAGAAAACGATCATCTGGAGCAAGCTGAATGGGAGATCAAAGCATTCTCGAGTACTGCCATATAAGACCCATACTAAGAAATGGAAAAGTACTGTACATACGATTATTGCTATCTTTTATGACCGAACGGCAAACTTCATAGTGCTTGGGTCTGTAGCTAGATCGAGGTTCTTCATGGGTTTTCCGGCCTGATATGCAGTGATGTATATATGCATGCTCTCTTCCTTCGCTTCGCTATGGCAGTCAGTATCGGCTGCGCAAACAAGGTACATCCACTGCTGATGTGTTGTGGGTGTGAGAATTGTCCGCGGGAGTGTGCGTGTGCATGTGTATGGGGGGGGGGGGGGGGGGGGTTCGCGCGTATGGGTGTGTGTATGTCATTTTCAAAGATCTATAGCCATGTATGTGTATACTGTGTGTAAGTGCGTGTTGATGACATGTGTATGAGACTATTTTAAGTGAAATTTCTTGAAGTCATGTAGTAGATGTACCGAATAGCTAATTAATTCTTTAACGATTTAAAACCTGGTATGTACTTTCTTGGAATATAGGATTGTGATTAAATGAAGCAAAAACTACGAACTGTTTGTTCACTGGACTAAGATAAGAACCAATATGCTCATGCTCATGTTTTGGTCCTGGCTTGTCGGGGGGTATAGGACCAAAATGAGCAGAGTAGGACCAAAATTAGCAGCTTTAAATGGTCTTATACCATTTCAGGCAGAGCCTGTTTTAGTCCACCGGACCAAAATAGGCTGCCTAAAACATTCCTAGGACCATTTCTGTATATAATAAAATCAGCCGTGACAGAACCTAGAATCAAAGTTATAAACTCCAGATACTGTAAGTGCTAGTTGAGTCATTCCAGACAGATCACCTGGTGGTGATTCCATTTTAACACTGCACCTCCTCAGATTTAAATGAAAATTGGTACACATGTTTATCATGGTTGGGAAAGTGACCACAAACACTATCACCTCTTTACACTTCTCGGATCTGCTAATTTCTTATGTGCATTTTAGTTTTTAACTCTGCTGTGTAAGGTATCATTGAAAAGGTTGAACAATGGCAGAAAATATACTGTGTCATAAATTTTCTCATATTTTGGCTAATTAACCAATTTCATAATTAAGCATTGCCTATATAAAAAGGCATAAGTTGTTATTTAAAAAATAACCAATGTTTATCAGAGAGCTCTGTCATTGTACATTTATATTTCAGTGCAATTGAAATAGTAAAATGCCACCTTATTTATTCATATATGGCATGGTTCATTTTCTAAAATTGCAATGTGTGTAATTGGTACAGAAGACTATTACTACATGCTTCTTTATTTCATATTTCAGCACACAAATCAACCCAGCACTATATTGTACCATTCAAATTTCACATGCTTAGTGCACTTATGGATAGCAATGAAATTTAAGCATCAATATATATTGTCCGGTTTTAGTGTCCCATACCTTCATGGCCTTTGTATGTATTTCCTCTGAAACTACGTATTGTCCTGCGAGGAGGACACAGCTTGTCTCCAAGAAATCCCAATTTCAAAGATATTTTCCAAAGCATACGTGCGATGTTTTACAAGGATTTCTTTCTCTGACTGTTGTGCAGTTGAAAAGCATTGCAACATTTTCTCTGCAAGGTAGAGGATTTCACTGCAAAAATTTTCTCATGATGAGAACAAATATCAGTGATAGCAGCAACTGGTAGTTTTGAACGTAAAGAGTTCTAGCTCATCATTTGACACTGGTCTTAACATTTCTGTCTTTACATAGGTCTTCAAATAACACATCCTCCAAGCATTTCAAAGCTACTTGATCTTTGATGCAACATTTAGAAAAGCAACAATAAAGTTCTGCTTAAGTAATTTGTGAGCGCAATACAACGCCAGTGCTTTTGAACATATACAATATTAAAGGTTAATCAAACAAAGAACATGTTGAGCTCTTTTCCGGCCAAAAATATTCAGATAACATACTAGTCTTAACAATGTTACATTCCTAGAACTTATATAAAGGCAAATGTCAGGCCTACTTAAAAAAGAGCTGTTTGAGCCTTTGTCAATGATCCATGTGAAATAGTGCATCCACTGGAACTGGTCAATGTGTGGGTCAATGGTGCAAAGAATGTCACTTTCCTCAATCCAGCATGTATCATCACTTTCAGGGAAAATAAATTTGTTCCATACCACCGGTGGGGTGCATGATCCTGATTAGTAAATCTCCAAACTCTTCGGAGATATCATTGACTGTACCATGCCACACTTTTTTATCGTAATTACATGCTACATACATGTAGTTGCCTGTCTTATGTAAGGCTTCACACTTTACATTACAGCCACAACATTTCATTGCTGCCATGGAATGCTCTGTCAATAACCATTGTCATTTGAAATACAGTACAGGTCATAATAAAAGTCACGTTCCGTTTTAGTGCGATGATCGTAGCACTGTGCAGTCTTTTAAAACATGAAGATAAAAACTATGATCTTTCTGACACATATGTACATGTTAACTAGTTCCGCGAAGTGCACAACTCTGTTTACATCGGTTTTATAGTAACACATGCGGTAAAAAACGATGACGCTGTGTAGATCGCTGAAAGGATTGAGCATAATAATTCTAACGTAGTGTAAAAAACTGAACAAGTGCGTTCTTTTGGAAGATTCGTTTTATTAAATACCTGTAAGTAATTATGCCTCTGCCCCTACAGTAAAAACTGACCGCTACATGTACTTCTTCTCTTTGAGTTCCCAAAATCCCCCCTCCCTTTGAAGGAATAAGTGGGTGATCTCATATACATGTAACAGATGAGTCTGCTTTTAATCTTAGCCACACTTAAACTGAGCGCTGTTGCGGAATGTCCATCCAAGCGATGTTCTACAACCAATCAAGCGATGTGAATAGGTTTGTTAACACTTCAAAAATGCGTATAAACTGCTTACGATTAGTAACTTTTGTGTTAATAATATTTGAAGAACTATGATGCCAAAATCAGAAACCATATCGTAGTGCTACGATCGTAGTACTAAAACAGAACGTGACTTTTATTATGACCAGGTACTGTACTCAATAACCAAATAATTAGCCACTCCTATTTTGATTTTAAATAACTCTATGATGGTACAACCTTGTGATGCATATTATCTCTTACACTGCAAAATTTTGTCCCTTTTTACTGTGATGAATAGAAATTCATGTTCTGTTTAATTAACCTCCCAAATTATTGGTTCAAGTATGTGTTCAGATTGTTTGATGTATCAACTTCTCAAATATACCTTGCATTAAGTTATGTGACTAATCATTACAGAGATATTAGCAGTCAACGATTTAGGGAAAAGAAATAAATAAAATAATGATCACACCAAATCTTGAAATCCGATAAAGATTATAGGGGGATAATTGATGTAGTTCCTTTCCCAGTCATGGTAAACATATATACCCAATTTCATCCAAATATGAGACTGTGTGGTGTTATTGATCGGGTGATCTGCCATTGAATGACCCAGGGACCTTACCACAGGATTCATTATGTCCCATACACTTTGGATTGATAAAACTTTATTAAATTTATAATTATATAATGTCGTTTCTATGGCAATGGTTATGTGTGGCCTGGTATTGAATTGAATGTTGAAATTGAAAACCCGCATGATAAGATTATCATTTTTCGCATGTTTCTACAGCTCATTTATCCCAGGAATACCCATATGTAATCACCTTAGTAGGCACATTGATCGGTATTTTGAAACGCTTAGCGCACTTGCAGGCAAACTATAAAAATTAAGCAAAAAAATGGATTTTTCGAATGCAATTTGTTCATACAATGTGTAGATTCTATCTGCCTAGTGACATTAGTCAGACCGATAGCAAATAGATAATATACTGCCGTTCTTATGAAATATGTTTAATCATCTGGGTTTTGCAAAAAGGTTAAGAAACGCCCCTCACATTACCGCACGCAACGTAATAAACTGAGGTGGTTTCTATGACAACTATAAATTAAATTGATTAGTGGGATTATTGTACAAATATTTGGTACAAAGAAAACAGCTACAACAAGCATCCTTATGGAACTGCGGCATCTTGTAATGGCTGAAATTGCTGACACATTGGTACTTCCAAATCCATGTAGCCAGCCTTAACATACCTAAGTAGATACATGTATCAACAAATTTTCAAGTGCAGCTTCTAGACATCCACACATCTAATTAAAAAAACGTTCTTTCTCTGTATTAAGTCTCTAAGCGTGTTTAGTATGTTATTGTAGATGTGTGCTTTATGTGGCAAAGTTTTAGACAGTTTAGAAAACTTGAGTGTTTTGAGTATCGATGACTGACAATTAAGATTAGCCAGTCCAATTTATAGCATTTTATGCTTCATGATGATATGGCTTTACTGGAAAAATAAAACATTTTAACAAAAGCTTGTTCCTTCGTAGCCATGAGCTGCCAAACTGGTTAATAAACTTCATGAAATATTTAAAAATAACTCAGTTGTATAATTTGCCATTGTTTTGGCTTCTCAATGATACTTTGCACTGTACTCTGTGACCAATGGCTCAAGGGATATGATGAAAGCGTAAAAAAACAAATGAATAATTAATAATCAAGATTCTCCAGATTTGATAAAGACACATATGTGATAATTGGTGGCTGTACTTTCCCTAATATACTAAATACATGTGCAAACTATAATTCAAATCTGAGGGTGTGTGGTGGGAAAATAGCATGTCCATTGGATGATCTGCCTTAGAATGACCCCCCTGTTTAAGAATAAACGATTCCTTTTGCAGCCATTTAAACATTTCAAGTGTAGCCAATCTTAACTCACCTGAGTATGATTGTGCTATATGGAATGGGTTAATTATTGTTAATGGAAGGTCTTTTTTGGATGTGCCATATAATTTAGGGTTAATTCTTAATGTTGATTGGTTTAAACCATATGAACATACACAGTATAGCATCAGTGTGATTCGTCTTGTCATGCTAAACTTGCCGAGAGCTGAGCGTTACAGATTAGAGAATGTTTTTATTGTAGGGTGTATTCATGTACCTGGTCCAAAAGAGCCCAAAACTATGAATTATTACTCGTACATGTATTTAAAACCACTTGTAAATGACCTCCTAGTCCTCTGTGAAGGAATACCAGTTGCTCCTACCTCATGTGATTTCCAAGTAGTTTTTCGTGGTGCTTGCAGTATCCTGCGATATACCAGGAAAGTATGTGGATTTTGCGGTCATTCAGCTATTATAGGATGTTCAACATGTTTAACACAAGTTGGAAAAGTAGAGTCAGCTAGACAGCACTATTTCTTATAGGCCAACCCTTTTGTGTGTCATTTCATATCATTTTCAGGCTTGTAACGTATTGCACTACTTACTTCAACCTGGTCTAACTTATGCGTGTCGTCGTTCATTGATGCTTCGAAAGCCGATCTGTACACTTTTTTCTCATACAGTGTATAATAGTTATGAATGTATTTTCTATGTGCTAAAGGTACCCCATAAAGGTCTAGGTAGGCAACATTTTGATTACTACCATAGTTTGTGTGCAAATTGTTTATATGCTCGTACCCAGACTACTGTACAATTGTATGTATTGTTAATGCATGCACGTATGTCTCTCGCTTGTGATGCAAGAACAAACTGCACGAAATGCTGCTTGTGTCAGCCGCATTCGCGTGTCGACCAAGAAAGGCGATGCTTTTGTCTCATTCTGAGCCACAGCCGTTAAATCCTGAACGCCAGAGTATGTGGTCCTTCACGCAGCATCTCACCGGAAGTGCTGAACTCAATTCCCAGTACCAACTGGGATACCGGGATATGTTTTGGCATGAAAAACCACAAGCAATGAAGCTTCTGGTACCTTTTGCTGACATTCCTCATGCATACACATACATTGCCTCTTTGCTCAACATCAGCAACTAATATGCAGGGTGTTGGCTTTCCAAGCCAAAGTTGATAGGCTATACATTACACATGGAGTATCTCTACAAGAGTATTAGCCAGACAAAATATTATGTGCCTAGTGATTCTGACCACTTGTAGACTTCATTTACAGTGACAATAATATAGGTTGTCTTGCCTGGCAAGCCAAGAAACGCACTCCTAATAGAGATCCAAGGTGGAAGGGACTGGATCATGTGTTTGCAACGAGGTCACTGGTCCTAATGCATGATGTTGCTACATTATACAGGGGCTACATTGTGAAGCAGAAGGAGGTAATGCCCAAAAGGCCATCCATTGGACAGTGTATATTTTACTCCATTGTGAGACACAGAACTGGTGGTGGAAAGCAGCAAGAGGCCCATGCTGGAGCAGACTACATAAAGGTTAATTTCCAACTTTTCTATCATTGACAGATTCATTGATGTCATTACACCACTTTCTGACAATGAGCATACTTCACATTAAGAACTGCCCCAACTCCGCTCCTAAGTGTTCACATTCCTGAGCTATGGTTATGCAGTGCAGGCAAGGAAGGGAGTGAAGGCTTCGTCAGAGGAAATTGCTCAGCACACTCACCAGGTTCAGGATCATGAAGCCGAACAGCTGACACTGTACACCAAAGTCGAGGAGTTCGCCTCACAACCCGATCTGTTTGATGAACCAAACACACAGGAGACTGAAGATAGCTCCATTGCTGTGCACAAACATGGGGATCAGAAGTGATGGAGAATGATTGCGCTACCACTCACTCTCCAATCTTTTCACTGGACGAAGTGTCTACGTGTAGACCTGGCAGAACTCAAGCCTGGTGGTCACTTGTGCTGCAGTGCCTGTCGAAGTCCATTCCAGTTTTATGATAAGCTGCGGTGTATTAGCTATGGCAAAGTTGGATGATGACCCTAACAGGCTAAGTGAAATTGCAGATGTGCTACTCACAATACACCTACGTGAGCGCCGCTCATATTGGTACATGTACATGGCCCATGTAATGCTTGCTGCCTAGCAGGCACACCATATGAGGCTGGCAGTACTGCAAATGGACTCTTCTACAGCTTACATGGAAACAAAAGTTCCTTGCATGGTGATTCCGTGAGGGGGGAGACTCCTACTATGGCAATAAAGGAATGCTATGGTTGGGAGCTGGGGTGCACTTAAAGCCAAAGGCTGATGATGAGGCTGTGAGCATTGAAGTGCAAAATCAACTGTTATGTGGAGATTGACAACACATCTGATAAAGAGCGATTGCAGCAGCCTTATGAAGAGTACAGAATGTAGTACAGAGGTTTGCATTTGTTCCTAATGGTACTTTCGTCAAAAAAACGTACGTAACGATACACTTAGGGGTTACCAAAGTATTCATAAGCTGGACAAGCAAGCAGGTATTACATAGTGTGGTTTGTTTGTTACGAGTCTGCAGCAGGCGGCTGTAATCTCGGATCTGTTTATCTACATCTTCTACAAGTGCAGGTAGGTAATATATTCATGCAACACCATAAATATATTCATGCAACACAAAAAAAACACCTCACTAATTCTTTTAAAAATGGCTATGAGATTTAGCATTGCAAAAGTGCTTGCAATGCTTGAGAATGATGACATCAATGGCAACAAAGATGTGCCAATGATGCCAGGTAGTGACGATGAGTTTGGGAGCGAGGATAGTGGTGATGAGCTTCTGGATGACATGGGTGAGGAGGATGTGCAAACCACTTCTGAGGTCGATGCAGGTGAGGGGGAGCAAAGTGGCAGTGAAGATGAGTTCCACCACCAGAACTATTTCGATGACATGGGTGAGAAGAATGTGCAAACCACTTCTGAGGCTTCTGCTTGTCTGGGAGCAAAGCAGTAGCGTTCACCTGGAGGACACACTCCCTCAAAGTATCAATGTTGCACATGATGGTGCACAGGCCGCAAATGTACCTCAAAGGTGGTCGTCCTCGTTTACACAAATACATCTAACCCTATTCAGCAATCCTGTTGTCCGACATTCACTGTGGGGGAGGATGTAGGAGATATTCAAACATCGCTTTACGGACTCCCTAATTGACCACATTGTGATACAAACAAACAAGTATGCCCAAGAAACAATGGAGCCTACCAAGTTTAGTGGAAGAGTGTCTCAACAGAAGAACTGAGGGCATTTTTTGGCTTCATGATCTTGAGGGGCCTGGTGAGAATGCCAGAGTTGGGGGACTATTGGAAGTTGGATCCAGTGTTCAATTATCCACCAATAGCTAGCAGAATAGATTCAAGGAAATATCTTGATTCCTACACTTTGCAGATAATAAATCACGAGGCGAACCTGGTTTTGTCAGACTGGGAAAAGTCAGGCCAGTGATTGAGGAAATCAGCTAATCTCTGCTTCACAACTATGATGTGTCAAGAGACATGGTGGTACAGTAGATGAAGCAATGATCCCATTTAATGGTCGATCATACCTGAAGCATTATCTCCTAAAACAGCCTGTCAAATGGGGGATAAAGGCATGGTGTTTGGCTGATAGCCACACTGGGTATGTTCAGAAAGTGGATGTATATGCAGGCGGGGGAACGAAAAGACTGGAACATGGGAGAGCAAGTTGTTTTGGATCTAACTTACCACTTGCGAGGAAAGTACCATCATGTGTATTGTGACAACTTTTTCACATCTAGTCGTCTCTTAGAGGTGCTCCTTGCCAATGGCATGTATAGGGTCCCTCAAAATACCAAAGGTTATCCTGCGCACCTAAGATGTCGGGAAAATGAAAGCGAGCCCAAAGGAGACTTGGGCTTATCAACAGGTTAGATTTTTAAAATTTAAACTTACTCTGCTTTATAGTTACATGTACATGTATGTCTTGGTTTTGCAGAGGTGACATGGTAGCACAACAGCAAGGACCACTGGTGTCCACAGTGTGGTTAGACACCAAACCAGTGACAATGATGGCGACAAACTGTCAACCAGGAGAAACATGTACTATAAAAAGAAAGGCAACAGATGGAAGTAAAACAAACATGAGGTGCCCAACAACTTAACACCATACTCCCAATGCAGGCATGGTGTCGATTACAACGATCAGATTCGCCAGTATTATTCAGTACCTACAAAATGCCGTAATTACAACAAGTATATTTTTTGGTTCTTATTTGAATTGGCTTCAACAAATAGTTATATACTAATGAAGCAATATACTTCTACAACTATGGCACTGAAGGAATATAGGGAAAATCTGCCCGAAAGCCTCATCGGGACCTACAACTCAAGGAAATGACCTGGGCGCATATTGTTGCAGCCAATGCAAGTTGCTGAGGTTCACTTCCCCCAAAAAGAAGGTCAAGGGAAAGCAGCAAGGTGCGATAAATGCCTAACCCTGGGTAGAAGGAAAGAAACAACGTAGTTTTGTTACGAGTGCAAAGTACATTTATGCCACACTGGTAAAGATGATACGGACTGTTTTCTAATATACCATGATCAGTAAACATCATGCACATAATATTTCACTACATAACCAGTTTCATAGCCTGTTCCCATGTATATCTCATTCATTTACACATATGTCTTCAATGCCATTCAGCAGAAAGAACATTCCCTTTTCCAAACAACTTTAAGTTGCACCTAAAGAATCAATGGCACTAATGTCTTTTCTGACAAGTTGAATCACAAGTACTAACTAATACTTACGACTGGTTCTTACAGCACTACATGGATAACAAATTCTAAATGCACAAACGGTACATGACATTTTAATCTAAGCATACAAAACATACATGTACGGTTTGGTCATACTGTCTGTGTTTGAGCACCAATACATTGGCAAACCGCAGCGATGACCTAAGCAAAGACAACAAAACGTCACAAAACAGCATCTACGATCAACTTAGACAACGCAAGCACCTTTGATATAGTGAAAAGTCTCACACTGACAAATAAAGCCTATACAAACCCAAGTAATCATTCATTCATCGGGTGGGCTACAATCACAATCGCTAGAACATTACGACAACCATATCATAACAAACCAAAATGCACATTAGACGGTGTAATTCTACACAAAAAGGATAGGGAACAGGTTGAAAAGCACTACGAAGAACTTTTTTGTAGTCCAACTGCTACTTGGTAGTGCACGTGAAAGATACATTTCGTACTACAAATTGGTAATTTAGAAATTTAGAAAACGGGTCACAGCGATCAATTCATGGAAATACATTGCTAAAACATACTTTAAGACATCCACGGTGAATTTCAGTCAGTACACTAATGAATATGCGAGTTCCAAAGTGATTGCCGCGCACGTCAAAACTCTAATAAAATAATTTGGCTGGAAGGTCACAATACGTAGATTTTAATTTGACCGTTATAGGGTTAAAGGAAGTTTATCCGAGTGCCTGTACCATTTCAATTCAAAAAAGCTGCTGGAGAAGCACACTTGTTGTGGGGCATTGATGCCTAGATGTCCTCAGCATTGCAATGCAACATGCCAATGGACTTTTGACTAGGATGGATTTTTGGGTGAATGGTGCTATTTGCAGATCATCAAACTTGTTTGGTAACCAGGTACTCTGTACAACCATTGAGCAAAATTTCTTTGCTGGTTGGGCACATACTAAAAAGACCATGCAACCAGAGCTGACCTCAAAGGTTAATGGCATCTTACATACTTGTTGGAAGGTTGGCGAGAGTAAGGGTCAGGGAAAAGAGAAGATCGCTCCTGATGGCAATTTTGCTAGGCTAGATGAGCTGCAGTTGCAGAAAGTAATCAGACTCAGTGAGCTTCCACTGGTAGGCAAAATCAGAGGTGTGTACCAGAGAATTGGTAGGAAATCTGAGCCTCTGAAAGCTGGTTATAAGCATGCAAGACCTCAAGGTGATGGAGGGAGCTGTGAATAGGAAGGCAGAAGAAGGCAAGGGTGGGCTATGAGCATATAGATGTAAAAAAAGATCTCTCTAGTTGGAAGAAGGAAGAATTGGACCACCACCACATCACAAAAACAGGAAATAAGCCAGAGCTCCTCAGGCGTGTAATAGACCACATGAAGCAGCTGTTTGTGATCAGTAATGAGTGTACAATTGATGTGTTAGCTACATGGGAAAAAAAATTACGCGCGGACAAATTAGCGGTCTGGGGACTCGGTCACCACAGGATGCTGAATATACTCGTTGCTCCTGCTATGCTGGCACAGAAGTAAACAGTCAAAACGTGCATGAATGCTACACATCATACACGGTTAAGCATTTTAAGACTGTTTTTGGCGCTCGAAAAGGCTATTTTAAAAAGTGTACCTCTGTCGGTGAAGCTTTTAACCGTTTAACTAAAACGCATGCATCTTACGACTAAAAATAGATAAGATGCTGCAAATGGCGCTAAACCTCACGCAGGTAGTTGGACTACTAGTTTCAAACGCTTTTGTGCAGGATAAACCGTTTTTGACTAATTTTCTATAATACAGGTTCGACAAAATAACCCTCAAAATCATTCTATTCTCACGGAACTGGTGTTAAAGAATTTCTGTCTTTCATTTGGTGATAAGCTAGACTATTCAGGCTCTTATAGAGAAGCTTAGGCCAAAAGAAGCATGGAACAACATATACATGCTATGAAGGACATTCAATCTGCAAGGACTCCTACATGGTTGGAGCAAGTAACAAAAAGAATTGTGTAAGATACAGTGAACTTTTACGTCGTCCGTACTTTAACATTAATGGCAGCATTTGATAGTTGCTATGCATAGCAAGTACAGTAGCGGTCAAAAAAGGCATTACGTTTCGTTTTCGTAGAACGATCGTTTTACAGTAGCGTATGGTTTTAAAAAACGAAGTCAGAACGAAGTCGATACGAAGCCGATCTTGACCCTTTTTCGTTAACGATGTGCGTGCATTATTGTGCATCGTTGATTTTTACGGACCAACGATACGTGTGAACGATGACGCTTAGGAGTAAGTATTGGCAATACACACTTCCACGAAGCGTCCATCCAAGGGAGGTCCTGAAGCTTAAAATGGTGCGGAGGCTAATTCTGTACCCACGTACCCGCGTGACAAAAGCAATTGGTGCAACTGGTGCGCAGTCGTTTTATCATCCTTTCTCGTCTCTTCTTCCACTATTGCCTTTACTTCAGCAGTGAGTTTTGAGGGTCTACCCGATCCCGATCGTCGACATATTGATTTGGTTTGACGGTACTTCCTTACCTGTATGAAGATCGCTATGTTCTGTCGCGCACAATAAATATTCTCCGCTTGAAGATATCGAGCGATAGTTGGAGCTTTCAAACCCTTGAAATGGTAGAACAGTATTCGCAGCTTCGTGTACTCACTATACACCATTCTCTAAACACGTGCGCCCACGTACTGATTATATAAAAACAGTGGCGATTAGTAAAACTGCATCAATCATTTATAAAATCTACAAAACTGTACAAACGACGTTTTGTAAAACGATGTTCGAACGATGTTCGACCGATTCTGTTCAGTCGTGCTACGATCGTTCTACGAAAATGAAACGTAATGCTTTTTTTGACCGCTACTGTATCTAGGAACTGCAAATCATGTTGTGACCATAAGGAAGGATTCAGGACTCCTAGGAAATTCTGAGTTTGAAGTTATACAACCAAGATTGATAGTATGCTAGTTCCAATGGGAATTGGGAAGAATTCCATACAAATATAGTGAACTCATTACATTGGTGTAATGGGATCTTTCATCAACAATTGGATGAGTCCGGAGATGCAGATGAGGAAATTTACATCATACTAGAATATACTTTCGTTAGCAAATTCCTCACCACTCAGTTGTCCCCTTCATGATTTCATTCAATCATGCATGACTTCAGAATTTCCCCTGCAATCAACAATGGGTCCCCTTCATGATTTCATTCAATCATACATGGCTTCAGAATGTCATGTTGCATCCCCTGCAATCAACAATGGGAGATGTTTACCAGCAAGAAATGTATGCCAAAAACATTCATGGTATTAAAATTAACTCTGAGTTTTCATCCAATCATCATAAAATATTCGTTCTAAGTATTATAAAAGATGTTTAAATGACACGGAATTGACTGCTTTGTCTTATGTGTAACACATTCTATATCCCATCATGAATCGATCAGAGTCAGTTTCTCTCCGGCATTTGGTTTTCAGTGATATTGATGTACTTGGAGAACATTTTTTGTCCAGCAAAATCCAAGTCTCAATGTTCTACAGTGGTAATCGCATCCTGGTATGATTCAACAGACAAGTTAGCATTCAAACTGGTGTATCAAAATAAAATTGGAATTGTACAGTGTTTCTTGAAACATGCACATCGCATTCATGTTTAGGACCAACTCAGCACTGATATTATAACTGATCATTTGTTTGCTAAAGTTGCCTGGTATGGAAAGCATCCTAGGAAAGTAACGCCCCTTATCCAGTTAGAGTTGTGCCAACTTTGCATGATACAGAGGGTCCAGCGTCATTTATACCTGTAAGTCGAATAGCAAGTAGATGTGCTGTTCCAACAATCAGCTCATTCTGTTTGATTATGGAGAAGATTGTGTTTGTGTCGTGTGCCCATTAATAAAGCACACTGTTTAAAAACTGAATTGAAGATATTTCATGTACATGTGTATAAATTGATGTGATTTGTTATTTATATCATGCGCACTAATGTCATGACCAGGCAATGATAATACGAACATTAATATTTATGATGCTTAGTGATTTTAAAAGTTTAGCAAAAAATTAACTTCAGATGTTCACATAGAAAAAGATAAAAGCGTATGTGCGTATTGAACAATGCACGGACTAAAAGAATGCCATGTCACACAACGAAAGCCAATTCAAACCTAAACTTCAGTTTCCTGTCCTCACCTGCATGCTAAACAGCCAACCGCCTAACACTTGAGCTATTGCCTTATAAGGCCATACTATTGTATATTACTAAGTTTACCTCAATAAAATTGTCTGCTTTTTAAAATCTTTACCATTTTGGCTATTGTTAGAGATAGTATCTCTGCAATTTTATTGGCGACCGTTTTGATTGAGCAGAAACGTTTCGAAGCATCCAGAACGGTTCTTTTTTCGGTGCCCTGCATGATGTAAGAGCTGGGCATCGAGATTAATGATTTCAAAATAACACGATTTAAAAAATCACTCCATTCCGCGTCATGTTTTTGAGGATGGGTGGATGGGAAACTAAAGTACAGTCTCAACTGGCCTAAAGTAGCCCACAATATATGCGGCAGTGCATAACACGTGCGATACTAAATTTACTTTGCATCAAGCGTAAATGAACTAAAAAACCATTCATTAATACAGGTAACATAGCACACGTTATACGCGTGTACAACATGCGTAATCTGTGTCAAATTACATTAGCTTGTATAACAAATGTAAATCAAATGAAAAAGCTCCGTTATGCAACGAAGAAACAAGGGATATACACTAAAGTGTACAATACTCGTACCCTGTGTGTATACTACATATGTAATTGTGGCGAGTACACATATGCGTATAACTCATGTGTAACGGACGAATACATCAGTTTTAATACACAAGTATATATAGCGTGTACGCATAAGCGTTGAACACGTGTAAAATGGGAGTATTTATTGTGTATAACTTAAATCACAATTTAGGCTTGAAAATTTGATGAACGATCATATGTGCCACGTTTACTGTATGAATAAAGTTAAAAGTACGAATAATGACCATTTAATTAACCTACTGCTGTATACTTATGTATTGTATGAAAAATGTTTTCTCAATTCATATAAGTATAATAATAATAATTAGTTATTTGTGACCTTTTAAAAATTAATAATTATCTTAATGCTGTATAATTGTGTATACTTATATAACTATGAATAACGTATTGCATAATAACAAATACAAATTCATATCTTTTAAAATGTTGACGATAAAATTTTTCATTTAACAGTTTCAGTAGTACAATTGACAATTGCTGGTGCTTATGAGCATACATGGTCAATATGACAGGTTTTTAAATTTAGACGCTATCATTACGACCACAGCCCATGGTTTTTGTTGTTACATTAAAGCAGTTAACGAAGTCGTCAGGAAGCTGTGATTCCTCCCCATCTAAACCATCTTCATTGCGTGCTTCTTTTATCTCAGTAGCATCCAGCTCATCCCCTCTCAGTCTATTTATCACGTTATTGTCGATGTAGTCATCAGTACTGTGGCCAGTTAAGTACCTTCTGTCATCTTATCTCCATCTCTTGCTGATTCCCTTTTCCATCCTCCAACTGCAGCATCTTTAGATCGTCTACCTTTCACCATTAATAATGCCTTTTGCCTATCCAAAGCTCTGGCTTCCTCGTAAAGACAAGTTTGTCATCAGTAGGCCTAATTTAGGATGTACCATCCTCAGCTGTGTGGAGTCTGTGTTTACGGCCCACACTTAACGTTCTAGTTACTATTTTGGTTCTTGTAAAGTAATAATGTGAACAAAGCTACATATATTGAATTGATCTGGTGCTGCTATCACTGCGCAACACTAGCGGGTTCAATTGATAGAAGTCAGTGTCTCCCATGTATGTATTACTGATTCTCTTACAATCTGGCAATTAGAGAAGAGCAGTGATTGGTGTGCAATGTACTGGATTTCATTTTTAATGAACCTTACTGGCTCAAGATTTTTTTCTTTGGAAGAAGTGGAGATGGGGGGGG
Organism: Eunapius fragilis; assembly: GCA_963681505.1. NCBI lineage: Eukaryota > Metazoa > Porifera > Demospongiae > Spongillida > Spongillidae > Eunapius > Eunapius fragilis. Next base: position 7,557,904 of record OY811972.1, on the reverse strand, counting down.
GGGGGGGGGGGGGGGTACTCCTTTCATAATTTAGTCCATAGGTAGTTGTCTCCAGATGTTGTGAATACTCCTACCTCCAAAAAAGTAAACGTTTCAATGCCTACCATTAGACTTCTAAGGAGGCGGGTAGTTATTTCTCATTAAAACCTAATAACAGCATTTATATACTTGGTTCTGACATTGCATGCTTCAAATGTATCTTTTCCCCTCATGCATGTGCCCATAAATCTGTCAGTTGAACTAACTGCCATGTACAGATGTAGGAATAAAGGCCTTCCTATCCAAATACAATGTTCATATAGCTGCCACTTTCCAGGGTGTTTAAAGACAAATAGTGCACAAATGTATTTGTTTTAGCTGTGTCCAATGGAAAAGCCACCTTTGTTGCATTTCGCAACAACGTCATACAGTGTTGAACAGATATGGCGTACCAACGGGATGGCGACTGTTTAGTATAATAATTGGATAAAACCATAGTTTCGTTTACATGTTAGGAGAAACGAACCAGTTATTGTATATAAAAAGTATTTATGCTTACAAAACTAACTGTCTTTTTTTAAATATGTAAGGGCACCAACATCGGTGTGTGTGAGTGGCTTACAATTCTGATGCTACCCTGTATTTTATTGCAATTACCTTGTATTTTGTGCAGTATTTGTCCAGCGGTTACCACTGGATAAGGTTTGCCCTTAGTAAAATTTTTTTGTCTGGTGGACCATCTTGGAACATAGGAACTGCATACATTCATAATAAAAGGTTGCCTATGTATACATATATGTGTATGTATGCGTATGTATGCATATACTTAAACACTGTGTTGGTACATTTATAACAATGTAGTGGTTTGTATTAAAACAGATTCTTTTTTCTCAACACAATGAGATAATAAGTCACACGTGCTTTTTGCTGTAGTATTTTTTGTTGTATTCAGTGATTGTTCTAATGCATGTATCCAATACTTTGTTTCAGGCTAGCTATGCGGCTTCAGCTATTGGATATATGACTGGAAGGTAACTAATATTTGTATTTTGTATACAGTATGGGACACGAAAAAGGTTACGTTCCGTATTGTTAGCACGCCATATGTACGATTGTATAGTTTCGAACTACGCTGGTATACACGGAGTTAACACGTTCGAGCGCAGGTACGGTATCAATTATCGTGTATGAATCCGTTTTATGTCTGTATGTATCGTTTCAATTGTGCGCATCGTATCTACGCTTACGTACGCGCGTTATGCTTCTGGAATCAAGCGCAGAGGAAATAAACCATCACAACGTTGTTAGATTGGTTGCCGTTCGATTTGGAGAGACTTTCTTTTTCTGAAGACTTTAGAACGCATCGCGACAGCTAAAGCAACTCACGAAGAACGTGGCGCACAAATGCAACGGTAGCGTGCAGCCAGGTAGTGCAAACGATGTAATGCGTGTACGCAATCAACACCCATCAACACACCTTACAGACGCAATTTGTACTTCGTATAACAGGCTGTAATCAACACCGCGCAACGATCGTTTTATGTAAACGGAACGTAACCTTTTTCGTGTCTCCTACTGTATGCAGATGTGCTATTAAATGTGGTGTACATTTATAGTGAAGTACAGTAGGAGACACGAAAAAGGTTACGTTCCGTTTACATAAAACGATCGTTGCGCGGTGTTGACTACAGCCTGTTATACGAAGTACAAATTGCGTCTGTAAGGTGTGTTGATGGGTGTTGATTGCGTACACGCATTCCATCGTTTGCACTACCTGGCTGCACGCTACCGTTGCGTTTGTGCGCCGCGTTCATCGTGAGTCGCTTTAGCTGTCGCGATGCGTTCTGAAGTCTTCAGAAAAAGAAAGTAAGTGTCTCCAAATCGAACGGAAACCAATCTAACAACGTTGTGATGGTTTATTTCCTCTTGCGCTTGATTCCAGAAGCTACGTAAGCGTAGATACGATGCGCACGATAGTACAGACGTAAACGTATTCATACACGATAATTGATACCGTGTATACCAGCGTAGTTCGAAACTATACAATCGTACATATGGCGTGCTAACAATACGGAACGTAACCTTTTTCGTGTCCCATACTGTAGGTGCCACGTGCGAACGCTCATGTACTTTTGAAAATTTACCTGCAACTGTCTATATTTATATCAGTTCATGTACGTTCATTGATGGGTGCAGTTGTTACAATAACATGAAGTACATGTAAATGTGTGGCAATACTAAAGTCCGCGACAGCATTGAGGAAGTATATGTTTATGACTTTGTAAAATGAATATTACTAATTTCATGCCAATCATACCGCTGTGTGGTAAAACATATCAGCTACATGTATGGATGCTGTAAAATGTTATGCCTCTCAATACTATGTCAATGTTTTCAAGTGTATTTGGGGTACTTTATATTGTTGTTTCCAATTTGACTATTTTATAGTACAGTAGAGGTTATAAAAAAGCTTAAGTAATTATTTACGCCTTGGCTGTTGTACTGCATAACCGTAAGCGTAACGTACATCATAATAGGCGTAGTGTATAACTCCTATACGTGAATAAATTGTGCGGTTCGTGTTTAGTATAATACCGCCGCATGCACTAGCTAATTAAAACCATTTCACCTGGCACGTTTTTGTTCAAGTATGCTTCATCAATCTAATGCATGATTAATACGTAATTCCCAAAAGTTCAAAGTGGTCTATCTCGTTTGTTTCTTAACTTTCTTTTAGTCTTGGTCGACCATCTACATTGAATACATCTTCTACGAGTTCCCAGCATCCATTTAACATGATAAATTTACTTGCATAGTCATCTGTGAGACGTGATCGCTTCTTGGTTAACAAAAGTGAAGCTTGAGAAAACAGCCTTTCTGAAGGTGCTGATGTTGCTGGGATAGCCCAGATCCATCTAACCAGTGCACTAAGGTTGGGGTATTTGTCGACCCATGCTTTCCACCATAGCAGAAATTCTTTGCCCATTCTATGAACAACAAACTGCTAGCAGCCTCTGCATTGTGTGCCTCAACAAGATCCTGTATAGTTTAGCCAGTTTAGACTGCAGTACTGCTGGAAAATGATTGGCCTCTTGCTGCATTGGCGACGTGAAAATGCCATTTGACGGTGCTTTTCCGTACATTAGCATGAAAGGCGTCACACCAGTTGAGGAGTGCACAGCAGTTCTGTAGGCAAAGAGGACTATTCCTACTCCTCTTTCTTTTCAACGTATGTGCGTAACAAACAACTGCAATAGAGACCGATTAATCGCTCAACCATGCCATCTCCCTCAGGGTGATATGGTGTAGTGTGTGATTTCTTTAATCCAAAGGCCTCCTGAGTTTGCCCAATGATCGTACTTTCAAAGTTTGCACCCTGCAAAGTGGGTAATTTCTGGTATGGTATGGGTACTGAACAGTTTGACCAGTTCTGTGGAGATAGTAGCAGCTGTCAGGTCACTGTTTGGCTTGGCATCTACCTACTTGATAAAGTAACCCTGCATTGCCTGGAGGTATTTATTGTTGTTGGTGGCGATTGGTACTTGCAGGATATCAATGGCAACCATCTGCCATGGTCTGCCAATGGGCAGGCTGGAAGTGATGCTCGTGTTGGTGTGGATAGTTTGGAATTTTGGCATTTCTGGCACTCTCTACTGTGTTGATCTACGCCTTGGGCCATGCTCACCCAGTACGCTTGTTGCCTTAGGTGATGCAGTTTCCTTGGAGAACCTTGGTGGCCAGCTGCAGGATGATCATGGCACTGAACAAGTGCTTTGTGTTGTAGGCACTTTGGCAACACTGGTAGAGTGACCACGTCTCCAGTCAGATCAGGGGTATATCTTCTGCACACTACACGTCCGCAACTGACAGCTGTGACCATATTTGTGCATATCTTATCCAAGGCTGCAACTGCTGTCCGCATGGCTTTGTGAGTGGGTTGGTGGCTGTCAGGTCTTCCAGCAAATGTTTGGTGATGTCATCCGGTTGTTGCGCACCCCTCATCCCTTCCATGGATATGTTTGTCTGTACTGCTGTAGCTGCTGTGGGGATTTCTTGGGGTCTGCTCTCCTGGAATGTCTATCTGCATTTCCATTGAGTGTCCCCTTTTGGTACAGGTTAGCGTAAGTGTATTCCTACAGTGCAATGGCCCATCGACACAATGTGCCTACCATTTTCTGCCCAGCTAACCACTTTAGAGGCTCTGGTCAGTCCACAGCTGAAAGGGACGTCATAGCGAGTAGTGTCTGAACTGTTTTTTTCCCCCAAAAAACTGCCAGACATTCACGCTGAATGATGCTGTAGTTGACTTTGGACATTGACAACGTTTGGCTGGCATAGGCTATCACCCGACCATCTTGTTCTAGGACAGCCCTGTTCTAGGACAGCAATCCTATCAGGCTGGCATCTGTTAGGAGAACCAATGGGCTTGCCTCTTTGTCAAATCTTGGATATGCCATGATGGGTGCCTCAATTAGCTTCGTCTTTAAATTCCTAATAGTTTGCTCGCATTCTTCAGACCAACAGTATGTGGTATCTTTTCGTGTCAACCTGTTGAGTGGTCTTGCTATGTCTGCAAAGTGCTGAATGTATCTTCGATAGTAGGATGCGAGGCCTATGAACTGTTTTACTTCTGTAGCATCTCTGGGCCTGGGCCATTCTTGGACTGCCTGAACCTTGCTGTTGTCTGGAGTCATTCCCTTTGCAGCGAAGACATGTCCTAGGTAGACAACATGTGCAACTCCAACCTGGCATTTGCTCCCAAGAAGTGTCAATCCTGCCTGATGTAGTCTGCGGTGTGCTTCGTGTTGATGCTTTTTGTGTGTGTCTTCACTAGGGGAGTGGATCTTCGGGAGAAGGCTGTTTTCTCTTGATCTTCTTGGTTAACTGGCACTTGCCAGTATCCACTGTGTAAGTTCAATTTGGTAAGACAGTATCTCCTAACAATCTGTCTTGCACCTCATCGATTAGTGGATAGGGGTAGGCATCCTTGTGTGTCCGTTTGTTTAGTTCGCGATAGTCGACACATGGCCAGATTTCACCTGTCTTCTTTCGCATGTAAACTGCAGGGGCCCATTCCTGGGTTTAATGCTGTCCTCTATTATGCCCTTATGTAGCATGTTTCTTATCTGGTGTTCCACCTCTTCCTGGACGTGAACTGGTATCCTCATAGGAGGATCGCATGCTGGGGGTCCCACTGCGTTGATGTGATGGGTGGCAGCGTTGGTTACACCTGGATGAATGAAGAGTAGATCACTGAATTCCTGACCACAGTATTGAAGCATGGTCTGACATATTCCTGGGCTTCTATGTCCGTGTGATCTCCAAATGCCAGTATGGTGCTTTCTTCCACAATGTTGGTGATTTATGCGACACTGCAAACTTGATCCCACTTTTTGGCCTGTCGTGCCCATATCTTTTCTAGGTTGGAGTAGCCATCATCCACGTCATAGCTCTGTGTCCTGCTTTCTGAATTTAGTGGGGGAAGCACTGTGACTGGAGTTGTTCGAAAGTCTAGCAGCAGTCCCTGTTGTTGCAAAAGTCAATGCCAACAGCAACCAGGTTTCAACAACCAGGAAATCATGCACATACAGTACCGGTCAAAATAAACTTTACGTAATTTATTACGGCGTCGCGGTAGAACGTTGGATATTTATAACGGTACGCTTATAGACTCGCAGTCCAATTGGACTGTACGGTTACGCCGTTACCTTCGCGATAATTGGACGGCGTAATAACGGCGTAATCGTAGTTTTCAACGAATGTAATTACGGTATCGGAGCACGTTTTAACTCACCTCGAAATCGACGAAGAGCGTAATGAGTTCGTTGAGAACGGCGCTGACTAATTCACAATACGCGCTACATCGGAAAGTCCATCCAATTGATCCTGTAGCCTCATACCGCTTAATAAACCCATGAATACCTTGCCGCTTTGCAACTAATCCTTCTTGCAACGAGCGCTTCTCTATTCGGGTGCCTTAATGAATAAGTACCTAACGCTAGGTAAACCAAGCGTTCGCTAAGTAAACCTAGCGATCTTTGTGGGTAGATTAATCCACAGCCCTTGCTATTTTATTGTCTGAAATGGCGTCTTCTTGTGTGTGTGGAAGCAGGCTTTCACCGCCTCCAAGTGGGGGTTTGAATAGTATAGAACTAGGTGCAAAGGTAGCAGTTAAAGGTCAGAGGTTGCGATTGAAGGATGCATTGATGCGCGCGTATGGCATATGGGATGGAAGGATGTAGAAATACAGGGAGAGGTAGTTTCAAAACCTAAAAAGAATACTAGACGGGTGAAGTGGCATTCAACCATCAAAAAAACGCTAGGTTAACCTCGCGTTTTCGCTAGGTACACCTAGCGTTATTTTAGGAACTTATAAATTAAGTCCCTTTCAAGCGAAAAAAATTATTCAAAGCTTCTTGTAGTACCAGTACACGATTTTCGACGTTTCAACGTTAAACAGGTGGCAACGTTTTTACGGCATCATATTGGTGTGTGCCGTTTATTTTAAAACGGTGTCATCGTAATTGATTAATCATACCGTACCGTTCATTGTAACGGCGGCGTATTATTTTACTGTACGTTTACGTTACGGTCACAACGTAGAACTACACGGTAACGGTCGCACCGTAGAACTGAGACGCCGTAATAAATTACGTAAAGTTTATTTTGACCGGTACTGTAGTCTACCATATTCAACTTCACCTGGGCCGTTACTTGGTCTAGTATGTGGAGGTCCTGGCCTGCAGCCGTCACTACAGGAACGTTCTTTGATGGTTTGACTTTCACGACCTTGTTCATTCCTGTTAGTGCTTACTCACGATTCAGCGACACCAAGGACCCTGTATCCAACGTGATGTCCAGTTTTTTGTCTCCTATCGTTCCAATGATTGTCGATGCTTCTCTTTTAAGGGCGGCTATGACAATGGGATTATGTGGGGTCAATAGTTTACGGGGTGGCTGCTGCCCGCTGCAGACATCCCTCTGAAGTTTATCTGTTGATTCCTTGTTTCCGGCTGTGGTCAGCGGTAGCGACAGTTTCTACGAATATATCCCAGTTTGCGGCAATTGAAGCATCGTATGGGTCTAGAGTCGAGCTGCTGGTTTCTGGGGCATGTACTCAGAGCTTCCACTTGCTTTGAGAGTGTGACGGCTCAATGAACTGTTCCATGACGCGAGTTCCGCTGACCCTAGGTTTTTCATCTGCTGTACGTATGATTGCTACAGTCTGCTCATCCCTCCAGCGACATTAGCAGCTTCGCGTGGTCAAGTTAGGTATGAAGATTGGTTGTATCTCCCGCGGCTTGCAACTGTTTACTGATGGTGCCAGGAAGTCCTGCTATAAACTGATGTATTATTAACTGCTCCTTTGCTCCAGCGTCAAGCTTCGGCATTGCTTGGTCTAGTAGTTGCTTCAGATCGTGCAAAAACATTGACAATTCCTCGCTCTGAATTAGCTTTCTGTCGGAACTGTTTTATCGTTATGAACGTGTTTGGCATGATTCGCGAGACTTTGACTACTGCGTGGCTCTTTTTTTCTTCGGCTTTCAGGTTCAGCCATATAGCAAGCGCTTCCCCTTCAAGTAAAGTCGGTAGTTTTGTGGCTCTCTTGTCGTTGTCCCATTTGTTAGCGTGCGTCTGAAAAGTATCTATCGTTCATAAGCTTGTGGAGCCAGCAATTTCTAAATCTACAATGTACTTTTTAATATGCTTAGTACTATCTTACCGCCCCCTTCTTTTAACATGTTGCTCTGATCTTCCCAACATGACTTTTTGATACTTTAAGTTGCTTTACGATTTACATATTTTAGCAATGCTGTATTGATTGTGTATGACAATCTTTTAAGAATTGCAAGAAAGTAAAATATTTTCTGAATTAAAAACCATTTCTACAGTGCAATGAGATTTTAGTTTGTTCTTTGATCAATTCAGTTTGCTAATAATTGGTCCCTAGAACTTATCTATACACTGAATTTTTAAAACATCAATATTTATGGAGACTTCAATCCTGAAAAGTAAAAATTCAGTTTATTAAACTGTCTCAATTTAGAAATCTGCGAAATTATGATGTTTCTTTAACCCTTACAACACCCTTTAAAGGTATTATTACGTATATTGAGCTTCAATTTGATGCCAAAGAAGTCACTAGCAGAGAAACAATGGAAACGTTATGAGCCTGCCAAGTTGCAAATTTTGGGTGCTGTATATTTTGTAATCCATTAAGGTTATTAATGTAATAATTGGTTCAAGTAACACTCATCCTTAGGTAGACAAATACGAGTAAGTTCATTAGGATGTGAAGATGTGAAGCACGCACTTACCCCACTTATAATGCAATGACCCTGCAGTAAGGGAATGTTTATATTTGACGTGCATGTATTTACATGTATGTCCATCACTAATGCATCATTATTTGTATGAACAAATCAGCATAAGATGGTGAACACTTTTTTATTGGATTAATTGTCCAAGTGCGTATATAAATGTGACTTGATTTTTTTGTCTGCAGGCCAGCTGTGTGTCTTGTTGTTCCAGGGCCTGGGTTGATTCACGCACTAGCAGGAATGGCGAATGCAAAGGTTAACTGCTGGTAAGTGCGAGAAATAGTTAATGTTTACTATGCATGTGTCTATTAGGCAAAGCTAGATTGGCCATTGCACTATAACGGATGTTGCTAAATGTCTGCATTAACATTCAGAATCAGCAATATCATTCACGCTAATAATGTGCATGGAGATATTTAACATTACATGTACATGTACGTATAGATGTTCCATTCCATTTATGTGTTTCACTGAAAGGGTAGAAAAAAGGGATCTGTTAAGGAACAATCAACTTCCCTTGGCTGATGCAGTCAAACTATGCAGGCTAGTGAGATAATTTGAACAGTTGGATAGAAAATTTAGCAGAGATTAACTCTTTGACTGCCAAGTGCACATTTAATGCACCCTGTTGCTACATGTAATTGCACATTTATGTGCACACATATAGAAAACCAATTTGTGTAAAACTGTTCAACAAAAAATCAGGGGCATAGAGCTATGAGTCGAGTGTTAGAATCCAATTGAATGGAAAGCAGGAACTATTGGGAGACATACACGGGTTGACTTCCTGCCGATTTATCGCCTGCGACTCAAATGAATATGAGTGAAAATTCAGTAAACTAAAGTTTTGCGAATTTTTACTCATATTCATTTCACCTGTACCACGTGACGAGATAGGTTGTAGTTAATTCATTAAAATTAATTTTGGGTATCTGTTCCGCTGGTAAGTTATAAATGGATTTATGTCAAAAACTTGATGTTTCTTTGAATTGCCGCTTGACCACAAAGTTTACACAAACATAACGATGCTATTAAAACGGTGGAACTACGCTAAAAGGGCGTAGCCCAAGTTGAGAAGGATGTGCGCTAAGCTTTGTACGCCTATAAACATGCATGATGCTTCGATTCCGATCCAACAATATTAGCACTCTAAGCGTTGTACGTGCTAATATATATTTAATCATATACATGTGCACAAAAGATCACACCATGTGAAAAGATAAGTGTGCTATTGCTTATAAAATTTTTATTTTAAAAGCAATAGCACGTTTATCTTTTCACATGGTGTGATCTTTTGTGCACATATATGATTAAATAAATATTAGCACGTACTACGCTTAAAGCGCTAATATTGTTGCATCAGAATCGAAATGTAATGCATGTTTTTAAGCGTACGAAGCATAGCGCACATCCTTCGCAACTTGGGCTATGCCATTTAAGCGTAGTTCCATTGTTTTAATAGAATCGTTACATCGTGTAAACTTTGTGGTCAAGCGACAGTTCAAAGAAACGTCAAGTTTTTGACATAAATCCATTTATAACTTATCAGCAGAATCGAAGTGTCATGCATGTTTATAGGAGTACAAAAGGAATTAACTACCTCACAACCTGTCTCGTCACGTGGTAAAATTGATATATCAAAATGAATTATGGTGTTTTGTGATAATTAGACAAGTGTAAAACAACTAGTCAAAATATTAAATTTATTAATGCTATCTCACAATACATACATGTGTGTATACCCATGAGGTGAGTGCATTGTAGTGTTTGTAGTGTTATAAACAATTTCAATTTCAGTTAAAACTATCTTGACACATTACTATAGCTTTGCGAAACAGTGATAGTAATCACATAATTTCATGGCATCTACAAAGTTGATTAAATATTGCCAGTTAACTCTTTGACCGCCAAGTGCACATTTATGTGCAATTATTGCACCCCGCGTTCACCGCCAAGTGCACATTTATGTGCACACGTATTTGAAAACCAACTATTGTCGCATGGTTACGCACTTTGTGCACCAAAAAGCCCTAAGGACATGGAGCTATGACTGAAGGGTTGGTTTTTAACTAAATAGAAAGCGGGAACTAACAGCTGCAGGTGTACGTGTAATGGCGCCTCTATCGTACTAGCGGCTTTGAATACGCACCCGCTTGTTCTACTAAAATAGGGGAGAGCGAAGCCTTTTTAAACACCTGGACCTTAGAAATAACACCAGGGAATAAAAATAACGTGTTTTCGTCTTCTGTTTTACAGTTTACACGATACGAAAGCTTCAAGTCCCGGCCCACTTGGCTCCGCCTATATCGAGTGTTGTTAGCAACCATTGTTTTTTAGTTACTACACCAAAATATCAAAATAAACATCATAAAACGCTTTTATATCATAGTAATATATCTAAGTAAGCTAACCGTGTAATTTTTCGAGAACGGCGACTAATAAGCTACGGGTAACCATAATTAAAAACATCGCTGGCAATTAACGACGTCACCCGTATTGCAATAGTGACGCTCAAAGAGTTAACTGAACTGAATCAGAAATTGAAACTCTGCATAATAACTAATCTCTATAAGCCCTATTATAGAAAATAAAAAAAATAAAAAAAAATAAAAAAGATTTGAGAATGTCATGGCAAAAGTTGTGATGCTCTACCATGGATTGTCTCAGAATCTAGATGTTTGGAAATAACACCCTGGAGTACAACTATCATATTTTCTTCATCTGCTTCATTGTATACTCAATGCACTGTTTCGAATCCCTGTCCCACTTTGTGCCGTGCCTAATTGGGTGTTTTTGGCACTCTAGTACACCAAATATATGGATAAAAACTGCTCCTGTATCACAGTTAATATCTTTAAGTAGGCTAACCACTAGATTCTTCAAGCACAACGAACAACTAAGCAACTGGTGCCATATTAAAAAATTTGCTGGCAAATAAACAATTAACTACGTCATCCTTATTGATGTTCAATGAATTAACCATAGCAAATGTTGTATGAATCCTGGTACCGAAAACTAACTTTTCCGCAATCATACCTAAAAGTACCACATAAGGAACAACCATATCAAAGGGTTTTTATATAAACACACAGCTGCATGGCGTTTGCCTTGGGTAGAGGGGGCAGGTGCTACATTGCATTTGAAATTGTGTAGGTTCTGAACCATCATTAAGTGCTTTGCGATCGCATACTCTAAAATTCAATGGTGCACAACGATGAGATCAAGCTGCTTTCATTGGTTCCAAGTTGATATTCGTGACATTTCTTCGCGTCACATACAAGTGTACATGTATATGCACAAATACTTAACGCTAATGAAGAAGTGCTGCAATGCCTTCAATCAGAACAAAGACATCAAGCCATGGAAGAAGTCACTAAGTGATATCTCTAAGGCAGCTACATTGCATGCATGTATGATAAAGGGGTCTTTTACGGGTTAGTGGAGGAGGTATCTGATGAGTTTGGCGATTTTTAAAAATAAGTTCATGCATACTAGAACTGATGGAGATAGGAGGTTTGTTTTCCGGGAAAATAATGACACCTGCTGGGTTCGTATATCCTTTGCAGTATTGAGCCCCCAAATCTTACCAGTGGAAGCAGGGTTCTCTATTTCTCAGAAATCAATGTCCAAGGCTGCAATGGCTAATACTGTACATGTGATAAGAGGTCTGAATGGTTAATGATAATATAATCTATGTTATCTTTGAATCTACATGTATTTAATGACTAAAGTTGATAATTGGTATGCTAAATTCCCCATTCATATGAAATATATACCTATTTTCATCTTAATCTGAGAGGGTGCTGTGTTATTTACTGGGTGATCAGTGATGGAATGTCCCAACTAGCTTGACATTGTGCTGATGCCTTCCCACACCAGACATCTGGTACAACCTCTGGATGTAGGAGTATTTGGTCCACTAAAGATACTTTCTTCGCTGCAATGACCAAACATTCAGTATTTCATCTTATTCTACCACACGATGTTCCAATGATAATGAGGCCTATCATCCGTCATTTAATATTGGAACGTCCAGTGGGAACACGCTGGAACATATGTTCCATGTGGTTCCTGCCGTTCGTGCATGTTTTATATAAGTGTATGAATGTAATGACCACGTTAGTTATATCTGTTGCTTGGTGAAGGAATTTAGATTTCTCCCCATCAATATTAACAACATTATGCCTCAAATAAAATAGCCTCAAAAGTTATTACCTGGTGACTGCATTAAAGTTGTCTATGCAAGGTTCCCACAGAGATGGCTCACTTTGACCATCTGCTGTGCATTGCTGTGTAACAGAATTATTTTATTATATGCACAAGACATTGGATGAGCACTACTATCCCCAGAGATATTATGTGCTTTCGATAACATGACTAGAATTATGAATACATGTACATGTACTATCAACCATACATTGTGGTTATGTAAAGTTCACAGTATCAGCAGGTATATGAATAGATGTGTGAATAAACATACACCATTGGTATTAAGACAATAAATGCATAACAAATAAGAAAACTCCAGTTTGCATGGGTTCATTTTGCATTTAGACAATGATATGCATGGCAGCTAGTACCACGTTGAGAATTGTGCCCACAAATAGTAACAATTGAGTCTTGTGACATACAGTACCAGTCAGAAAAATGTTTCCGTAACTTAGCGCAGTTTTAATAAACGTAGCGTAGCATCATGGCATAATACTGTAGGTACGGGTTACTTAGTACCAAGTTCGCTCTGCTACTAACGTGTAGTAGTTGCATTAAGACATGCGTGCAGCACCGTATAACTGGGCTACACGTACTGTAGCGTAATAAGGTCATGCCGTAGCGTTATAACGTCGTCTGCTAACTTTTGTACGTGCATAGTGTAGCACCGTAGAAATACTACTCTACGGTGGGAAACATTTTTCTGACTTGTACTGTATCTGAGCATGTCACACAGAAATAGTGAGCATTGTGTTGTTCCCCCTGGGCTGTAACATCTACGACATGCACCTTCCCTTGACCCTATGTTTTCTTCGTACAGGGGAAAAGTCAACAAACATTTCATTGGGTGGGCGTCAAAAGGGACAACAGGAATTAGTGGTTCTGCAGCAATGGGCTTATTTGACAACCTCCACCATGGCACTGATTCATGGCCATCAAACTTGTAGAATATAAACAACAGCAAGGTCATTTGCAAAGTCCTCAACACTCTTCATTAACATTGTTGTCATACATGTAGTTATAGACCAACATTGCATCAATAACAGTGGTGTCCTCAATGTTTAGCAGCACTTGCCTCAGATGATAGTGTATATCGATCTTTGAAGATGCACTGAAGTACTGTGAGAGAAGTTGTGATCGTGGTGATAATATTCCTTATTTTACCTGTGCTTTTGATGTGTTTCACCAGGTTGCGTTGTACTGCACGTTGAGACAAGTAATGGTTTTGTCCTAACCATGTTCTATGAGGTTGCAGTTGTCAATTATAGAAGTCAAACAAATGTGGTCCGCTTTTTGACGGTGTTTGCAGGCATCATTTAGGTATTCCTTAGGAATCTCTCAATATGCCTTCACAACTCCCTTAAATAGTAATCCACACTTTTTAAACTCTATGGTTGTGGTCACTAAGGAAAATGCTGAGTCAGCAACAATAATCCGTCCAGTACCATGCCATGGTTAGTCTTAAAGTTTGAGCAGTTCGTGCAAGTAAGTGTGACCACTTTTCTAACTCTGCCTATTTTCTAGACGCAACACAATCCCGATTAAACCATCTGCTACACATTTTATTTCAGTCCCAACACCGTTGGGCTTCAGGGTAATTTTTGTTAGATGTGGGTTACCATCAGCAGTGCTATCCTGCTTCCTGCTAACCCAGCTTGACATCAGCTCAATGATGTGTGATGGGTTGATCACTTGCTGTCATTTATTGATCAAAGCATCCATCAACAGTCGTATGGGAGACCAGTGATCATTGCAATCCTCATCTCAAAAGGACAGGCACCGAAGGATGTCCTTTCATTCCAAATTGCGTACAAAAGGCTGGAGGCGGAAATATTCTTCCACTTCGCCATCTAATTCTTCCATCCTAAAGTACGACGGTTTATCTCAGAACCAATGCTGATTGCTAAGAAGAGTCCCCAAAAACAGAAGAATTCACATTTACTTAGAGGTTTTTGCTTCATTTCAGTGAAATGAGTATTAGTCTTCTCGATCCAGAAAGTGGCCTCATCCATTGCGATTATAGCACATTAATACTTCTAATGGATTCATTTGTAGAACAGGATTATCAAAGGTCCAGATGAAATCTAGGTCACGTTTTACACCATTATAGTAGTCAATATGAATCCCTTCCGTCTCAACTGCTCACTCGGTGCCTTGTGGTCTTAGTAGGCGTACCTCTGGTTCTTCCACATCATCACTTCGCCGCCCTTCTGAGTAGTCCATATGATTACCTGCTTCTTCATGTATTGAACTCTCCAAATCAGTGCTTTCCTCAACTGCTTCTACTGAAACACATAGATCATCTAGTTCTAATGATCGTGGTGTAAGGATAGAGATATCAACACATTCGTTCCATTTAACCTTTCATTTTTGCTTGCGACCAACACCCACACATTCAATAACACTCTTGTGGAGCTTAGATTTTGCTGCCCATGGACCAAATATGTCCCCAGCTCATCTATTGCCCAGCACATTGACTGCCTTGTCCTTCGCAAACTTTCAATCCTGGCACCATTTTCTGCCTTGCTTGTGAATCAATTGCAAACTTTCAATCCTGGTACCATTTTCTACCTTGCTTGTGAATCAATAGAAACTGTCAATCCTGGCACTATTTTCTGTCTTGCTTTTGCAGTTAACAACCATATGTTCTTTTTAATTAAAATAGCTGTATATATGGATCCTGTTTGGGAACCGTTATTCCTGCTGGGTTCCTGCAAAATACGCAAAAACATTCCACTACAACTTCAGACTGATATGGCTACTAGTCATTTAAAACTGACATTGCAGTCCAGTAGTTAATTTATAATAAATGACTAGTAGCCATTTTGTTTCTTCCTGTGTTTGGCTTTGGTAGTTTACATAGTCACTATGTGTGGGTTCTAAGTTATGACATCCATAGTGACTATGTACACTACCAAAGCCAATCCAGGAAGAAACAAAATGGCTACTAGTCATTAAACTGGTATTGCAGCCTAGTAGTTAATTTCCCCCAAAAGGTGTCAAGCCAAGTGCCTTTAGGGTAATAGCAGCTTTATATTTAAAAAATGGTGAGAAATGACCGTGAATAAATTAAGTTTACTTGCATTGGGTGTCACTCTATAACTTGCTCTGTTGTGCCTAAACTTGTGCATGTCAGGACTCAAACTGCTCTTGTTCCAATTGAAAAAGATCACCAAAATAATTTATTATTTGGCATGCCATATTATATAACCAGATTAACATAGAGTATACATATGTATGGGAATTTTGTTGATATCACAGGGGCTTATATTATATGAGAGTGGTATGTCATTATGAGAGCATGATGTATTCAGGGTGGCACAACTTGGTGTGAATTAACTCTGTACTGATTAGTGATCACAATCACAGGAAGGTTAGAAGATATTAAAATTAAGGTAAGAAAACCCGATTATGCAACAGAAGAGGGGAGTGACCTCTAGAAAAGTTACGTAACAGAATGTGACTTCGGGTTTACACATCTTTTTAACAGTTGGATTAAAAACTCTTCATGTTGCATTAACAATTTGTTTCCCCCAAAAATGCAATGAATCTCTGTAATTTTCCACTGTTCCGAGCGGTGCCTTACCATTGTTCCGAGCTCGGAGTGTATCTGGAGATGCAGGAATTTTGAAGCCATTGATATGTTTGGAGCTCTAAAGCCATTCCTATCCTGCGTTATACTCACTTAAGAAGACAATTACGACGATGACAATGTAGAGGAATGCATTTGTTTTCTCTTAAAGGACAGTCTGAAGACCGTAACTCAACATTGAAATGGCTTTCCCATTCGATAGCAACATAAAGCTAAATAATTCGTTTATCAGTACGTGATTTGCGTTTGAAAATGATATTTATAACGCAGCTCAAATGCTATCATTAAAACCCCAATTCTATTCATTTTTAAACATGAATCCTGCCAAAGACTTTTTAATAAATAACAAAATCTAACAGAAGAGGTTGGGGCCTGATGAAAAGGCAAAAAACTGAGCAAACTTTCATAATGAACAATACTATGATGTTTGACTGCGGTTTTGGGTGTTATGATGGCACCAAACCCACGTGTTGACCCTCCATAAACTTGGTGATGTGGTGTGGTCCATGGAGCTGACACTCAGGCCCTAGGGTGTCCGAATTACAGCTTTTGCATGGACCACACTCATCTTCTGTCACTGAGTGTTGAGCATTGAGGGAGCGTGCAGAAATCAGTTGTATCACTCTTAAAACGAAAAACCTTGTGTCAATAATTTATTCATGCTTGCACTATTCATGTTAAAACTTTAAAGATTCATGTTATTAAAAAAAGCAGCTCATCTTTTTTCGATGGGTATTGTGCCTCATCACTACGACAAAACAGGGAGGTGGAGAGGAAAACATTCTACGCACACATTAAATACTTGTTATTTGACCTCAGCAATGTATTACAGATAAGTTTCAAAGTACAAAAGTACATCAAATTACAGTACAACTACATGTTTTGACATGAATGGGGGTTTAAAGGATAGAACCTACTAATACTAATGTTTGTTCTGATGAATATATGGTACACGTGCATCTATGTAAGCACTTGACCGATTACTGCCGAAATATGCACATCTTGCATCAAAGATGTGTTTACTGTACCAATGAATTCTTCCAGACTCTTTCTAAAATTATACCAATTTGACGTTACTCATGTTCGTGGCATCAGATTATGTTATTGAAACCCCTTCCAATTATAGTTTAGATAGACAGAAATATTCTAGCATTAATCTGTTAATGGGGCTGGAGCATGGAGGGTTAAGGAAATATTCAATTAGATTTCATGCATGAATATAATTAGTGCACTAAACGCTTTCATGCAAATCCCCCTCCAGCACCTTTTCCTCGGTATGATGATGTATAGCTGTGCATGAGGCCAATGCTTGTGCCATTAAAGTTTAGTAGATTATGAACAAAACTTTCACCCAACCTGTAGTTGCTATTTTTTATTTAACATGGACATGTACATGTACATTTGCAGATTCTTGACATGTAATTTTTTTCGTCTAGGCCAGTTTTGGTGATAGCAGGTTCATATGACCAAGACCAAGGAGGAATGGGAGCATTTCAAGAATGGCCACAGGTATATTGTAAGACATGTATACACATTGTGCCAGTTGGGGTATAGTGGATGGTATTACATGTAATTATTGAACGTGTTGGTTTCATTCATATATGTTGTTTACTTCATGTTATCAATGTACATGTACTGTACAGTAGCGGTCACGAAAAAAAAAATTACTGTGGCACGGTTAGAACGTTACTGTTAATAGGCTGTGCCGTTACCGTAATGATTATAAGAACTATATCATTTTGTGACAACGAATTCCATGCCTATCAATTAACACCGTTTTTGTTTATGGTTCATCATGCCGTTTTAACTGAGGAAGAACCAGTCTAATTCGGTTACGCAAAACACAAATCGGCATCCTGCTGTTAGCCCTTTACACTGTATTGGAACGGCTGCCTATTGGTAACTTTTGAAAGCCTGATTTGCTATTAGCCGGGACTGTACTTTAACACTCAATGGAAAGCTTATGCGTATTACATTTCCCCTTAATAGACCCTTGTTTCCTTTCTTTTTGCCTTCCAATCCTATATGCCATCAACTTTCTCATTGAGAATGTCTTTATTACTTGTATGCAAGGCTTCAATCTGTAGGTGAGCAGATCTAGAAGTAGCTTGTCAACACATTACAAAAGTAAATTGCACAACCCCCAAGAAAGAAAGGTTTCAATGCTACACACACACACAAACACTCACACTCACTCACACACACACAAACACACACACTCACACAAACACACACGGAAATCCCAATGCTACTGAGGATTAGTGGTTCTGGTGAAGATGACTGTCAGGTTTGCTACACATATGACCAAATGCAAAAGCCTATGGAACTCACAGGTCTGTAACATGTAGGGAAGCGGCACTGCCCCAGATCCAAAAACATGACACCAACTGTTCTGATCCTCAGGTGGGTATGTGATCATACGACTCATTCATTGCAGAGTCCTAAACACAAAGGCATTAGCCTATCTATTTACCACCATCTCATGTAAATCAACATTCCGTGGGTGACTTCCATGGGTGGTTTTGTATCTGGTCATAGCAAACTGACAGTCATACCCACCAGAACACCACTAATTCTAAGTAGCACTGGTTTGTGTATGTACATGTATGTGTATGTGTGTGCATGTGTAAGTGCATGTGTGTGTGTGTGTGTGTATGTATAGCATTATACAAGGGCCCCTTCTAGCAATCTGTGCTATTTATCATTT
Source organism: Eunapius fragilis (assembly GCA_963681505.1). Taxonomy (NCBI): domain Eukaryota; kingdom Metazoa; phylum Porifera; class Demospongiae; order Spongillida; family Spongillidae; genus Eunapius; species Eunapius fragilis. The sequence goes on along the minus strand of OY811972.1, from coordinate 7,539,096 downwards.
GTGATATTACATGTAGATCAGCCACTCTGTAAGAGTGACTTTAGTAGACCTACTTTTGTATATAAGCTCGGCAGGAATATTATTCCTGCTTTATCCCTAAAGATAAAGATCAGGGCCCTGGAAATTTTATATAACAAAGGAAGGTAATAAATAGTAAGTCCTAAGTCTTTTTAAACCTCTCAGTGATACACACTCATAGCTTCAGCGTATATAGTGATTGGCATGGGATAGTTGTGAGTGTTGTGTCTGTATGAGTGTGTGTCTAAATGGATGCATGTAATGCAATATGGGACATGAGGCACGGTACGTCATGATGTGGCAGGTACTGTGAGACAGGAACAAATAGTCCAGTACATACAACACATTAAACCAGTACATACAACCATGCGGGGTTGGGAGGGGGCCTCCCTCTGAAAAAATTGTTGGGGCCTTTGCCCCCATGCTCCTATACCACTGTGTATAAAACACACGATCCAGTTACACACGTGAGAAACACGTCAGTCAGAATATAAATAGTTGAGAAAGAGTAAGCCAGTGAAAGCACTGTAACCAAAAAACGTTCAAATAGACAAAGCTTATGAGTGAATCCATGTAGCACATAACAATTCACAGGGTGTACAGCAAGGGGAAAGAAGAGTGCATGGAAAGAGTGCATGGAAAGAGTGTGTATTAGTGTGACGTGAGTGGATGTGTGTTTGCCAGCCATGCAGATGAAATGAAGAACGGTGGGCGTTTAAAATATATGTCCCCATAGAACGCAAATCCCAACAATAAAGAAGGGTTACTTGTGTTCCAGCCTGCATGTGTCTTTAACTCGACCACGCCTCTCCCATAGCCTGGCTGATACACCGTGCACTGTATATCATGGCTCTGACGTACTGTTATAGGTTGTGACTTGTGAACCTATAAATGGCCACGCAATGAGTGGCACCCAAAGAGTATGACCGAATCGACAGGGACACATATTGTTGTGAGCACGTATCGGTACTGGTAGATGTACGTACCGTGTTTTGTATGGTGATGGTAGCTGAATCCACACATTTTGATCGCTTAACGAATCTTGTTCGTTATAGAAGAGAACCACAGACGTTTGTAAGAACGTAAAATTAACGGTGGTACTTCATGTTAATATATATAGTGGCATGGGCACGGGAGGTTATTGTGTATTCATGTGCTCTGAGTAGCGGGAACCAGGTTGCAGTAGGTTAATGGCGCGAAATGAACGAGAAATGTGCCCAGTTGTATCGCCGTAATGGATCAAGTAAAAATTACGAACAGGTCAAATCGATAGGTACAGGAACCTTCTGCGTATAAACCGAATTTGAAGTTAATTGAGATGTCCTGCCGAAAGATATGGCCAGTTTGAACCCCAAGGAGTAGCGGACGTTGCAACACTGGCACGAAGCTAATGCAAGAGCCCAAAATTTATTTTACCAGTGAGAAATGATGTAGTTTAGAGTGTTGAAAATAGGAAGTCAATACCATTTACTGTTCTGGAGATGTAGCGATTTCAAAGTGAGTCATTTTTATAACTTTATATATAGAAACGTGATATGCCAGTTTTGCGTGAACTGTCCCGTACATATACATATTAATAGCTTTAGTAGGTGATGAAAGGGCAAAGTAAATATTATCATGATTTCGCAGATTTCTAAATTGAGGCAGTTTATGGATCAATACACTGAATATTGCTTTTTCAGGATTGAAGTCTCCGTTAACTGATTAATTGCGGAAGACGCCAATTGGCGTCCGTTAATTGATTCTCAAAACGCGATTGACGCCAATTGGCGTCCGGCTGGAGATAGACGGTTTAGGCGGTTATAAATAACAGACGCATCGTCATTTGCACTCATATTGTATATTTTCACACTTGCTTGTCAGTGATAACTATACTGTAGAAGCTGAAAGTGTGCATCACTATTTTAGTTTGTGTGCAAAACATCCTGGAAGAAGGTAGTTATTTATGGCCAATTCCAGTTTGATAATGGAACGCGCATTGTGCTACATGTATATAGAATGTCGAAGCAAGTGCGAAGGCTGGAGACTGATGAGGTTTTGGAAATGCTCGACACAACACATTGGACATGCAATGCAGTGACAATAGCGGTGATGACGATGTTATGATGGTAGGAAGTGACGACGAATTTAGCGACCTTGAGATGGAAGGTACAACGCTCCTAATTGTAATATAGTTTTTAATGGCGTCTACCGCGGTCCATCCTTGACGCTTACATGCAAACAGATGACATCATGCATGGTAAGTATGCACAAATAGCTGATGCCATCATGACATTTGAACGTTGTAGCAACCAAGAGAAGACAATTGTATCTGTACACAGAGAGGAGTGCGAGTCACAAGGTACCCACCCTACAACCACATCAACGCATAAATAATGTGGTGCCTTACAGACAGCGACAGCGATGTACACAGAGAGGAGTGCGAGTTGCAAGGCACACACATCATGCATGGTTAGTATGCACAAACAGTTGATGCCATCTTGACATTTGAACGTTGTTGCAACCAAGAGAAGACGTTTGGCATCTGTTCAAACAGAGGATTGCGAGTCACAAGGTACCCCCCTACGACCACATCAACACATAAATAGTGCGGTGCCTTACAGACAGTGACAGCGATGTTGACAGAGAGGAGTGCGAGTTGCAAGGCACACACATCATGCATGGTTAGTATGCACAAACAGCTGATGCCATCTTGACATTTGAACATTGTAGCAACCAAGAGAAGACGGCTGGCATCTGTACACAGAGAGGAGTGCGGGTCACAAGGTATGACCACATCAATACATACAGATGGCGGACAGTAATGACGAAGGTTTTCCATACCCTCCATCTGAGAATACATTACAAGGTACCATCCATATACACTTAGTCACAGTGAACAAACATAATGCCCCATCAGGGGTCGACTTAATGGTTACCATATATGATATTCATTTATGTGGTACGCCTATCATAGCATGTTTTTGCAGCTAACATAACATGTTGTTACAACAATGCGTCATCAACCACAGAGTACAGTGGAAATCGTGATACTTGTCGTTAAATTTTTTTGGGTATGTTTTAATGTTAACTTGATTTTTTAACATTAACTGTATGCAGTATTGAAAATCTGACAACACAGTGTTGTTGACCAAACATTTGTAAACAAGTACCGGAAATAAGTAAGTGCATGTTACGTGACTAACACATCTGTTTGTTTTTGTTTTTAAGTGTCCCAGTCCAAAATACGGATTTGTAGCATATTTCTCAGCTCTGAGGCAGCAGATCAACACAAAATTTGGTATATATGAGAAAAACAAACCTGCCCAACGTTTGGCCGAGTCATATTTCAAACCCGGGAAATGTTTTGTGTGTTTTCATGGGAGACACGTTTGTTTAGGTCGAAAAGCGTTTAGCATGCCGTTTTGCACAGTGGGCGTTATATGCGACAGTACATAGATTTGTATACCGAGGGATGGTTATTGCACCATAGACACCTATGTTTAGAACGTAACAGTTAATTTTACCGTCAAAACTCTGCTTGCAAACGTTGAAGCTTAGAAAACACGCCATTTTCGAGTGAATCTCATTACAATTATGACGTTATTGGCAATTAATTAAAGGTTTTGTATTGTGGCTGAAGATGTGAACGGCGAATACGAGAACCAAGCATCAACCAGCGTACAAAAGTGGCGAGCTAGTAAAGAGGCAAATCATGCTTGGGCATCGTTGAAGCGAAGGAAGGCTCCGAGGGGTAATCCTGAAGCTGCCGCTTTGAAGCAGTGGTCTGTCAGTGAAGCAAACGTGTACCTCAAAGAGCAGAAGGACGAATGCTACTATCACAGAGAGTGCAGCCAAGGAATTGGAGTCCCTCGCTGTACACATGCCAATTGCGTCCGATAGTGAGGCAAGAGCGTTTGCATTACGAATGTTCTACATAGAGGTGTCCACTCCCACTGATGCCCAAACAAATGTGAGTCAGATGTTTCATCACTATCGGACACATTTGGCATGTATACAGCGAGGGACTCCAAGTCCTTGGCTGCATTCTCTGCGATAGTAGCATTCGTCCTTCTGCTCTATGAGGAACGTGCTTCGCTGACCGACCACCGCTTCAAAGCGGCAGCTTCGGGATTACCCCTCGGAGCCTTCCTTCGCTTCAACGATGCCCACCCATGATTTGCCTCCTTACTTGCTCGCCGCTTTTTTTCGTTGGTTGATGTTTGGTTCTTAGAAAAACCAGCCTTGAAATCGAAACTTTAATTAATATTAAGAAATTGTTACAATAACGTAACATTTGTAATGAGATTCACTCGAAAATGGCGTGTTTTCTAAGCTTCAACGTTTGCAAGCAGAGTTTTGACGGTAAAATTAACTGTTACGTTGTAAACATAGGTGTCTATGGTGCAATAACCATCCCTCGGTATACAAATCGATGTACTGTATAACGCCCACTGTGCAAAACGGCATGCTAAACGCTTTTCGACCTAAACAAACGTGTCTCCCATGAAAACACACAAAATATTTCCCGGGTTTGAAATATGACTTGGCCAAACGTTGGGCAGGTTTGTTTTTCTCTTATATACCAAATTTTGTGTTGATCTGCTGCCTCAGAGCTGAGAAATATGCTACAAATCCGTTTTTTGGACTGGGACACTTAAAAACAAAAACAGACGTGTTAGTCACGTGACACTTACTTATTTCCGGTACTTGTTTACAAATGTTTGGTCAACAACACTGTGTTGTCAGATTTTCAATACTGCATACAGTTAATGTTAAAAATCAAGTTAACATTAAAACACACCCAAAAAATTTTAACGAGAAGTATCACAATTTCCACTGTAAAGCTACCATGCTGTGTGCAAAGTCTTATATGTACAGTACCGGCCATAATAAAAGTCACGTTCCGTTTTAGTGCTACGATCGTAGCACTAAGATATGGCTTCTGGTTTCGTTTTGTTTCGGCATCGTAGCTATTCTTCAAATATGATTAACACAAAAGTTGTTAATCGCTAGCGTTTTAGACGCGTTTTTGAAATGTTACCAAGCCGTTCGCATCGCTTGATTGGTTGTAGAACATCGCTTGGATGGACGTTCTGCAACAGCGCTCGCGATCGGTTCAATTAAGTATGGCTAAAATTAAAAGCGGTCTCATCTGTTATATGACGTCATCCACTTATCCCTTCGGGAGGGAGGATTTTGGGAATTCAAAGAGGAGACGTATAGAAGAAGTACATGTAGCGGTCGAAGCGAGCGATTTTTACTGTAGGGGCGGAGGCATAATTACTTAAATGTATTTAGTAAAACGGATCTTCCGAACGAACGCGGTTGTTCAGTTTTATACGCTACGTTAGAATTCCATTGTTCAATTCTTTCAGCGATCTACGCAGCGTCATCGTTGTGTTACCGCGTGCGTTACTATATAAAACCGGTGTAAACGGAGTTGTGCACTTCGCGGAACTAGTTAAGGTAGTAGTACCCATAACGTGGTTTTTTTGGAAAAAAAGTTGGTAAGATCCACCTTATTGTTTAAGATATGCCACCTTGAAATCATTTGGATAAGTAACGTATTTAACCGAGCGCAATGCCTTAAACTTTGGCATCCGCCATCTTGTAATTCGCGCACGCATGCGCAGTTTGAGTCCGCCATGTATTTTGGGGTCTGAATTATTAAAATACGTCATCAACAATCGGTAGTTCTGTTCAAGTACCGTATATAATTCGGAGAGAATCCACCTTATTGTTTAAGATATGCCACCTTGATAGCATTTCAATAACGCGCAGAAACACTAGCACCGCTTGTTTTACGAGCACCTTGAAATACGAACGGTAAAAACTCTTTTTCCTGCACATTCAGGACAACAGACCTTATGATCAAGTGCTGAGCATATTATTACGATAGGAGCTAAGCACCAAGAAGAGCGTACGTGTAGGAAAATATCTTGTCCTTGTTTTCAAAATAAGTTACTTTTTTCTAAATAGCCGAAAACCGAAAATCTATCTATTAAAAACATTTCAATTTCAAGGTACAAATATGGCGTCCAGGGATGCGTAACTTTGTAAAAAATTGCTGTACATTTGTGGAAAAGGGTAGTAACGTTATCGATGCACCAAAAGGACAATTAAGTAATGAAGAACGTGTAATCACGATAAAGTAGCTGTTCTGGAATGCCCAGCATGAGTAATCCATGAGTAGCCTAATTAGTTCACCCTGAAACGATGGTTAGTATAAGCTTTGGCACAAACCTACTGCTCCGTTTCGAAACGAATGCACCAAACGAAAGAAGATATTATTTCATATTTATCCTCCAAATTTGGTGATTTTTAAGCACTACAGTTTTCAACAAACCAATTATAAAGTTTTGTTCTTAGAATATTTGTACCATTTTTACTGCTCATCTAATAACTGTCAAAATGATATGGTCCTCTAAGGTGCTCTCAGGCTACAAGCTAGTATGATTTTTTTTCAAATTCCAGGAGGGTACCCTATCACCTTAACACGTACATAAGATCATCGTTTTATCTTCGTGTTCTAAAAAGACTGCACAGTGCTACGATCGTAGAACTAAAACGGAACGTGACTTTTATTATGACCGGTACTGTACTCACCCCCCATTGAGAGAGCAGCACATACACCCCACTGTTCATTTACAATGGAGCCCTCGTGTCGTTTTAAGTGGCTACTATCGATCAGCGGTGGTTATTGCCCATTATTTTGCATAGAATCAAACAAAGACACAATGTGCGCGCTCACTTCCTATCACATGTTAAATAAGCGCATGCACAGGGTCATTGTCCCATTTCGCACTAAGTCCACTCGCACTACTGATCACATTAAACGTGCGGGATGAGGTTTTACAATGACTTTAATTACCCCAAACGTCATCAATAATATGAATGTCATTTATGGTACCGTTAAGTCGACCCCTGCCGATGCATCACACACACTGGTAGTGATGCATGAAAGTGTTATACATATACAGTGAATTCATTTACACCCTTCTATTCACAGACAACAGTTGGTGTCAGCAAGATACTGAATGGGCCTACCACCTTCATCCAATGGATATTCAGCCATTTGAATGTCTTGTTGGTCCAAATACCCTAATACCTGATAACCCCCTAGATATCTTTAAGCTGTTTTTCACAGATGAAATCCTAGAGGTGATTATCGATGCCAGCAACCAATATGCAGGAAGTACTATGCCTGCAGAAAGATTCAGTAAATGGGCTAAGTACACATTTGATGACCTAAAGGCCTACTTCGGGTTCCAGATCTTGATGTCAATAAATTGTCTGCCATCCTTTGCTGAGTACTGGAGCAAAAACCCAATAATGCGGTATGGGCCAGTTGCTGACCGCATTTCCAGAGACCGCTTCAGGGAGCTGCAGAGATATCACCATTTTGTGGACAATACTTTAGTCATTCCTAGAGGTCAAAAGAGTCATGATCATCTAGGAAAAGTAAGGCCAATACTTACTTACATAACACAGAAGTGCATGGAAGTGTATTCAGCACACAAAGAAGTGACTGTTGACGAAGCAATGATTAAATTTCAAGGTAGGTCTTCCTTGAAACAATACCTCCCGGTGAAGCCAACAACGCGTGGAACCAAGGCGTGGGTTCTTGGAGATGCCAACAATGGCTACTTCTCGAACTAGTTTGTATACATTGGGAAGGAGGGCATCAAAAGCGAAGAAGGGCTCTGCACAAAAGTAGTTAATCTTACTACTGAGTTGAAAGGGCTACATCACCATTATATTTTGATAATTACTTCACGTCCCTGACCTTGATCGAAGATCTGTTGACAAATGGCATATATGCTTGTGGTGTTGCTAAAAAAGATACGAAGTACTTTCCCACAGCTATGAGAGGCAAAATTAAAACAAAGGCGAGCACAGTGCATACCATAATACATACCTCACACATGATCTACTAAAGGGGTGAATCACTAACTGTCCAAAAAGGAGGAGTCATGGCCTGCGCCTGGATGGATAAAAAACCTGTAATGGTAATATCAAGTTGCTGCTTCGACCCCACTGCTATGTCAACAGTAACACGACGAATAAAAGATGGGTCAAAGGTGAAAGTACCCTGTTCATTACCTGTTTGTTCAACACATTTATGAGGTTGTGGACAGAGGCGACCGATTGAGAGGGTATTACAAAACAAAAACAAAGTGCAGGAAAATGTACAAATATATATTCTGGTTTTTGTTTGATGTGGTCATCACAATATACTGTACAAACACTACAGATTAGGTACAGTCCAAACACAAACCATACCTTTCAAAGAGTTTCGACTTAGACTCTCTGGTCTGCTGATAGTTGACTATTGCAGTCGCAAAAGGCCTGGGCGAGCATATGCAGTCACACAACATCCACCAGTACAACTCTTGCACGTGCCAGTGAAAAGGATGGATGGAGGTAAGGGGCATGTAATGAAGAGAAGTGTCTCCTTTGCACAAGAAATAAGAGACGAAAGGATACATGCTGGAATTGCAATGGGTGCAACATACCACTCTGTTTTACTGGCTTTCCAAACGACTGCTTCACTCTGTGGCACAAGAAAATCGACCATGATGAATAGAATACATATATGTATATTGCAACATTGTGTCATTATCATAAGTATTGTACCTGCTCAGCATCATGATAATAAAGCACACTACCAGAGCACATCCATCTTGACACTGGAAGCGCAATGCGTACACTCATAACTATGTACATATCCATCTCGACACCCCCAGCATACACTCGTAGCTATGTACACATCCATCTTGAAACCCCCAGGGTACACTCATAGCTATGTACACATCCATCTTGAAACCCCCAGCGTACACTCATAGCTATGTTCACATCCATCTTGAAACCCCCAGCATATACTCATAGCTATGTACACATCCATCTTGAAACCCCCAACGTACACTCATAGCTATGTACACATCCATCTCCACACCCCCAGGGTACACTCATACATGTAGCTCCATCTTGAAACCCCCAGCGTACACGGCTTGCAACTCTATAGCAGACCCTCCTCTTGTAATGGCGGCAATTATGCACCACAGTGACGTTATCTAAGTAGTTGAACCGATTGTGCCTGAAGCGCCTTAGGTGAACCAGCTGATGGGGAACTGGCAGCGATCATGCCTCTAGATGAACCACCTGATGTACTCAAGTCGAGCGTACTTCCTATGCAAGGACTAAACTCATTCTTTATATAGAATGCAAAAAGGTAAGTTCATTTAGATTAGCTGGGTCATCTTAGACAATATACCTCAGTGTTGATAACTCTGGTATGATAGTTCCATAACACACTTACTACCATTTAGTAATATAAGCCAAAAAAGAAACAAACCCATGCGATTCTCAGGGGTTATCTTTACACTGAGATTTTATAAATTTTATAAAACGTGAGATATTAGTCGTACCTTGATGTTCATATTTTTTATAACTTTAATATCAATTTGGAAGTCATCCGAATTTTGAAATCAGCGCTTAAAACGTAATATTTATTTAACCCTTTCATCACCCGTGGGGTACTCTTTGACTGCCAAGTGCATATATATATACGCACATAAATTAACTTGTGTTAACCGTCGTGTGCATGTATATATGCACGTGCATGTAACAACGAAATCATTTTCGTAACGTTAGCTGTACGACTACCAAACGTTTATGAGCATTTAGTCAACTGCATGTTTTTGGCGGTTTAAACATGTGGAAACTCAACAACACCGATTTTAGCGGTTCAAGCAGCCGTAAATACGCACATAGTACTAGTACGTTAGCGTTGAAATGGCTGTGCATAATCGCAGCGGGTTCAGCATAACTCAAGTTCTCGACATGCTTGACGACGGGGATGAGCTCAGCGAAGATGAATTTGAGGGTTATGTAGGGTTCATGCAAGTTGAGGAAGATGAGGCAACAGCTGCTCTTTTCGACGAGGTGGATGACCCGGAAGTGGTGGATGACCGCAAAGTTGTGGATAACTTGGAAGTGGCAGATGACCTTGAACAGACAGATGACATGGAATTGGGGGTCATCAGCAGGAAGCTACATGTAGAAGGAACTTGCACACTAGCCTACCACTGTACACATGAACTCAAGGGTTAACACATGACATGAATGGCAAAACAATCTTGGATTTCTTCCAGCTGATATTTGATGATGACATCTTAGGCTTGATAGTCAGCCAAACCAGTCTATATGCAGATCAGTTCATATCAATCCATGAAATCAGAACATTTTCAAGAGTACAAGCCTAGAAACTTACTGACAGCTGTGAGGTGAAAAAGTTGATATCAATTATCATAACTAGGGTCTACTTAGTTACGCCAGTATTGAAGACTACTGGCGCACCACTTGGCCTTATGAAAATAGAGCCATCTTATCATCAATGACACACAACAGGTTTGGTCTATTGATTAAGTTTCTCCACCTGAATGATAACAGCCACTACATAAAGAAAGGTTGTGTTGGTCATGTTCGGCTGTACAAGTTACGTCCATTCGTGGATTCTACAGTAGCAAATGAACATGCTCGTTTGGGAACTAGCCATTGACGAATCGATGATCAAATTCAAGTAGAGGCTTGGTTTCATCCAATATAATCCAAAGTAGCTTATCAAGTTGGGACTTAAGGCCTTTATATTGGCGGATTCTGCAACAGGTTATGTACGGAACTGGATGCTGTATTCTGGTAAGACGAATACATACATGTACTGTACCTCCAATGCATATCTAATATTTACAGGCAAAGATGACTCACTTCAATTGAACAGCAAGGGACTTGGGCATGCGGTTGTCCTCAAACTGCTTGAAGAACTTGGTGATAAAGGGCACCATGTGCATCGACACAGCCCAGCACTCTTTGATGACCTGCATTCCAAAGGATTTGGGGCACTTGGCACCTTGCACCTCATTCGCAAGTGCTTGCCGCAAATCATCAAATCTAAACACAAGATGAAAACGCACACAATGGTTAGTGGCACAACTGGAAAACACCTTGCTATGGTGTGGATGGACAAACAGGCAGTAGCAATGCTGAGGACCATACATGATGATAGTATGGTGTCCATCAGTAAAAGCGGTGAAGCAACAGGTGGGGTAGAAATTGTTTCTAAACCACTTTGCATTGACCAATACAATCATTTTATGAATAGAGTTCACCGCCATGACCAACTTACCAGTTACTATGGCTTCAGTCATAGAAATAAGAAATGGTGGAAAAGAGGCTTTTTCCATCTGATTGAAATGGCGATTGTAAAGGCATACATTTCTGTATGCATTACATACAAAGTAAGTGAAGCAAAAGCCTCAAATCCACCAGAGGTTTAGGATAGAATTGGCAGAACAGCTGGTAGTGAATGCCGGTGCAGCAGATACCCCACCAAACGAACATGGACTTCATAAATGTGGACTACCAAGAGCTGCCCAGCTAACAGAGCGCCACTTCATAGCAATGCATGGCTATCCCCACAGGAAAAAGAGAACAACATAACTGTGCTGTGTGTTCTAACAAAAAGTGGAAGGGACGCAAGACAACATCCTACAAATGCAAGCAATGCAATCTACGCATGTGCGTGGTTCCATGCTTTGAACTATACCACACAAGGATGGACCCTGAACGGTACCTATAATGTAACTTTGTACACAGACAACATTGAGTTGTGCAAAATATATACCGTACCTTATAAACACAGACAATGATGATGTAGCATAGACAGTGTTTGCTAGGGTACTGAAGGAGTAGTGGGTGGAGAGCACATACATCACACTAGAACCAATAACACATACCACACACACAAGCACTCACCACACCTGTGCACACAAGCACACACACCACAACACACCATTTACACTAGGACACACACCATGCACACACAAGGCATGCACACCATGCACACACAAAGCACATACACCGTGTACACACAATGCATACACACCATGTACCCACAAAGCACACACACAGCACACACACCATGTTCACACAAGGCACACACAAGGGACACACACACACTGCCATACAAGGGACACACTGCACACACACACCATGTACGACAAGGCACATACACCAGGCACACACACCACACTGCACACACACAGCGCACACCCCATGCACACACAAGGCACACACACAGCACATACACCATGCTAACACAAGGCACACATACAGCACACACACCATGTACCCACAAGGTACACACTGCACACACAGCATACACATGTACACACACCATGCCACACAAAGCACATACACCATGCACACACAAGGCACACACACTGCACCCGCACTATGTACAACAAGGCACATACACCAGGCACACACACACTATGCACACACACTGCACACACCCATGTATGCACAAGGCACATACATGTAGTCGCGCACCACCAAGACATATGTACCGATTTCCATGACTGCTCCTGGGTAATGGCCCCACAATGTCCATAGCTATACGTTCAAATGGTACAGAAATCATGGGGATTGGAACTAGTGGTAACCTGCAGACTTTTCCTCTGGACAGCTTCTGGCATTCTGCACAGCCCTTGCAGTAGCTTGCCACATCGCGGTGCACTCCCAGCCAGTGGAACCTTTGCAGTATGCGGTCCGCCATTTTCCGCTTCTCTAGATGGCCAGCTGTGGGAACTCTGTGCTAGATTTAACACAGCCTTATGAAATTTCTTGGGTATGTAATGATTGGCCAGAAGTAATGACAAAAATATATATACGATCAGTCATTCCGTACACTTGTGCTTTTGTGCGCAAGCGCACAATTCAATTCATTACATTGCTCCCTCTCTTTCTAAAATGAGACGTAGGGACCGTAGTGGTCAGAGCCTGACGGTGTCTGGCTGGGTAACGTCGGGTGGTTACGGCTGCTTCTGGATTCGCTAGAGGGACTTCTGCAACTGTCTGGCCCTGGTCTAGGAGGTTACCTTCCGGAATGATTTGCTCGGCAATTTCACAGTCCATATTGTCGTCATCATCATCGTCGTCATCCAGTAGTACTAATTCATCCTTTTCCTGAATATTACTGTCTCCGTCAGGGTGAGCAATAAGAGGCGGTGTAGGAGGTGGTAGAGGGTCATCTTTGGATTCGCTCAAATTGCACCGCTTTCAGTCTATCGAAATGAACAATGTGAAACTTCACACTTTCTTCCCTCTGAATCTTGTAGGTGCTGTCGCCCACTTTATCCACAACTACGAAAAGGCCTTTCCACGGGTGATGAAGTTTTTTGCATTTCCCACGTGGTACTGCTGGGTCGAACAGCCACACTAAAGCCCCTTGTCCACACGGTTGACCAGAGACTTTGCGATCATACAAGGTCTTTTGCCGATGGTGATGGGCGTCACAATTCTCCCGGACGATAGCATAAGCATCACGCAATCCTTTCCGCAACTGCTCCACATATGTTCGAAGTTCCTTTTCAGGACCTAGGTTAAAAGGGAACATCAGATCAACAAGAATGGATGCCTGCCGACCAAACATTAGATACAATGGTGTGAAGCCTGTGGAAAAATGGGTACTTGTGTTATAGGCAAAACACAGTTTTCGAATGCACATTTCCCAGTCAGATGGGTGATCTCCAACAACTGTGGCCAGCATGTCCAGAAGGGTCCGATTAAATTGCTCCACCATTCCATTCCCTTGAGGTTTATATGGGGCTATCTTCATTCCAAACAATTTACTTAGTTCGCTGACATCAGTGCCCAATGGGTGGAGTTTCCAACACGGCAGCGATCGTTTGAATGTAGCGTCCCTCCAACTCAATCCTAACGTTGCACAACGGTACAATGCAGAGTCACGATGCACACATCTTACCACCATGCCATCCTCTTCCAGCAGTTGGTCTGAGGGTATAAGGCAACTATGTACAGTTTGAGAGCATCCAGTGTCCAACACTATATCTTTCACCCTTTGTTCATTGACTACTCCGCTCTGCTGTATGTTCTTGTCCTTTCACCCAGCACAATACAGGGCGTTGTTAGGGCAGTATCTGGACCCCTAGCCCCTTCTTTCCACAGTTGTAGCATTATACTTTCGTCCAGTCCCTCATTTCTCCTGGTTGCCTTGCCACAACGCCATTTGACTCCGACTCCCTTCCGTTCTTGCCGGTTAACGTGCTTTCGGCCCTTCCACTTTCCTATACGGAACAATCTTTAGCAAAATGGCCTGACTGCTTACAAGTGTAACACCGCCTAGTACCCTGAGATTCCATGGGTGTCTTGCCCTCGACCTGCTTGAATGGGTTTGTAGCCTGCTTGTGCGCTTGGAAGTAATCGTCGGCCAACTGTGCTGCTGCCTTTGCAGTCTCCGACCTTTTTTCCACCCAGATCTTGATGTTCACAGGATGTGTGTTGAGCAGCTGCTCCTTGACCATCAAGTTCGCCAGCTGCTCCACCGTCGCACAACTCCTTGTCCACCTTCAGAAGACATCGGTAAGCTGTACTGCCATAACGCTTACCGATTCCTCCGCTCATTTTTCCACCCTACGAAATTTGTGTCTGTACGAGTCTTCCGATATCTCGTATCGTTTCAGGATCGCCTCTTTCAGGACCTGATAGTGCAGCGCATCGTTGGCCCTCATCGCTGCATACGCACTCTCGCTTTGCCTGTCAACAGTGACGCAAGGCGCACCGCCTAGCGCTCCTCTGAAACCTCGTAAATGACCATCATTTGCTCGTATGTGGTCAGGTATGCTTCTATGTCGTTCTGTTCGGATATTTTCGTTAGTTTCAACTCACCTTCCCAGTGATTTCGCGCAGCCCTTCCTTCGGCTCTGTTCTGCAAGGTCTCTTGCTGTGAGTCTTCCCACATTCCTTGTAGGACCTCCAGCTGGTCGCGAAGCTGCTCTCTTCTCCAGCCCCTCTCATTGGTGCCTTTCTTTTTCCACTTGGAGCTCTTGATTCCTTTTGTCCTCCAACAATATGCACATAATGTCATTCACCGGACCCTCCGCCGTGGTGTATTCTCTTTCTGACATTTTGCTTCCTTCAGTCCGCTTAACGTACTGCCGGCCAGAATGCGTAGTCGTACACACATTACATTTACGCACTGCTGTGTGGGTTGTCGAGACAACTACCGAACGCAGATCCCCCCGCTGCCACCAAAATGTAACGGTATTACGCGTGCATCAGTAAGAAGCTGCCGGGGTATGACCACAAACACGGTTGAATTTCTCTTCGTTATGAAACACCTTGGCAGTCCTTATCTGGCTATAAACCTCTTAAGACATCGATAAACGTGTGTTTCGACTGATCTTGAGCTGTCCAGATGCACAACCCTAGTCACAACATGTGAACAATGCAATCCAGACCTTGGTTGATTAGGATAATTGTGGTGAGCAAATAAGCAAAGGGCCTGCATAGTCAACTCCGGTGTAGAAAACAGCTGGAAAGAACATTACTCTGCATTCTGGAAGTGGTGGTGGCTTTGGAGCCTTCAGAGGAGCTCGTACAAATTCCTCAAATGTGTATGACTCTTGTGACACTCCTTCCACTGGTATACAATACCTTTCTCTAACCTCAGTTAGTGTTTCACCATTAACTTTGTGCCTTTTTATACACTCGCCTAACATCTGGATTAGTACGCAATTGTGTGTACGACTTATAACTGGGAAGTGGCCATGCTCTTTTCTGTAGATGCCCTAAGTGTTTTAAAAAATGGTTTCATGTAAGTAGTATTTGATCTGCAAAGCTGGAAATGCTTATGTTCATGATTTTGGTATGAAGATCATCTGATTTTCAATTGCAGCAGTTCTTCATATACCAATATACATGTACATGGATTTTGGTTTTTCTTGGATTAAAATGAAGTCATTTCATTAAATGTGCAGTTATTACGTGCATGCACCTTTGTCAGATAGTTGCATCCTGCTATGACCATTCCCCCGCAGGTCTTTTGCACTTCCTTGACCATACCCTTGGTACCTACAGTACAAGTCTGTAAAAATGACGTACACTACGATAAATGGATAGATGCCATGTATCATATGAATTTGGGAGTCCTATGTTTTTCACACACATACTTCATAACTTCAACCTGATTGTCATGAACAACTTCAGTTATATTTAAACTTGAATAAGTATTATAATTTTGATACATGTTTTTTTGCAGACTGTACCATTGGCAATCACTTGAGGATAGTATACTTCAACACATTTGAGTTAACAGCTCAAAACACTTTCCATCCAAACAGAGGAGTATTGAGTGATAAGCATTGACCGTGGAGTCATGTTATTACCCATTGGATAAATTCAAACAATTGAGTTAGATTCCAGAATGTATGCCCACCTTCATAGACCCTTCAATGTGGTTTGTTCCACCACAAATAATTTTTGTTCATCGCATGGTCATTGTCTCTTGTATACATCCCTGTGTAACCATTGACAAATACGCTCATTTTGATTAACAGGTGAGCAAACTATGTTTAGCTAACCTGCAGAATCATTATATTCATAAGTTGTCAACCTCCTTTGTGGTGTAATGTATTGTATTGTCACGTGCGGTGCGCGTGATAACAATTAGTCAAGACCTAATCCTACATGGTGGCAGCGGTGTAGCGCGTGGCGGGTCCTTCAACCTCGAAAGAGGAGGAAAGGAGGAGAAGGAGGTGAAGGTACCTACCACCGCCACCCTGACCAAGCCATCGCTACCAGGATTAACCATCGAAATGAAGTAGCAGCCGAGAATGGGCGAGGACGCCAGGAGAAGGGGACAGAGGTGAAGGCAAGAGCCAGTGTTAGGGCCAGAGCTGGAACCGAGGGTGAGTGCCAGAGCCGCAGAGTTGCGAGTAGAAGGCCAGAACCAGAATAAGGCTGAGAGTGAGCAAGGAAAAGTCCTGCCGCCGGGGAGGTGAGAGTCCTGCCGCCGGGGAGGTGAGAGTCCTGCCGCCGGGGAGGTGAGAGTCCTGCCGCCGGGGAGGTGAGAGTCCTGCCGCCGGGGAGGTGAGAGTCCTGCCGCCGAGGAGGTGAGAGTCCTGCCGCCGGGGAGGTGAGAGTCCTGCCGCCGGGGAGGTGAGAGTCCTGCCGCCGGGGAGGTGAGAATCCTGCCGCCGGGGAGGTGAGAGTCCTGCCGCCGGGGAGGTGAGAGTCCTGCCGCCGGGGAGGTGAGAGTCCTGCCGCCGGGGAGGTGAGAGTCCTGCCGCCGGGGAGGAAAGAGTCCTGCTGCCGGGGAGGTGAGAGTCCTGCCGCCGGGGAGGAAAGAGTCCTGCTGCCGGGGAGAAGAAAAAGAGCGAGAGCCGCCCTACAAGAGGGAAAGAGCGAGAGCCGCCCTACAAGAGGGAAAGAGCGAGAGCCGCCCTACAAGAGGGAATGAGCGTTAGCCGCCCTACAAGAGGGAAAGAGCGAGACCCGCCCTACAATGAGCGAGGGAGTATAGGACGCATGGAGAAGCGTATGCCAGAGAGTGTATGTGCGGGATAGCAGGCGGGCAAAGAAGAGACAGAAGCGATAGAGTGTATGAAATGACGACGGAGAAAAGAAAAGAACGAATATTTGACTTCGGGGGAAGGGAGATGTGGTGTAATGTATTGTCACGTGCGGTGCGCGTGGGAAAGGGAGATGTGGTGTAATGTATTGTATTGTCACGTGCGGTGCGCGTGATAACAATTAGTCAAGACCTAATCCTACATCCTTTGTGCAGTGTAGTATTTCGACATACAGCAAACACATGTTCCAAAAGTGCATTCAAGGCACTGATAGTTGCATTGAGCTTATTCATATCTGGGACTAGAAGTGCCCTTGCTGCTTTGGGGCCTTTCATTAATTACGTCACGCTAATTTTGACCATTATGGACACCCCCACCCTTGTTACACATTTTACCATACTGATGTATGCATAATGTATACATCGTCACTCTGGTAGATATACCCCCCTTTCCCCTTCAGCGTGGCATAATTTATGAACAACCCCTTTAAACCTACTCAAGAATGTGTGCTTTTCATCTTAAGAAAAGGATATTTGTAGTTGTGATAGAACATAGCTGTAGCCCCTAGGTTCGCTGTTTCAGAACTCTTATTTTTACCAAAGTAACTTGTACATTTATACACTACTGTCAATGCAAGTGTCATAGCACCCTTCTGAATGTAGGCCACTATACCTATTCAGCTATGTGTGAAAGTAAATTCAGTTCGTCACCTTGTCACATTACATAGGTCACTTTTCCTACCTATTCCACTGTGCATGAAAGTTCAGTTCGTCAGATTCCACCTCCCTGCTCCGGAAACAAACTAGGTTGTTGCTGCTCCGGACAGAGTATCAGCATTCATATTCGTCTTTCCTGATCTGTGTACCACTACAGATTGGTAGGGCTTGAGTGATAAACTCCATCGACACAGACGTGGGTTGCTCTCCTTTAATCGGTCCCACCATTTGAACAAGCGATGATGTGTTTGGATCATGAATTTTCTCCCCAATTAGTACACCCGAAATGCGCTGATAGCTAGCTTTATAGCCAAGCACTCCTCCACCGTTGAATAACGCTCTCCGCTTGGCTGGAACTTTCTGCTGTAATATCCCATAGGGTGCTCCTCACCATCTTCTCTGATCTGACTTAAAACCGTTCCTGCTCCCCTATCTGAAGCATCTGTCTGCAAAATGAAAGGTTTTAAGAAGTCTGGACTACTCAGAATACCACTTCTTCACAATTGGTCCTTTTGCTCTTTTTAAAGCATTGTTACATGCCTTACTCCACTGTACTATGTTTGGTGCATACTTACGAGTAAAGTCAGTCAACGGTGCTGCAACTGTTGATAATCCGAGATGTATCTCTGGTAGTAGCCAGATAAGCCCAAGAAGCCTCTCACTTGAGTGTTAGTTTCCAATCTGAAGATGACTAGGTCATCGAGATAAACTGCGGCAAACTCTTGACAACCCTTTATCAGCTGGTCCATTAATCTCTGGAACGATACTGGCACTCCACTAAGACCAAAGGGCATCACCCTAAACTGTAAAAGACCTCATGGAGTAACAAACCCTGTCTTCTGGCATTCCTGAGCAGCCACTGGCATCTGCCAATAACCCATCGTAAGGTCCAATGTGGAAATAAACCTTGCTCTGCCCAATGGATCAATAAGCTCATCTACTATCGGGTATGCTTCCACCTCGTCATTGCATTCAAGCATCTGTAGTCTATGCACATTCTCAATTTTCCATCTTTCTTTTTCACCATCACGATCGGTGAAGACCATTCACTTGATGACGTTTCAATTATTCCGCTTTCCTCCATCTCTTTCAGCTCCTTAGCTACCACTCTGTAGGCATAGGGTAGCCGATATGCTGGCAACTGAACGGGCCTCACATCACCCGTCTCTATATGATGCTCTCGCATGTTTGTCCGCCCTGACTTCTTTGCTGAAAACCAAGTGTTTCCCCAAAAATGTCAGTAATTGTTTTTGCTTTACCTCCTCTAGCTGTTCTCCAGTAGTATATGCAGGTTCTCCTTCCTCCTTGTCCCAGAATTGTGCATCTGTCTTCTTCCGTCACTACCTCTTTCATCCCTGATATCTGCTGATGGATACAGTTCAGTATCACCGTGTGCACATAGTACGTACACTATTTTCCCTTCCAGTATTCTCACTTGCAGTACCTGTCGCTTTTTAACCATGGTTCGGGAGCAACCTGTGTCCAGCAATATATTCTTCATGTACTGGTCATCCACTGATCCAGTATTGTTCAGACTTGTATCCTTTTCTTTCTGACATCGACGCCCCTGGCAGAGTAAAGTTCCTTTTTCTGGACAACTCCATGACATGTGCCCTATTTTTCTGCAATCGTAGCAGTTAATTGTTCTCCTCCTGTCTTTTCCTGACTATTGTGAAGCCGAAGACCTTTTGCGACATTCTTCCATCGAACGCCGCAATTTAGCAACGGCACCACTGCGTACGTTAACTTATTTCGTGGATCTTGTGTTAAGGTCTTCTCTTGTCCTGGCTCCTGCAATGATGCCTGTTCATATTCATCGGCAAATTCCCCTGCATCAACGCAGGTCTTAGGGTTATGCTCCATTATCCGAAGTTTCTTTTCGGTATTTACCATAGTCTTGTAGAATTGTTCCTTCCCGACTATTTCCTGTAAGAGATGCAGCCCTTCTGCCATTTCCGTTGAAGTTCAATCAACTTAACGGCCAGTTTCCTATTCTTTTCCCCATCACTGCGAACTGTAGATCGGAACCATCTGTGATACACCTCCTTGTTAATATCGTACCAGACTAGAATAGCATTCTTGATTGCTTCGTAGTCATCTGCATCCACTGTTATGAGAGTAGCAAACACCAGCTGAGCCTTTACTGTTAGCTGAGGTGCCAAGTAGTGAGGCCAACATTCCTTATCCACTTTGTGAGCTACAATGATAAGTGATGAGTTATACCTTGATATTGCCCTTTTCCGAGAGGGGGACCAATTTAATGCTCAGCTCGGGTTTTCCACTCCCGATTCCTTTCTCGTCTCTTGTATTCGCCTTTCAGCTGCTATCTCTTGTCTCCTCTGTCTATCGTCTGCCAGTGCCTTTAACGTTGCCTCAAGTCCTACCATATCTGATCCCTTGTAGCTCCTTTCTGAGCATTTTTTCATCCATTGTATAAGGATGATCAGGCCAACCATTTCCTCTTGACTGACGCCGTAGCACAGTCAAGCAGACTTCCCGACAATCACATCTCACTGCTGCCATCATATGTGATAAAGTGTAGCCCTATCCCTAGGTTTGCTGTTTCAGAACTCTTATTTTTACTGAAGTCATTCATACATTACTGCCAATGCAAGTGTCCTCCTGAATGTAGGTCACTATATCTATTCAGCTATGCATGAAAGTAAGTTCAGTTCGTCGTTACCTTGTCACATTACTCCTGAATATAGGTCATTTAGCTATGCACGAAAGGTCAGTTTGTCACAGTGGGTAAAGTGTGCACTGAGAGGTCGATGATGCACTCGAGGTTGCCATATTAATACATGTAAATGAACATGTGGCCCAGAGTTGAATTATATTAATTTGTGAATGTTAATGTGACTTATTAAATGAGTGAGCAATTTGCTGTCAAGCGGACATAACATTTTATTATGATGCACTATTTAAAATTAGAAGCAACAACTTTGGCTGCATTGTCCTTTAAGCTAGTTTCTTTAATGCAATCAATGTAGGTGGGCAACAAATGAAAGTGACTTGCTAACGTATGTGTGCAATTGTGTCTGGATTGTGTACACTGCTATATACCAGTGTGTACGCTGCTGTGCCTGCACGCTGGTGCAGGCTTCTGTGCGCACACGCCAATGTACACTGTTATGCTTTCACTCTGGTGTACATATCTGCATATAGATGTGTACATGTACACGGGTCTGAAGTCATAGCTGTGTACATACAGAAGTGTATATCAGTGTGAAGGCATGGCAGTGTACATTGACCAGTGTACAACAGTGGGAAGGCATCACAGGGTATATATTTTAGTATGTGTATGTCTATATACATTTTAAGTCTATGCTAGTGTGAAGGCACAGCAGTATACATTGACCAAGTGTACAAAAGTGTGAAAGTGTGTTGGTGTGTGCGTACCCCTCAAATACGGTCCAACTTGTTGGAACATTGTGATTCAACCATCCCACCGTGAGACGGGCTCGTGCTGAAGGCGGCCATGTCACTGGCATTTTCTCTGGATCAGTGAGTTGATAGTCCCTGCCTATCACATACCACATTAGATTTTGACCAGAAGGGACATTCAGTTCGCTGGACATCAGCTGAGTGTTCATCACACACTCCAAGACAGACCAGCAGGTCACAGTTATCACTGGAGAGCAGCAAGGTTTCTTGTTCTCCCGTCAGTGCCACACAACACTACTTGGGCGGTTGCGTGATTCCACTGTCAAACCCTTAGTTTCATCTCAGGAATGGCATACTACTAACTGCAAAGAAATTTCTTTATTCTATCTTGAGGAGCTGGCCTTCATTCAACCCGTCCCGCTTCAACACTTGCATCTTTCGGATCAGAGCAGTCTCTGTAACTGGCTGTTCAAATGGCCAAGTTCACTAACTAGATGTTTGTTTGCACACATTGGCTCTCATTTGTATTCCTTCATGTCTGGCTCTAAAATGGATTTACCAGGGGTCTGACCAGTAATTTGCACCATCCAAGGGCTGTAGGGTCTACATTTTGGGGGTTTATTTGTGTGGAGTACTACCGGCTAGTCCCTACAAAGCCAGCTAGCCAAGCCTGAACCTGTGTCCTGGCTTGGTACAATAGGGGGCCAAAGCCCCTTGATGCCTGACTTGCCGGAGGGCTTCCCAATGATTCTGGCTAGTCTAGCCCTGACCATTGCCGCTGGCTTTGGTCAGCAGCACTACTGGCGCCCCCACTGCCGCTGAGTGTTTAGGTACAATAACACAGGCTCATGGGCTGCTCCTTCCATTGCCCCCCTCCCCCCTCCTCCCTCCTCCTCCCTCCTCCCCAATTTGTTGCTGATTCAGTGAATCAGTGGGTATCCAGCCTAGGGAATTATTCGGTTGATAATTAAAAGGTTAAATACTATTGTCTATTTGAATTGCTGTAACATTCAATCAGCGTTACCCCTAGAAGCTCGCAACTTAATCATACATTCATCAATGATAACTCCAGTTATTATCCAATCAATGGGGTTATCAATATTTGTTTTCGATTTATCTATTGTGGAGGTAGAGTGATTTGAATTAAAAACCTATTGGTATTTATCTCTAACGTACTAATGATCGTATTCAGTCATTACCTGCATTTGCAGTGTGGATAAAAACAGGGCAGCAGTTGTATTAAAAATTTACGCTTTGGTACAATGAAAGCGTCAATGGTTGAGTACAGAGTTCAGACAACTGCAGCAGCAGTGATGGGCAAAGAGCTAGCAATACAACGTTACGGGGCTAATGCAAAGGTCAAAAAGATTTCGGGTGAAATTATAGCTTCAGAGGGTAGTGGATGTGGGCGCAAATGGTGGGACGCTGGAACGATGTCAAAATCAGCAAATCTATTCACAGTTCTAAGGTACTTGAGAATGCTGGGACTTTTGAGGAGATCAAAGATGATATATTCATGGCTGAACATGATTCAGACAAAGAGCTGCCAGCAGAAGAGCTAGCAGTTGCGGAACCAGAAATTGAAGAAGGCCGCGAACCATCATCAATAGACCCATTAGTTGTCAAAGGCATCATATGGACCAAAGTCGATAATATGGTCGATACATGTTACATCCCCAAGCAACGTGGGCACATACTATGAAGCAGAACACAACAACTGGATTTTCAGAGTTGTAGAAGGGTATTAAATTAGTTTTTGTGGTCATTTCCAGACAAGGCTCTGCTAAAATCAAAACCGTCAACAATCCCTGTGAGTAAAGGAGAGCTGCTCATATGCAAGGTTTCTGCTTTCACTGACCAGAACACATTCAAAATGTCATGATCATTCTGATGATTACACCTAAATAATGTCATTCTTATGAGTATTTTCATCAGCTTGATGAAAGTACTCATAAGAATGACATTGTATAGGTGTAATACAAGTATAGTAACATGAATATTGTGCATCATGAGGCTAAGATTGCATTGCTTCTTTCTAGCTGTACCTTAGAGGTAACCACAATAAGTTCGTTGTGAATGTGCATGCATCAATCATAATTTTCATAAGGTAATTACAATTGATGACTATTTATATTTCATACGATCATGGAGACACATTTTAGTGCAATTGTAATTATAAAACCTAGTTCTGACGGCTCAAAAAGTCGTGCTGAAGTTTGATAACTGGAGTTATCAAATCTTGATCAATCTATGATTAAACTTCTGAAGGAGCATTCAAATAACTTTGAAATCAGTATATACGTAAGAGTCCTGTTGCTATCTGTTCATTTATTTTTATTCTACCTGTTGCAAAGATATAGTTGTGCAAAGTATGTAGTTGTGCAAAGTGTTTGCAATTTTCCCACTTGATCCCCACCTACTCCGTCCTCACAATTGCACATGTATGGGAGGCGGATGTGTATATTATTGGCACTAATCGAGTGGGAAATGTACATGCCAGCTATATCGTCACAACGGATAAAGTAAAATTTAACGAACAGATCAAATCAATATGGGCAGGACGTCAGAAGTCCAATAAGGAAAGGACCTAATTGACAGAAATGAAATGGTCTGTAGTAAGATGTGATTGATAGTAAGTCGGTATCGTAAATCATGTGAAAGTTGTAGCAACATCAACGAAGAATGTTTTATGATTATATATAGCGAAACATCTGGGTCAGAAATGTTCCATGTATAAATGTATGCATACATATTCATGAGCAGTACATGTTCGTTCCTGACTTTACATATACGTACATGTATAGATTGAATCATGCCAACTTTATACTAAGTATGCTGTTCGCGTGGAAACCATGGAATCAATTCCATTTCATATTGAGAAGGTGAGTTAAAAGTTATACATATATGTACATTGTATAAGAAATTTGACTGTCATATTGGCGCAGTAGTTGATTGCACATATAACTACATTTTAATAATTTTCATTCTGTACCTTTATTTTTAACTACATGTACATGTATTTATGTACATGTACTCAGGTATGTTAAGACTGGCTACACTATATTTGGAATTTGAATTTGCTGCAAATTCAAACATTACAACATGCCACTTTTCTGTTTGGGTACTTCTTGTAGCTAGCTATTCTCTTTATATCAAGTCTTTGTTCAATGGTCCCGGAAATTAATGCAATTGATAGTTGTCTTAGCAACCTTAGTAGTTTATTACATTGCGCTCCAAAATATGGGGGCGTTTCTTTGCGACCAGGGCGATTTAATGTCGTTTCTGGACAAAAATAGTTATATATTGTTTTTTTGATACTGGTCTAACCATTGTGGGTGGGCACAATGAAGTGTAACATCGTTTGCATAAGTTGCACAACGAAAATGATGAATTTTGTGCTGAATTTTTCGCAGTTTGAATCTTTGTCTGCAAACGCTTAAAGCGTTTCGAAATAGTGATCCAAATGCCTAGTATAATGATTAAATCTGTGTATCCCAGAAGTAGAAGAACTGCAGAAACATGTGAAAAACTATTCTTTCACACCCGGGTTTTCAATTCTAACATTCTAGTCAATTATTTCACCGTGCGTAACTCTTTTTATAGTAACAACATTATATCTTAATTATGCGTTATCAATCCAAAGTGTATTGGACATTATTAATCTGTGGTAACGTCTGTATATGAATATTTATGAATAAATGCTTCCTTTGGCAGCCATTTAAATATTTTAAGTGTAGTCAGTCTTAAAAGACCTGAGTACTATAATGTTCATACATTTGTGTGTACTTCTTTTACATGTTCATGGGCATGTAACTACACGTACATGTATGTATATTCATAGAGTACTAGTCATAATATATGTCACATTCTATTTTTTACTGTATTGGATGAATGTTCATATCATTATTGTACCTAGGTGTTTGTAGAGCCAATATGATTAATGATTGGCTGTGTACACTTTGATGTCATTCCATATGTAACGATTAGCAACTTAATGTGTATTCGAAGGATTGCTAAGATGCCAAAACAAAATTAAACCAGAAGCCATATCTTGTGCAACGATTGTAGCGCTAAAACAGAACGTTAGGACTGGTACTGTATGTGCATGTACATGTACATACAATGCATGCATGGTTATGGTATGTAGTTCATGCATGTATTTTTCAAGTCCATGTGCTGTAGGTGTGTTGCGTGTACATGTATGCCATGCTTTTTTGATTTTTTGGTACTGTAGGCTGTTCGAATGTCTATCTTTGGACGACCTGGGCCTTGTTATGTGGAGATACCTGGGAATATGATAAACAGTTCCGTGAAAGTTGATGAGAAAATGTAAGCTTCAAATGTCATTTCTAATTACATGGGACATTGTTTTTTTGCACCTCCATTTCTTGTTTCATATTCAGTACGAGAAAATTGGAGTTACAGGTTGGGGGTTATAAATGGCTTTCTCCTTTGTTTGTGCCAATGATGTATGCACACGCCTCCCATACATTGATGGGTTGTGGTTAGTTGAAATCATTGGCGGGAATTGAGCAGGACAGTGTGCTTACAATATTCATATCAATGTTTAGTCCGGGGGGGGGGGGGGGGGGGGGGGGGGGTGTTTCTAAACAGTTGAAAGTATCACCTCGGAACAGTTATATACGATTCATTTATTGCACTACAACACTAACTTAGGATTGAAATAGAAGTGCACAATAGTTACCCTTTTACTTTAACACCTTCAACATCAATACAGATGACGTAGTTAACGTAATGAATTGATTATGTAATCTGTGTCCTAGAAGTCGTCATTCTTGAAGAATCCCGTGGTTAGCTTACTAACTTTGGTTTAAAACGCTTGATTTGATATGTATGGGTGTACTAACTTGAAAAAGAACAGTTGCCAAGAACTCTTGACACATTCAGGGATTCAAAGCCGTGCATTGAGTATACTACATTATGAAACAGACGATGAGATTACGATGTTGTTATACCTGAGTTTTATTTCCAATGTCTATGTTTTTTAAAACGCTTCGCTTTCCCATCTTTTAGTAGATCAAGAGAGTGCTTATTGTAAGGTTATAGAGATGATTGAGACACTATTACGCGTACACCTTCAGCTGTTAGTTTCTGTTTCTTTCGATTAAATACTAACATACCAGTCATATCTCTTGTCTTCTGAAGCTTTATTGTGCACAAAGTGAATAACCATGCGTTGCATAGTGGTTTGTTATATGTTTGCATGTATATGTGCACGTATAGGTGAAGGCGGGTGTGGCAATAATTGCACATTTACGTGCACTTGGCGGTCAAGAAGTAAAAAAAATTACTTTCATTTTGGAAAGGTAAACTATACAATACTAACATTCCATTTTCCATGTAAGCGGTGAAGTAATTTTAACAAAATTCATAAATCAACGCCCTTTGTTATAAAAGTTTTCCAAGATTACGGTTGAAGATATATGTTTTATAACTAATGTATGATCTACAAATATAATTATACTGTGGAATCAAGTTACTAACTTCAATAGTGAGTTTTTAAGACCATAATAATTTGCTTTTAATGTTGAAACTATTGTGGGATACATAATGTAATAACCATCACTAACCTGTCCAACATTAAAAATGTACTATTTGATTTGATATTACATTATGTAGTGGTGAGTTTTTAAAACTCAGTTAATGAAAATTGTTGTCATGTTTTTGTCTTATTAATTTTGTGGTTTGATCATTAATTAGGAAGGCCAATTAAGAGTCATACTTTTTCAATCTTTAATTAAATTAAAGCATCAAGGAAGTATATTGCGATGAAATTAAGCGGCAATATCGCGGTCCAGGCACTAGTAGAGAGCTTTTTAATCTGCAATGATAAAGTGAAGTTTTTCCCAGATTTCATAACTTATTAAGGCTTCAAATTTTCAAGTTAAAAAAGGTTTAAAATATTTAGATTCCATTTTTAGGACTTAATTTCGTACTGCGTTGATTTTTTCCCACTGGAATCGGTTTCTGTAGGATACGAGACATCCAAAACAACTTTTAGTATATCTTTTCTGCGTTGCGATCTTAAGATACATGTTCCTAAAGTTTTCCCCCTTTTTACGTGGATAGATCTGGTGTGCGGTTGCTAAACTAACTATGAATTCATTAAACTCACTTATCCATTAAGATACGGTGTAATTTAAGAACGGAACATAGAAAAATTATGGGAAAAGTTGTGTTGGATGTCTCATACATGTATCCCATAGAAACCGATTTCAGTGAAAAAAATTCAACACGGTACCAAATTAAGTCCTTAATATTGAATTAAAATAATTAACCCTTTTTTAACTTGAAAAATTGAACCCCTAAAAAGTAATAAAATCAGGGGAAAACTTCATTTCAACATTGCAGATAAAAAAGCTCTATTAATGCGTGAACTGCGATATTGCAACTTAATTTGACCGTCAAATCGCAATACTTCTTCGATGCTGTCGCGGACTTAAATTCTGCTGTTTATAAATTTTTTAGTTGTCGTGCATTATTGTGTAAAAATAGTTAGTTTCATGCACTGTACCTTTTCAATTGTTAATTGTAATAATGCGGTTCGTATCTTATTAAACGTGGTTATTGTATGCATATTCATAAATTACTATGTAATAAGGAATTGTACTCATTTAATTCATTGAATGTAAATACTGATGACATAGTTAATTGTTACCCGTTTCTTAGTAGTCGTCATTCTTCGAGTATCTAGTGGTCAGTTTACTTAAAGATATTAACTATAATATGAATTTTGATTTCATGTATTTATAAATGTACTTGTAGTTCCTTCAGGTTGATTAATTTTGTATGTTTGCATGTAAAATGCATGTTTGTGATGACATTGTTTCATCTCTTAGGTTTGTACCTACATGTCCAGCACCTCCAGTTGTACTTGCTGATCCTGCTGCAATTAAGCAAGCAGTAGCAGCACTTCATGTCGCTAAAAGGCCATTAGTCATTATTGGAAAAGGTTCGCATACTTGTTATATGTACATAAGTTGACGTCAGATTAAAGGCATGTTTGGTTTCAGTACCACGATTGCCGCACCATGCAGTTTGTTTCATAATCACAATATTAGTATGATTATCTCATTTCACCCTTTCGTATGTGTTAAACGATGCTGGTGATGTGCACAACTCAGTTTAGACCGGTTTTTTAGTGCATGTGGCCTCTTTAATTATATCGATAGTTTAACCGTTGACGCTTCGAAAAGCATTGAAAGAAAATGTAACTTTCCAACATAATCGAAAAAGGTACAGTACTTGTTCCGAAGAACTGTTTTCCTAATATTCTGGGCGAAGGAGATTATGTTTACGAGGGTGCCGAAGCAGGTGTTGCCATCAGTAATAGAAACTGACCTAGGTTTTCGTCTGATTGATCTGTGCATTTCGTAGCGTTTTAGGAACTCGTAAAGATTTTTACACATAAATTCTTTGCTCTCTGATTGCAGGTGCTTGTAGATTTTTGGCACTTTGTGCCTTTTCCGATGAAAAAAAGGATGTGAAGCTTGACATCAATCGCTGTAGACCATTTTCAAAAATATAAATAAGTTATTTGTGCAGTGACGCGATAAAAAACAATATGACATCTTGAAAAAATGCGGTGCTAATACAAACCGTGCACTTTATTCAAAGACAAAACTAAGCTATACACGAAGCCATACATCCTAGCAACGATCGTCCGACTAAAACTAGTCGTGACTTCTAATCTGACGTCTGCTGTGTATATTTATGAATATAGTGTGCATGCAATGCTGCTTTTTGATTTTAGCTGTTCATATCACGAACTACTAGAAATGATTACTTGTATACCTCCATGTACGTGAATGATTTATGCAGTGATGTGTGTTAAATTCTCTGGGCGCCAAGTGCATGTGTACTGCAAAAATTCCACAATACGTGCACACATATTAGAAAGCTAGTGTATCTCATTTTTATCTTTGTGCACAAAAAGCCTTAGGGGTGTAATAGCTATGACTGGAGTGCTGTTATTTAAGGGAATAAAAACAAACAGTTGCAAGAGTACTAACTATGCCCTTTTCGATGGCTTAGAATAAGCACCTAATTGTTCTTCTAAAAACATGGGCAAACGAAGTTGTTTTTAAGAATATGGAATCAACAACCATTGTAAAATCGCTCTTATTTATTGGTTAATATTTTTAACCAATTCGGGACCAAATTGCATACATTATGTCATGTTGCTTGCCGCCCGAATTAATTTTATGTGGTGTCTTTAAATGTTACTGCATCGACTAGTTTCGTTGTACCATTTGAACGCAATGAATGTTTGTGATGTACCTTAACCCATATTGTCTTGTTTCCTCAAGGTGTCGCATATGCTTGTGCTGAGTATGAAACACAAAGACTTGTATTGTCACACTCCCTGCCCTTCCTTCCAACACCCATGGGTAAGGGTGTGATATCTGATGAGCACCCCTACTGTGTTGCTGCTGCAAGATCAATGTAAGTGCAGAGATAGCATACCTGTTCAGACTCTACTTATAGTATTACATGTATTTTTTACATGTACATCCCAAATAGTCGTAGATTTCACTCTGCCATGCATTCATTCATTCCTTGTTGACATGCTTTTGTTGATGATGATGTACAATGCCATGCACATTAGCCTTGTTCCTAGGCCGTAATTTTATATTAAGTAAGTGGATAATGTTTTTGTTTGCATGGGTTAGCCAATACCCAGAAACTATGTAATCATTCTCTGTTGGAATTGTTGTTGTAAATATCTTGTTCTCATCGTAATCGCCCAGACTATCCATCGTATATGTTGATTCTAGTAATGCTCAATTTCGAAATATACATCACGTACACATGCATTTGGATTCTAGGAAAGTGCTTTTTGTGAACAAGCCAACATTTTATAGCACTCTTTTTGTACATAATCTTTGGCTTCAGATCTTGCAGCTAAGGTTACTGATATCCCAGTGGATCCAAATAATGGTGTGTCCACGTTTTTCTGCAGGATATGTACATGTAATACGAATACTTTATAAGTAGAGTCATTTTTAACAACAGCCAACGCAAGTTAGGAGATTAATTCTGGCTCAGGTAGTGTCATGAGATCACAAGCCCAGGTCACAAAAAAGTGAAGCAAGAACACTAGAGGCCCTGGGGCATCATTTTACCAGCAAGTGTAGACCTTCAGCCAAGTGGCTGTCTGCTGAGATCCCTAGATGAATGTTTACTTTTCCGGATTGCTACTTTTCCTGATTGCTAACAACAATCACACTTCTGTTATTTTTGCACAAACAGATTATTGTATTGAGCCATCGAGTGATAATAGCCTGGGAACTGAGAGACAATTGTGATTGGTACCCCAAACAAATCTCAGAATTGTGTGAAAAGTAGCTAGTACAAATAGTTCATAATCATATGTACATAACCAATAATGTGTGTGCCGCACAGTTTCTATAGGATGGTCAATAGATGATGCAATGACTGTGCCTACAGCGGTTAAGTTAAATATAAATCATGATGTTTGTACTAGCAGTACACAATGTTTACTGATTTAGAACTGCTTACTCACCTACATAAGGTGCCGATGTGATCACAGTCATAAGAATGAAATGCAAGGAATGGCATTGATAAGTGGCATAGTGAAGTCCATTCATATGGATTTTTGCCAATCATCTACACAAACTGCAGGCTGCGTCTAAAGTGAGTCGTCCTTGTGCAAAAAGAATGTACAGCCAGTGTCATTGTTCTGCCAACTTGCGATGCAACGGTTTGCAGATTGACTTCCCACACCCAGTTAAAAACCAAGCAAACTCATCTCAACCATTTTACAGGTGGAAAAATGTGCGACTCAGGATTTCCACTCCTTAGAGAATCAGCTACAGCTCCATTAAATATACAATTGCTTGATTTGACTAGTATACTGTATGCAACTCAATTACCTAGTTTCTGGTAATGGCTATCTCATGCGCACAAAGACCTTTCTATCACTATCAAGCTGTATTTTGTTCCTCCTAACTTTAATACAAATGTATGGCCTAGGAACGAAACTACATGTTCAAGTACAATGAAATTTGTACAACACATACATGAGAATCAGAATAATGATTGTTTTATGTTCGAATTTACAATGACTGCACAGTGTTACGATTGTTGCTCTAAAATGGAACGTGACTTTTATTTTGACCGGTATTGTATAGCAGGTGAAAAAAAAGAAACGTTCTCATTTCTACTCTATTGGTCTATAAAAGTTTTAATAGCCAGTTAGTTAAAATCTATTGTTTAATGCTCTGCCAAATAGTAGTTACCGCCATTATGTCTTGGCGGTATGATACTTTTCGTTTGCGTAATGAAATACCTGTGGACGGTAAACATGTCTACATATTTGCATGTAAACATCGTATCACGATGGAGCAGCTGTTACACACAGAATTGTACTTGCATCTTGAATTTATCGTGGCGACTGTATGCACAACGTACATGAAGGAAAGGAATTGTTCTACCACGAACAGTGGCGTAAGGTGCACAGGATTAGAAGAAACCTGTTACTAAATGAGGGTATGCGTGCCTGAGATGTTGTTGGCATTTGCATATTTCTTTTCTGTGTAACTAAAACAGGGTACATTTTGTGGCGTCCTGGATTAGGTTGTCCTAAAGAGATAACGCGCAAAGACTGAAGTTATGGCGCTAGTGGACAACTGGATGCAGAAGCACGTTGAAAGGACCAGATGTCAGTTTCATAGTTTCTTGTCGCAATTTCATGTAGGAAATTTATATTTGATTTTGATATTAGATTACTTTGCGAACAGTTTTACGCGCCTGAAAATTGGGTCAGTTTTTTTATAGGATTACCTATTTTCCAGACCTTTGGTGAAGCTGAAAAAGTTATGCGCTTCACGTACAGTAGTGCACAATGAAGGGTACGTTTTCTATTATGCTGTTCTAGTTGCACGGTCGTTAGGAGAAACGGTACATTGTACCCAACTGTACATACTTTGTACCAGCACTATTATTTCTCATTCATTAATCACATTTGTCATTTAATGCCGTTATACTTAATGTTATCTTTATAAAATACCTTTTTCGAACACATTTTTTGCACGATGCTTCTTGTAAATTGGAGAGCACGTTTTTATATCGCTCCTCCTGAACATGTGGTTAACAGCCAACAAGCTGTCTTTAACCGATTATGTACGCTAACTTTACAATTAGCTAATTGATTTCTGGGTTGTAATTAATATTTACAAGAAAAGAAACCTTTCTGTAATGAGAAAGTTGGTGGGATATAGGAATTGGAGGCTAAAGTGCTGTCATAATGAAGGGAGCAAGGTTTTGAGAAAAGAAAAATGATATATTTATCACGTGTAAAGTAACAGAACCAATAGAAGTGCTAAATATAGAATTTTTGTCTCATTTTTCTTTTCCCAAAATCTTGTTCCCTTCCCTTTTACACCTGCTTTGCCTATATCCCACCAACTTTCTCGTTAGAGAATTTTTTTCTTTGCTTGTTTCCTCTATTTCTTTATAAACTTTTTTAAAATTGTCAATGATTAATACTTACAAGTGCCACCCAAACCCCCCCATCCCCCCCTTCCCAACTTCAACAAGCCACTTTTGTTTGGGATCACTGTACCGAACGTGGGAGAACTCTATCTCATCTTCTCGACTTTGGAGGTATTCCATTCGTTGTTTGGCTCTCCATTTGTGTTGGGAGAAAAAATCGGCGTAATCACGCGTTATTGTTCGTGAAAAATGGCCATAACAACACGAAATTACTCTGTCTTCAAAACGCTGTATCTTCTTGATTGTGCAATATAGTAAAACTACATTTTGCACATTTACAAAGTGGTCCTGTGTCTATAGAAGTCCAAAGATAGTTTAGTTTGCAATGCATCGTTCCGAAGATATTCACAATCAACTTAGAGCAAGGTTTCGCGGGCTTCAAGTACAAAACCCCGCAACATCAAGCCCTTTAAGTGAATGTGAATTTCTTCGGAACAATGCATTGCAAACTAAACCATCTTTGGACTTCAATAGACACAGGACCGCGTTGTAAATATGCAAATTGTAACTCTACTATATTGCACAATCAATAAGATACAGCGTTTTGAAGAACACGCGATTACGCAGTTTTTTCTACCCGGGGATGTCTTTCCAGGAGATTCTAAAGCGATTAGTCTAATTTGCATTCTTTACACCATTCCTTTCTCGAGCTGATTAGAAGAATTACAAGACGACGACGACGATGGAGAAGAATTGGCCTGGGGACGAGGAAAAATTCGAGCTTTTTTGTTCTCTTAAAGCAAGCAGTTACAACACTGGAACAAAACATTGCAATGACGTCTTTGCCTTCTGGTTCGATAGCAACAAAGATCTACACTATCCGTTTCTTGGTTCGCGAGTTGTGCACGGGTCGGGTTTTAAAATTAATATTCACAACCAGGGTCAATTGCTATATAGGAAGGAACTACTATCAAATTGGAATTGGACTACTTTTGACTGTAAAGTTTTGCGTTCAAACATATCTGCACTCAATGGGTTGTTTAATTCAGTTTTATGGTAAACACGGTATATTATATTGATAGGCATGCACACATGTTGAAAAGAGCTTCCGAGTAGTTGTTTTGTATCTTTTAAATAGTACGCCTTTGTCGCTGTTAGAAGCAGCCATTCATCATTGTGGAAGTCCATTATTGGCTAGTACAGATTTGTACGAAGTAATTCCATTCATTCCATCTGGTTTGTTATCATAGAAGGCTTAGCTTTCTGTCGAGTGTTAAAGTAGAATCCCTTCAAATTACAAATCAGGCGTTCAAAGTTACATATAGGCAGTTGGTTAAATACAGGGTTAATAGTACACTGTTGGACGCAGATTTGCATTTTGCGTAACCTAATTGTACTGGGTCTTCCTCATGTGAAACTGCACAGCTAACCGTAAACAAAAACGGCATTTATTGAAAAGAATGGAATTTGTTGTCACATAAAGTGATGTAGTTCTTATCATTGTTACAGTGACTGCACAGCCTATGAAAGGTAACATTCTAACCGTATGACTGCAACGGCATTACTAAAATACTTAAACTTTTTTGGGACAGCTACTGTAGTGCTCGGCAAACCTGCTGGACGATTTTATAGATGTATTATGGATAGATGAGAGTTCTGTTTAATAGATGCACCGAAGACCTTTCTGTTTTAAGTTTAGACTTTGTCAACTAGAAATCGTAGGCTATTTGTAAAAAGCTGCTCAAACGATGCTCTAATTATCATTCATTACAGTAGAATGCTTCATATGGCATCAACTGAGCGGTTAGCAAGCATCAGTTCCTAAAACTTTTAGTCCTAATAAACATTGTATTACTTCAAATTACACAAAGGGTTTCCGAATTCTGAATTTTATTAATAATCAACTTTTTGGTTTGAACAAGGGTTCAGTTTAATTTTTCACTTGATGTGGTAAAAAAAGATGTCTATCAACCTTTTTGACATACCAATTCTGCCAATTGACCTTTTGAACCATTTTTGTTAAACCCTTTTTTGTACCCCACCAAATGCACATCATCAATGTATTCTAGGCTGTCTGGCCTCTGATGCCATACTCAAGGGGCCGTTCATAAAAGTGTCACCCTAAGGGGGGCAGGGGTAGTATTAGTCAGTGTGTTGATAGGTACATTAACTCTTTGCCCACAAAGTGCACGTTCTTCTATCTTTGCCAACTGCACATTAATGTGCACGCATAGAAAACCACTATGTAACACATGGTTATTCACTTTGTGCACAATAATGCTTTAGGGGCATCTTAATGGTTGGCTGATATTTTATTGAACGGAACACATGCAGGAACCAACAACTGTATATATGTGCAATGGTGTCTATCGTCTTGAACGTCTTACAGTACACAGCACCCGCTTGTTCTATTATAATATTGGAGAGCGAATTTGTTTAAGAACCTGGACATTGAAAATAACACTAAGGGATTAAACTATCGTATTTTCATTGTCTTGTTCATTGTAAAACTTTGAATCCCTAACCGCTTGGCACCGGCTATATAAGTTGTTGTTGGCCACTTTTCTTGTGGGATGAGGGGAGGGTCCATAATGGTCAAAAATTAATGTGACGTATTTAATGAACAGCCCTCAACATGTCAACATTTTACTGTGCACATGTGGTTTAAGTAATTATGCAACGTCAATGTCATCCATAAAACTTATATCGTCATAAAGTAATATACATACCCATCATCTCTGTCAAATACTTTTTTTTCATTAGACTGCCTTAACCTGAGAGTAAGGCAGACCAGAAATCACATTTTAGTGCTACGATTATGACTCTAAAACTTAATGTGAATATATATTGCTCCAGTATGGTGTTCCCTATTTTAGCGCTGGGATTAGGTGACACAAGTACTGTATTATTTTTTTAATGTGGGGAATTATCAGAAGCATTTGGTTAGAAATATTAATAACGTTTCTGTGTGATTACTCAGAGATGATCAGTTGATTGCCAGTTGCTGACTTCACTTGTTAGTGTGGACTTGTCGGCAAATGGTTATGTTTGATGTTCTAGTGGATTGTATAATTACACAGCATGACGATCTCAGTGTACTGATCATGTATCAGGTTTGTGTATGTTGTTGTACTTGTATGATAATGATGGTGCTGTATAGTAAGTGGTATTATGTACGTGTATGTTACATGCGTGTTCTGTAGTAACAGTATGAATTTAAATAAATCAGAGCACTGAAGGAAGCAGATACAATCTTGTTGCTAGGAGCTAGGCTGAATTGGATACTACATTTTGGGCGTCCACCAAGGTTTCATAAGGATGTGAAAATATTGCAAGTTAGTGCTGAACTACATTAACTGATTTCAAGTATCATTATGGGTCATTCCATTTTATATTAACGAGGCTTTTAGCAGCATGTTTACCAATTTCAATTTATGCGTTCTTCTATCATTGTATCTGTTGTGTGTGTGTGTGCTGCCATTACAAGAGGAGGTCCTGCTGTGGAGTTGTCGGTCGTGGCTGGTAGCTTTTTACTGGATATATCAACGGAACAGTTTAATTTTCTGTTCGTGCATTACAGACAAGCTGTCCTGAATAGCGGCCAGCCTGGCCATTCTTCATAAAGTTGAGCTTGTTTTAAAATCATTTTTACTACCCTAAGTGGGTAGTGACATTCATCCTTACATAGACAAATATGAGTTAGGATATGAAGGTGTGAAGCCCGCACTTACCCCACTTATAATGGAATGACTCAGCAACCACTTTTGAACCACTCACATTTTTCATTTCAGCTAGCAAGTAACTGCTGTATCCCTTTGTTGCCACTCATAAGATGGCAACCAGGATACAGATTTTTAGCCAGGATTAGTTATTGAGCCCATAAATTAAGGGTTATTGGTCCCAAAGATCTACACCCCCTATTAAAGTCCGACATCTGTGTTTTTCATTGTTGTAACTTTAATTTTATTTTTTTGTTCTTTTTTATTTTTTCCAGGACTTCATACTGCAGTTACTTATTAAAAAAATAGTGTGTGGGGCTATGTTATTCCTTGCTTCATCTTTGTCAAGATGAACTACATGATGGCCACAATGGCAGCATCTTGCAGGGGCATTGCACAATGGACCCTTTGCATGAAAGATCGGAAGTACGATAAACGTCACGTCCAGAGTAAAAACCACAGTGGTTGCCTAGAGACATCGTGTCACATTCGTGGGCCTTTGCGTAATAAAATGGCAACACACGTTGTCATTCCTTCCCGCGTGGACAGTGATCCTTTGGTCGATCCAGTTCCTGATCAAACTTTGCTGCCAACAGTAAGTTTGACCAAGACTGACATCCCAGAGCCTTTTTAAAGCCATCCATTTAAAAAGGCTCCGGGTATGTCAGACTTTGCCAAGCTAACTGTTGGCACCATAGTTTGACCAGGAACTGCATCGGCCGAAGGATCACTGTCCGATCGGGAAAGAATGACTACGTGTGCGTTGCCATTTTATTACGCAAAGGTCCGCAAACGTGATACGATATCCCTAGGCAACCGGTGTGGTTTTTACTCCGAACGTGACATTTATCATACTTCCGATCTTTCATGCAAAGGATTTGCATAGGCGGATCCAGGATTTTCGGCCGTGGGTGCACATGAATATTATAGAAGGGTGGGGCATGGTAAATTATAAGCGCAATAACCGTAGCGCTCACACGGTAACGTGTATCCCCGCTCATATTATACAGACAATTGGCTGAAGCAACTTCAAATGCTACTTTGACGTTTCATAACACGCGCCACCGACGTAGAAATGAAATTTAATAAAGCACATAGTTAAAGAATTAACTATTGACTGGACCATGGAGGGGGGTGCCCAGGAACCCTAGGCACCCCCCGTGGATCTGCCTATGGGTCCATTGCACTGGTTCCAGGAGGGTCATTCCATATCCTGTAATACTAACCTAGAACTCTGCTTTAGATTTTGATGCAAATGCTCATGATTGTTTGACCTAATATGGATGTTACATAAACGCAATAAAATTTTGAGTAACGCAGGCCTTAACTACTTTACGAAATACCACTGTCATGAATAGTTTATTGACGATTTATAACTCCTTTCTCAAACAACGTGTATGGCTATACAGTACTTTAATAACCTTTACGTAATTTATTACGGCACTGCGGTACAACGTTGGATATTAATAACGGTATGCTATTAGACTCGCAGTCCAATTGGACTGTACGGTTACTCTGTCCAATTGTCACGAAGATAACGGCGTAACCATACAGTCCAATTGGACTGCGAGTCTAATAGCGTACCATTATTAATATTGAACGTTCTACCGCGACGCCACGGTTACGCCGTTATTTTCACGATAATTGGATGGTGTAATCGTAGTTTTCAACGAAGGTATCAGAGCACGTTCTATCTCTCTTCACGAAGAGTGTAATGAGTTCATTGAGAACGACGCTGACTAATTCACAATACACTCTACCTCGGAAAGTCCATCCAATTGATCCTGTAGCCTCATACGCTTAATAAACTCATGGCCGCGTTGCAACTAATCCTTCTTGCATGGAGCGCTTCTCTATTTCGGGTGCCTTAAGTCCTTTCATGCAAAAATAAATATTCTAAGCTTTATGTAGTACCAGTACACCAGTTTCTACATTTCGGGTGCCTTATGTCCTTTCAAGCGAAAATAATTATTCTAAGCTTCTTGTAGTACCAGTACACCAGTTTCAACGTTTCAACGTTAATAAGGTGGCACCGTTTTTACTGCATCATATTGGTGTGTGCCGTTTATTTTAAAACTGTGTTATCGTAGTAGATTAATCATACCGTACATTTCATTATAACGGCGGCGTATTCGTTTACATTACGATCACAACGTAGAACAACACAGTAACGGTCCAACTTTAGAACTGAGACGCCGTAATAAATTACGTAAAGTTTATTTTGACTGATATTGGCATCACATTGATGTTCTCCTAGTGTTTTCATGAGAGAGGCGAGGTTAAATAATAAATTTGTATTTGGTAGTTTTCAATATTTAGGTCATTTCTAGAGTGATACTCAAATTAAAAAATAAATGGAAGCCATTCATAGTCGTTTTAATTTCTTCATGGTTGATTTCAGCACTAATGAGAACTGTTGCTTACATGCATTTCAAGTGGTATTACATCATATTATTATTCTAAGCTATCACAACAATTAGCAATGGTGTGTTAGTAATAAAAGAATACATAATCGAAAATGCCCATCTTTTGGATTGATGGGAACATGATATTGCTTGGGTAAGTTTGAACTTGTTTATGCTTGTTAGAACTCAACGTTGTTTCCTTTGAAGTACAATGCGATGTCTGATTCTCCAGTGACCATACTAGCATCCATACCAGCGACAACAGAACAGGACAGACAGGTGGTCACTCCCTCAACTGATGATGCACTGATTGTCCCAGGGAACGTAGTGCCACAGCAGTCTCAGCGCCCTCTACAACTGAGGTGCCGTCCGTTGATAAGGGCTCGATTGCCGCTATGTCAGCTGTGGGCACTACTTGGGATCGTCAATACATCATCAGTTGAGGGTTTGACCACTGAGATGTGTTTGGTACCTCTATCTTGTACTTGTAGCAGAAATTATTTTACGCATGTAATATTAGCTATACCACCATCTAACTGTCATTTCGGGCTATAACTGAAAGGTTTTAGACCATCATTACTATGTTAATCGAAAATCCATCTTCTACAGGAGCCTGCCCATGGGAACGATCTCTAGCTTATTTGCTAGCTTATCATAATAAAATGTTATTGTAACTGGGTCGATTCGACGTAGTGTAAGTGATTGATTTGCATTGAAGCTGCAACCTCATCATGGAAGCTGTCAAACTTTTCACACAGTAATGATCAGCTTAAGCCAAGTTTGCTACTTATGCCATATTTGCTATTGCTTGAAATGTTTGCTCAACTCTCTGCATTTTTGTGCTTTGAGTCACTGGTATGACGTTCAAGTGCATCCCCCATCAATTTTTTTAATGCATCATATGGAACCACTATCATTATTTTGCTGGCCAGAACTACACGTAAAGTTACATAAATGAATCGAATGGATAATGAGATGAAACCATAACGAAAAATGCAATAAATCAAACAAGGACTAGTCTCGTCCGCAGACCAGAATGATGGAGTGTTTATCACATCGTGTGAACATGTATATGATTGATTGGGAACAAGGACGCAACAGTACGTAAGAAAGCATGAATGACTTAATAAATACATTCATGGTTAACTGCACTTTCAAGGCTTCAAGCAAGCCATATAAGGAAGTACACATAAAAAGGAATTCTATAATCTACGTTGTAGATTACCAAGGCAGCTCATTTTCAATGACTTGATGAAAATTTAAAGGATACTACCAATTATCAAGGACATTGAAAACAGTATGCCATAATTCCAGGGTTTAGATGGGTTTTCAAGCTTGGTTTGTACAAACTCTGAGCGTGCCTTATATCAACTCTTTTGACATCTTCAACTCAGAGTCAACCACCTCAGTTTGTTTACCTCTGTGTGGTAGTGCGAAGGAAGTCTCACAGAACCTTCTAAACCAATTGCCGTATATAAGGATTGTTCACTACACACACAGGCTGAAGACTCCAAACTTATGGCATCAACT
This sequence comes from Eunapius fragilis, assembly GCA_963681505.1. Classification (NCBI taxonomy): domain Eukaryota; kingdom Metazoa; phylum Porifera; class Demospongiae; order Spongillida; family Spongillidae; genus Eunapius; species Eunapius fragilis. The sequence goes on along the minus strand of OY811972.1, from coordinate 7,498,432 downwards.
AATACGTCGTTACCTCCTTTGACAGATCAGTCTCTTTCACCATAGGCAGCATCTCAGGATTTGCTGTTTCACACTTTGAGGATACAATGCAGTTCATATGCATCCTTATTCTTCTTATATTGCGCACATCTTCTAGTGGTCCTTTTGAATGTGACTAGTCATGTCGGTTGTATTGCCATCGGAACGAGATACTTTTTTTTAACAATGCATGCATTTTGTGGATGGAAATGAAAGCTAGCTTTCCAAACTTAAGTGCTTCCAGACTCAACTATGTACGTTCCTTGCAGTTGTAGTAGTAATGGAATTAGAAGTTAAATTGATGTGAGCATGTTAGAAAACACGACTATCAGTGATTTGTCGTTGTCTAATCATGCATATTGTCTTATTGATGCTGGATGTGATACAGGATATAATCAACAATACCGATCGTTTCCGTATCGCAGCAACACTTATCCTGTGGAACTCAAGTTGCATACTACAGTTTAGATTTACATGCAAATGCTCATAAATGTATGACCAGTTAGGCATTTGATAATGGGAATGGTTTAAAATGCAAGATTCCCTTTATGTTTTCATGGTTGTTTTTAGCACTAATTAAGAAATTGTTGTTTACATATGTCTCAAAGTAAGTCTCAAAGTCAGTCACATAATCTACATAACTGTAAAGGACATTCATGTCTACATTGTTTACGTATACTTCATTTGCTGAGAATTATGCATAGTAATTGATGTGTCATGTGTATTAATGAATAACTCTTGTCATGTTTACTTATTGAAGTTGATATCCATTCCTGGTCATTAGGTGGATATCTGTGCAGAAGAGATGAACAGTAATGTTCATTCTCATGTGATGCTGTGTGGTGATATCAAGGCTGTTCTTTCACAGGTATATTGGACCCTATGTTATTTGCATTCTAAGTGCCGCGGTTCTAACTTTATCGATCTGGAAGTGTCACCCGGTATACTTTTTTCCTAGGCCATTTTGTATAAGTATTAATATATATTTCAATTTATTTACAGACAACTATAGGACCTAAATAAGAGTTACATGTTCACTTCCATTAGGCTTAAGTCATGTTGTAAACTCACTTGCAGCAGTTTTCACCTCGTCCACAGACACGGTGTTAGTGACTGTAATTGATTTCAGCCTGGGGACTATCACGTTGGGGTACAAGACTAATGGTTCTTAACCTTTAATCTCCCGTCGTCCTACGCGAAGGATGCAAGTTAAAATTAATTTTTAGCAAGCTCATATGATCTAAGAACAAACCAAAATCTCATTTTACTGTAGAAATATTTTTCCTTTCTTGCAATTCTTCAATGATTGTCAAATACAATCAATACTGCATTGCTAAAAGATGTATTTGCGGTAAATCGCAAAGCAACTTAAAGTACTAAAAATTAATGTTGGGAAGATCAGAGCAACATGTTAAACGAAAGGGGTATTAAGACAGGTCTTTTGCACTAAGCATATAAAAAAGTACATTGTAGATTTGGAAATTGCTGGCTCCACAAGCATATGAACAATGGGTATTTGTCAGACACAAGTTGCAGGAATAACCAAGTGAATGGACAAAATCTTGAAAACATACAGTGCATTTGCGGTTAAAAATGACAAAACCAATCAGAGTAAAAACACTGCCATAGAATGTATATAGTAGCACACACATCCATGCTTCAAAAATCATTCAAAAAAAGGTATACTTATCGTACTTTTTCTGTGACTATTAAATTCTCCACATAATGCAACCGTATCTCTTTATTAGCATCGTGTAACCAAGGGTGTGATTTAAAAAATAGACTGACAATTGGTAAATTTAGCACGATAGACACATCAAACAGCAGTAGTGAAATGGATGCCAAAAAACTACATTTCTATTTATAATGAATTTTCAAGTATTGGTCCTACGCGTTGGACTTGGGCCTGGAGATTTATGGCTAAGTAGCATGTGAAGGCTAGCACACTTTGTTTAAACGAGAAATCGATATTGAGTTATGCATTGGATATATAACGTCTTGACAAGATATATAGTGGCCTTGGTTGAAACAGTTTACCAAAACTTGTCTGTAACTTCGAGATTTGCAAAACCAAGCTAGCACTAAGTAATCCACTGTGTGGATTCACTAATTATCGTTTCGCCTAATCGGATGTTGTTGGCAACCATTCTTTTTCAAGCTAGTACCACAAATATATCAAAACAAGCGTATACACAGGGACTTTCACAGAATGGCATAATCACAACCCACTTGTGTTTAACTAATTTAAGATTGCATGAATATACTGGAGAGGGGGTGGGGCAGTGCAGTGTTGAATGTTTTATTAAATTTTGAATTCCATTCTTCCCGTATCATTCAGTTATAAAAGCTACATTTGATGAACTTTGTTGTTGGTTATCAGCAATGACATGAACATGTATGCATCACAACCAATTTTGACCATAATGAATTTCATCATACTGTATGCTGTGGATTGCTGCAGTTTTTAGATTATTCCCAGCTGCAGATGCATTTAGTATTTTGCATGCTATAATGTCTGCTGCAGCTTAATAAGGAATTAGAAGATGACTGCAAATTTACTTGTGACCGTGATGGAAGTTGGTGGAGACTACTTTCTACAAAAGTAGATGAAAACCTCAAATTAAATATAGTAAGTACACTTGCATCCATAATGCAATTTAAACTGAAAGTACATGTGTCTGGTATGTATTCATAAGGTGTTTACAAATAGTAGTTAATATTTCTAACATGAAATTAGAAGCCTACCAGAGTAATGCATCATTTGGTGTATTTGTAATGTTATGAACTTCTGAGGCAGCTAGGAAAACTGGGTTTAGGATGATGAGTTTGGGTATGGGGATGATATATTAATTTTATTCCGTAAATAGTTTATTGCAGAACCCCAGTTTGTTTCTAAAAGGTGAAATCGACATAGTTTTTGAAATGTGTACAAACTGGAAGTGAAAACTATAAGTACTTACTTCATTTTGTGTTCCTAAATTTTATTTGCTATCTGACATAAAAGTATGTAGTAGAGTATGTGAGTAAAGTGCTGTTGCTCTGCTCTTTACAATCATAGACACTTATATTATTCATGTGGTTTTATTCATTAAAAATTGAAATCATATCCTAAATACCGACTTCCAGCACTTTTCAAGATAATTCTAGGATGTAATGTATAAAATACACATTAATTTTCCTATCGGTTACCAAAACACCGTCGTAGCCGACTCTAACCGATTTCTCGTTTTGCCCTCTCCATATAATGCAAAAATCCCCAAAATGATTTTTAGTATGCAGGTATATCTCAAAATACTTAATCATTATGTACGGAAAATAAAAATAATAAAATTAACAAAACACCACTTTTTGAGTTATCACTGTCTGCTTTGACCAGAAGGCTCTGGAGTTAATTTAGACACTTGAGCATTGGGAGCGATCTATATGGAAGGTGCTTTATCTTCATGTCAATGAATTCACCATCACAATATAGGTCAATCCTTTGTACGTCAATCACTTTTGGCCCTCACATCTTCAGATCTTGGTGCAACTTCTCATTTTTTTTGCCTTGATATGGATATTAATTATGCCCTTTATGAACTTAATAACTTTAATGGATTACGAGATATATCTTCGTGATTATGTTATAGATTTTTTATCAAAAATTGCAACTTGGAGGGCTCACATCTTTGCCACCACAGTGCAGATGCTAGTATATTAGGCATCAAATTGAAGCTCCTTAATAGCACAACTGAACTATGTAATTCATTTTTCAGGGTGATGAAAGGGTTATATATTAAACCTGATTAATGTTTACTTTACAAAAAGCAGTCACTTAGGCATAGAACTTAGCTTTGATGAATCACTCCACATACTTTCAACATATATGCTTGGCTGATCGGCATTAAGACACGATTGAATGCCGAGTGTTTATTTCTCAGCTCATCGCAAGATCATGAAACATAATGCCCATGATTCGTTATGCAAGTGATGCAAAGCATGTGTCACTGTAAGCCTCATTGAATCAGCACGAATCCACTTCCAGCGACTGATAATACACCAACAAGTTGCAGCGTGGAATCTACACATTGACAGCAAAAAGAAGGCCTCATTGGTTCTGTGAGGCATGCTCTTTACGATCAGAAAGGCAATGTGGAGACCAAGACATTATACTTTGCCCATGCAAGTAGCAAGGGATGACCAGAAGCCAGCAAGCACTAGCACAAGTGAGAGTTGTGTGGATGGAGGGCAGGTGCTCTTAATAGTCCTGATGCTGCTTTGCCAATTCTCATCACAATGTGGAAAGAAGAAGTTATTTAGCCAATGGGTCAATCTTAACCAATCCATCACACGTGTCAAGGACGAATGTGATGAGCTAGCATATGGTGCAATGACTGACAAACATGTTAGGGTGTGCTTCCAGTACGGTTCAGAATGTTTTGGATGATGCTTCAAACAAAGTTGAATTATGCGACCCTATTACCAGTACTTAAGGTCGACCATCACAAATATAGATGAATGCACATACGATGGACTGTTTATCGCAAGTGAATAGATGTTTTTTATTCAAAGGTGTCGATTTCAACCAGCTACCATGCTTATCTCGTGTGACATCACGTAGCAATGGAGATGTGGCATGTATGTAAATTTATTAAATGGTCTATTGCTGCACTTCTGTTTCACACTAAGCCTCGCTCTAACCATCGCTGTAAAGGTATTGCAAATTTGGGCACCATTTTCCTAACAGCAACTAAAATTTGGCGTTAGAAATATTTTCGGTGTTGGAGTTATGATATTTTTACCCCCTAGACCTATCAGGCCTCAGGTATAACCAGCAGAGTGGATCTATAACATCATAATAGCACTATTATGAACATAAGGGATGGGTATATTGAATTTGGCAAGAAACAAATATATAGTCGTGGAAATACAACTTTTCAAAAACACCTTAATACCATCGTTAAAAATGGTACCGGGTTCATATAGGCCGGATCTTTAGTTTAAATGAATTAAGAACACAAGTAAGTCATGTTTACAGTACAGAGCAGCATTTAGCTTAAGATGCAGCATTTTTCATTATTTTCTTCTTGTACTTTTGTTCAGCAGCAGAATACTGTTTCACTTCTACCATTGTATTATTTATCGGCTTAAAACAATGATATTTGTGTGTTCCAGGTACAGTTTTTGATAACAGAAATCTTGCTTGCAAAAAATTTTCTTCTTCATTATACTTTTCATTGGTAACATAGCAAGAACTCATCCCTGCAATTTCACTGGATGCAAATGTTGAATTCCAATGATACGATTGAACTGCATCTTGAACAGTTCTTTTTTTGTTTTCTGATAAATCTGCAACCACTATATATTCATCAGGTCTAAGAGCTGTCTTTAATTGATTTTAAAAACTATTTTGAACTTTTGCTATGTAATTCCATGGCACTTTAAATTCTACTGGCTTACAACAGTGATAAGGCTTGAGTGATCTGTTTGTGCTGCTCGTACTGAATATTATCTATCAAATCATCATCCATTATTTTGTGCAGCCGTTCTTCAAGATGATCAGTCCCAGGGCACTGGGTGCATTTGTTTAAGTAGCAGTCTTTACTAGGGGGGGGGGGGGGGGGAGGTACAAAGCCTGTAATGCAAAATTTGTTGTTTACAAAGGGAAGAAAACTTTTTCTTCCAATAAACATCAATTTTGTGTTCTGATGCAGTGTGCACACACCCATACACACTGAGTGTGTCCCACTTGCCCCTGCTAATACACATTCTTTAAGTCTCAGTGATGGTAATGTGGAGAAACCAACCTTAGCATCTGGATGTACACTTTTAAAGTGCTAATATGCCTCTTTGAGGTTGCACAGTTGTAGTCTTTTCTGTCGAGTACCTTTCTTTCCTTCTGCATTCATAAAAGACACACAGTCTTTCCTTCCTGGTGATTTCATCACTCAGGTACACATCTAAAACTAATGGTTTTATTCATTCCAGAAGAGGGTTCCCTGGTATAGGGTTTGGACTGGAGAGAAAGCCTTTCACCAATACCAGCTTCTTTGCCTGTCTATCCAGGAAGTTGAATGCCCCAAACTTCTTCACAATCTTCCTTACACTCCAGCTTTTGGGCAGTACAGTACGAATCTTTACTTTCTCACTACGGCGGATTGTGGGGTAAAATTTCTCTTTCAATTGTGAAATGATTTCACCTTCTGGAATTCGGCCAAGAAACTCACTACCATTGCTGCTTTCGATTTCATCTTTTATGGTACTGTCTGTGTATCATCACAATACTCGTCAATGCTTAGTATTTCATTTCCAGTACTCATTTCATGAAGTGGTGGGGCTCCAGATGTTGATGGAGCTCCAGATGTTGATGGGGCTCCAGGTGTTGAATGGGCTCCAGATGTTGATGGGGCTCCAGGTGTTGATGGGGCATCATCAATTGGGGAGTCACTCTGGACAGACATGGTTGCTGTAAAATCAGGTGTACATGCATCCTCTACGAAATGAGTTTCAGCAACAGTGCTGTTATGGCCACACAAAAAAACGCCATGAGATTGAGTTTCGCCAGGCAGTTTGTAGAGTTTCATGCGACAATAAGGACAGATCTTATGTTTATTCGTCAGCTGCAATGATGGAAACTATCCAATCAGACCGATTGGAACGCACCGCAGATTGTAGGATCCTCCAGACGTTCGTTTTCTCTTGTGGAAGCTCAATGGATTGCATCAGTGCAGTGAGCACTTAGACAGCATTTCTTAGTGGCAAAAAACGAGCTCAGGCAAAAAACAGAATGAATACCTTGCGCGCAAAGAACCTTTGTTAGCAAGTGCCGAATGTGAACAATGCATCGGCAGGCTTGAGCGGGCAATGAAATACGATAGCGCCACACCCACTTATATGTTTTGCTAGCGGTTAATAATCACCTTTGCAAGGATTCTTAAGGGTCATCTACATTTATACTTCAGTGCAATGCAGTTCAATAACACCTTGGCATTCCATTTAGCAACCTTGAACATAAGACACCAAGAAATAATGAGAAATAAGTGTTCGTTTTAAATTGGTTGTACAATCTAGGCTTCAAATTGATATTGGCACTTACATGTCTGTTCCTAAGCTGAATTAGAAAGATAGGAAGGTAGCAATAGATCCATCTGTGCATGTAAATAAAAAAGTCACTAAGGCTCTTATGTAGAAAACGATAATAGTCATTGTTTACATAAGTGGTTAGAATTGTGGTCAACTCATAATGCATGAAATCATTGAAGTCAAGAGTTAATAATTTATATTCTTACGTATGTTAGTAGGTTTAGTTCATGGATATATTTGGTTTCTGAAACTCAGACACATGTGATGGATTGGATAAGATTGACCCCAATTGATAATGACGGATTAATCCCTGTGGAATTAATGTATTGGACTATGCACATATTAAAGTCATTTGCATTCTCAGGCGGTTAACAAAGTGCTTTTAAAGATTGAATGCAATATCTATGTTGTAACGATAGGATGAATATAAAACAGTGCTCATATTACCAGCCATTGTATCGTAAAATATCTTTACGCAAAGAAAAGTGTCTCATGCGCTATATAGTACTTACTGTTTCTTGTTACAGTTGGCACTGTTGTAAGTGTGATTATATTCATTACATTGAAAGTTATTTGTTATTTCTACTGCATTATGCTATATTTGTGTTAATGAATATGACAGGCTATGGCTGCAGATGAAAATCTACCTATGAATTTTTACTGCGCTTATAATGTGGTACGCTAATTCAAAGTTAATATTTAAAGTGTAGTGTTTTTGTAAAATATTTGAATATGTACTTGTCTGTGTTCATTTAAATACTTAAGTAACTTAATTTTACTGATGTGATCCTTACATTTGAACATGGGAGTTTTCATAATTTGATAGAGTTGCTTGAATTCCATCTGTGCTTGCCCTCATAGTTTAGCATATCTACCTGCCAACTATTTGGAAACACCTAATTAGGAAATACCACGATGGGGCTTAATTCTTAATATCCGTTGCGACATCTATGCTGGTCATAATAGCCTGTCAGCACATCTGTCAAGCGATAACACTGTTATTCTAAGAATATGGTTAACAGTGGTTATTGATACCTTGCTTTTCCAATGAATATCGTTTTGTCATGGGCGAAACATACAGCTTTAGGTGTAACCAGCAATAGGACCATCAAGACTTCAGAGAGATTGTGCCAGGGATTTTTTTAATGGGCCCTCAGTTGGCTTGGTACCCTCTGCTAGAAATGTAAGGAGAAATTTACATGTTCTTTCAATTTTTTGTTTCACATCCTATATACATGGGAATAGCATGGTAATTATTTCCCAGTCAAAGAGATTTTAAATCCTCTTTTCTATCTACAGTAGTGAATGATGGGATATCATACTGACTTTTTTTGTATACCCACCCTTTCTGCTGATGCATTTTCATTTTATTTTAGATCAACCAGTTCTTACCACGTAATGCTGTGATTGTGAATGAAGGATCATCAACAATGGACATTGGCAGAACAGTTTTACTTTCTCACTACCCCAGACAAAGGTTATATACTCACGTTGACTTACATGTAACATTTACATTGAATGTATCAATAAAAACACAAGAGCAATATACAATATGCATACTTTGAGGTCCATGCATGACAAATCGAAGGGCCTGATAAGTACAATCCCATAGTGTCAAGCATTGTGATTAGAGATAGGTAGGATGGAGCAATGGCTTGTTCACGTCTGGCATTGATAGCTGCCAAAAACGGTAGTATAGGAGACTGGCGATCTGTGGGGTCTTCATCTCCAAACCTCGAGTGTAAGAAAAACCATTAAAACATTCATCTCGTCATGTGGCACAACATTTCCTGGTCAACCGCACCAGAAGCACAGGTACTGCAAGGATGGTTGAACTTTTAACAAGTGAGGTGCAACGCCCTCAGCTGGTTTCACAATACTTCAGCGCAGCTTGCATGATAGATGTTCATAACCACCTCAGACAAGGGTTACTAGCATTAAAGAAGCATAGGTGACTCAGATGTGGTAGCACATATTAGGTGCAACATTTTTGGCATAACTCTTACAGATGCTCTGTTAGCATATAACTATGAACATAGTAATAGTCCTATGAGTTTGCAAATGACCTTGCAACATCTCTAATCTTCAATCATTTTGATGGTCACGTCCCTGAACAGATAAGACGACAGTCAAATGAATCAATCCCTAGTCCATTTATTTCTCAAGAAAGTTGGTGTTGTTGCCTACATATCAGAGGAAGAAAGGATCTAAAGAAGGTGCACGTCGCAAGTGTTCTGTTTGTGCAGCTCAGGGCACGAGGCACAATGCACACAATTACTGTGTGACATGTTCGGATATCTCTAAGGGTTCCTTAGTTCTCATCTGTGGCCTCAGTCTGAAGGAGGCACTGATTGCCACACCATTTATTGTCAAAATGCACCCTACACTGGCTGACTTTGTTGCATAATGCATCTCCATTTCTTTTGTTTTGACTTCCCAGTCCTGCTTTGTAACAATTTCTTTTGTTTCGATATCATTGTAACCAGTCAATTTGATTTCATTGTAACTAGTCCTGATTTCAAACAATTTAATCATATGTAACCACCTATGCCCTAACTTATGGTACATACTCTCACTGTATATAGATGCATCACAGTACACAGAAGCCATTCAAATGAATTGCAACAAGGATGTATCTGAGTTCAATATATGCAACCAAAGTTTCTTTTTGTGAGTATGCGCTTTTGGGCAAACGACTATGGTGAATCCATAATATTTAAGTGGGAACCAATTTTACATGTCAGTTTATATTCCAGCCCTTGTTATTGCCGTCATATTTATAGGGAACACAGAACAATCAATTCTTTAATTATTTGATCAATTGAAATAAACACCGCATCATCCACTTGTACACAATAGCCATTACAATGGGACCATGCCGCAGGATACATCCATATAAACGGGACGTTACGCGCACGAGGTGGACCCAGAAATCATTGCATATCTCAGCATTTTGCCAATGCACAGAGTTCAGTTTTATGGGGAAGAAACAACATTAGTACCTGTATACACATACATCACTGAAATAGTCGTTACTTATCAAATAATGATATAATACTGCATGGAAAGTGGTTCCTGGGCGGGAACATAGGTTCCCGCAAAGTTCCCACTGCGCGTTCGTACATTAAGTCTTTAAGTGATCCCTTCACTGATGCTGTTGAGGTGCAGAAGTGCTTAACCGAACCCACTCTCAGTGAAAAAGTGAAGCAACAAAGATTGAAGTTGGAGGTTCAGTTTGGAAAGCACTGCTTTACTCCCCAAAGTTGACCCTCTTTTTTGGATCCAACTCACATTGCCTAATGGAAAGAGGAGGATGAAGACAGCCATAGACTCTTATGTATTACCTAGGCAGGCAAAGTGATAGGTCAATGCTTGGGTATGGAAGGTTTCAGTAGTGTCTAGACAAGTAGGTTGAGTTTTGAAAACGATATTGTATGCATCATAATCAATGTTAGCTTATAACCATAGCTATATGAATTAACAAACACATTAAAATTTAAATTTAGGAGGATGGGGTGTTATTTTTAAGAAGAAAAAATCATTTACACAAAAAATCTTACTTCCTTATGGGGATGAACTCCCAAGTGGACGATCAGAAATGGAAAGTCATGATTAAACCCCCCCCCCCCCCCCCAACTCTTGCAGAGATTCTAGTGACCCAACGCCAGTGGATACTGGTTCCGAAGATAGTGACGATGCGTTTCAAGTTAGGGCTTTTCCGGTCAATAAAGCACTCGGTTTAGTGGGGGTGAAAACACAACATCAGATGTTAAGGAGAAGATGAGGAGAGCAGGAGGGGCCATCAGAAATGTTGTCTTGTTTGCAGTAGGGGGTAAAGCAATGGACCAGTAATATGGAGAGATAAACAGTGGACCAACTTTAAGAGAAGTTTACCTCAGCCATGTCTAGAAGTGAAAGGCACTGCTCTGTCCATGGGTTGGTCTATCGCCAAAGTGATGGAAGAGCTTGGCATGACTAATTGCATTGCCAGAAGATCCAGGAAACTAGTTAAAGATAAAGGAGTATTGAGTACCCCAGATTCCAAGGCAGGAAATCCGTTACCAAGTACAACTTTGGAGCTTGTAAGACAATTCAATTGCCATAACAACATCAGCAGGGTGATGCCTGCGAAGAAATAATTTCATTTCTGTGAGGAATGCAGATGGAGAAACAAATCACATGCAGAAGATGCTTGTTTTATGCATATTGAGGGAAGCATACCAACAGTTTAAATTATTGCATCCGGGTGTCAAGATGGGTTTCTACAAATTTGCACAATTGAGGCCAAAAGAGAGTGTGTTGACAGGTAAAGCAGGGATCCACTCAGTGTGTGCATGTGTAGCATACCAGAACGTGACGCTCATGATGGCAGGAAGTAGACTGGAGGTACTCTCCAAAGGGGGAGTTTAAACACTATACTGATTGTTTAGAATTCATTCAATGCAAACCTCCAACTGCTGACTGTGCTAATGGTGTGTGCATAGAATGTCATGGGACAGAGGCACTGAGAGAAGAGCTTGAAGCCATCTTAGGGGAAATTGCAGTAGACAATGTTCAGTACAGCCAGTGGGTAAACACAGATTGGGTTATGTTGGAGACCCTGATTGTATCAGTTGAAGACTACCTCGATCAGTTCATTGAAGTGATGAAGAAGCTGCGCTTACATGACTTCATTTGTAAAAAAACAAGCCAGATTTGTGAGAAAACAAAAAACAGCACCTGTCCGCTGGTAAATTCCTTGTAACAGGAGATTTTTCTAAAAAATATAGCTTTGTAGCTCAGGATGAAGTGCAAAGCTTTCACTGGAACAATTTGCAAGCACCGGTACATCAATTTCTATGTTACTATAAAGATGTCAGTGGCAACCTGACAAACATATCTTTCACTATTATATCAGAGAACAATGAGCATGACACAGTAGCTGTACATTTGTTCCAGAAGAAGTTAGTTAAATTCCTGACAGATCATTTTGGAACAATGCCAAATAATATAATCTATGTATCAGATGGTTGTGTAAGCCATTATAAGAATTGCTATAATTTTAAAAACATGTGCCACCACGAAAAAGACTTTGGTGTTCCTCCTGAATGGCATTTTTTTTGCAACTGCTCCTGGAAAGTCTGGTGCAGACGGCATAGGGTGTAAAAGGACTGCTGCCAAGGCAAGCCTTCAATGCCCCGTAAACGACCAAATGCTCAAGCCAATTAAGTTGTATCAGTTTGTATCCTCTGAAATCAAAGGGATACTCTTCGACTTCGCAACAATCACTGAGCATGGTGAAGAAGCAAAGTTTTTGGTAGAAAGGTACATGAACTGCAGAACTGTTCCAGGAACAAGATCACTGCACAGTGTAATACCAATTTCTAGCAGCAGTGTAGAAGTCAGGCAGTTTTCATTGAGCCCTGTAAAAGGATTGAAAAAGTGTGCACTGAGCAGATCGAGACCTTTCCTTTGTCATCTATTAGAGGCTTTGTAACTGTAGCATATGATGGGTGCTTTTGGCTAGGCTGTGTTATACAAGTGGATACAGAAGCTCCATTTTTTGAAATATATTTTCATCATCCACCCCTACCAGCAAGGTCATATATGCATATCCACAGCGTCGGGATGTACTGTAGGTGGACCTGTCAGACAAACTTACAGTCGTGAGCCCCGCACATATTTCTTGACTTCAAAGGAAATTGCAGCAGCAACCTGTGCACTTGAATTAAAAGAATGAGTATCAATATACAATCAACTGTTTGGTAAATGTTTGCATATAAGTTTACAAGGTAACTGAAGTTTGATCTGTTGAAAGTCACCAAAAAAATGTTTGCTGAGGCATTACAATAGAGTGGGAATTGCCCAGGCAAATGCATGTTAAAAATTTGTTGACACACTTGTAACATTATTCATACAGCTGTGGCCAAAATTTACGTAGTTGAGGTTTGGGGTTTTATTTAACCCACTTAGCACTACTTACAAGAACCTAGCCGATGTCAAAGCCATTGATTCTGAGGACACTTGCAGCTGTTGTAAGATTGGCTGTGACAATGACAGCTGCTGGGTTTCAGGTGAGAGAGTGGTAGGCCGTGGAAGCGGTTGCGACGTTGGGACGCTGCCATGAAAGAGCGCCATTTGATCACTTACCGTGCCTCGCTGGAAGACAACCAGTGCAAGCTCGCCCAACCTTAATACACGCGCTAAACCTGCAACACGGGTTGGGGCCTTTGCAGTGACAACAGGGAGGCGCCCGCTTCAGTCTTTTGGGACTAGAGTTCTGGGACTCGTTGCTGTTAGGAATGAATAGGCGTACTCATGGCTGTACAGTTGATAATGCTTTGCACTAATCCTATGCAATATTTTAATTGCTTCCAAAGTGCGTAACTGCACAGTGGTTTGAAACCATGGCGATGATGACATTTAAAAATGATTATATTATTCCATCACTATATATATATATATATCTATATATATATATATGATATCATCTGGTGTTAATATCTATTAATAACTATTACACTTAGAAAATCAAACCATAAAAATCAAGTTTATTTATTTTTTTATTTAATAATTCATGTGCATGTAATATACACATAGGCAAGTAATGGCATAAATTAGATATGCACTTGTATACTGCCCCTAAAATGCGTAGCATTTACAATTAATAGATAAATCAACATTGTTCAGCATTAACCTAAACGTTCTTTCTGAGGATGATTTAACAACAGTGTCAGACAGTGAGTTCCAAATCGGTATGATTCTAACTGAAAAGAAATTTGCACGGTAATTGTGATGTGGTGTTGTTAGAGGACTAAGTTTGATGGAGTTCCCTCTTGTTGTATAAGGTGACAAGTTTATGTGGAAAAAATCTGATGCATCAAGGTCAACAAGTTTTTTCACTATTTTAAAGCACATAACTAGATCCAGAAACACTCTTCTATACTCCAATGAATGAAATCCAAGCATAGAAAGCCTATCAGCATAACTAGTCATAGGTATCTTTATTCTTTTAAAGAGTGATCTGGTAAAGTAACGTTGAACAGTTTTAATATCTTTTACAAGCCAAGGATTCCATACTGGAGCATTATATTCCAGAATGGGTCTCACATATGAATGAAACATTCGACACAGCACAGATATATTCAGTGTACGAAGAGCTTTAAGTAGGAGTGAACACCTTTGAAAAGCCTTAGCAGCAACATATGCACAATGCAAGCTCGGTTTAAAATCAGATGTGATATGTACCCCTAGGTCATGGATATCAAAAACTCTATTCAAAAGCACGCCCCCTAGAGAATAAGAGTGACTCGCTGAGTTATGCCCAAAGGATATCACGCTGCACTTCTGAAATGCAATATTAAGCTGCCAGGTTTGAGACCACACACTAAAATTTAATAAAGATAAAGTCAAAGGTGACTTCAGATGAGTTGGATGAATGAGTAGCATAAAGTTTGGTATCATCTGCAAAAATTTTTGCTTGAACTGGTGGCTCTAAACATTCAGGAAGGTCATTGATATAAATGAGGAACAATAGAGGTCCAAGTACTGATCCTTGAGGAACACCACTGGATACAGGTAGGGAAGAAGATAAGGACTGACCAAAATAGACTTGCTGGGAACGATTCGTAAGAAAAGAAGATAACCACTTTACCAAGGAGGAACTAAATCCATAACATTCCACTTTATGCAGAAGCTTAGTGTGAGATATAGAATCAAACGCTTTAGCAAAGTCTATATACACAGAATCAACTTTATCGCCAAAATCAGTATGTAGAGTCCATTCATTAAGTGTCATTAACAATTGAGTACAAGTGGAACGCCTGGCAAGAAAGCCAAACTGGTCTTTCGAGATAAGACTGTTTGAACGTAGAAAGGTAACCATTGATTCACACACAATAGACTCCATTACTTTACAACAAACACTAGTAAGAGAGACTGGACGATAATTGCTGGGTAATTTACGCGAACCTTTCTTGAAAATAGGACAGACCATCGCCTTTTTCCAACTTAGAGGTATATCCCCACAATCCATAGACAGTCTAAAAAGCCTGGACAACGGTATTGCAATACCAGGGGCGACTGATTTTAAAAACCCAGCAGGAAATCCATCTGGTGTTCTAGAGTATTTGAAAGGAAGACGATTAAGGTTGCATAACAGGCCTTATATTACTCATGCATACATATAGACTAAATAAAATAAAATGCCTAGTTATGTTTTTATACTTTCCCAATACAGAATTTCATATCATATCACAGAAATCAAGCTAAATATATCAAGATTCAATACAGTTTCTTTATATACATTTTGAGAAACAGACTGTTGATGGGGTCAGTTTAAACTAGAAAAGTTACAAGTACTATCATCTGCATATTGTAAAGCGGCTCCTTCAGTAAAAACACATGCTAAAAGGTGATCTTCCATTGACAAGCACCCACTAATAGCAGCATGTCTTGGGGACAGGAGCAATCATTGTGCTGTCCACTGTATTTTACTATAGCTTTAAAGACTCTCACTATTAGATCTGATTTGACCCATAATCTTGTTGAAACATCTGATAGATTATCTTGCTGTGTTGTTATGCGAGCCAGCGTCTCATGTGCGAAGATACTTATTGTTATGTTATAGCTATTCTACAGACAGTGTTCCTCAACCCCTTCACTATGAATCAAGAATGTGCAAGATCCTGATATACAGATGGTGTAAATCTGAAGGTAGGCCAATGAGTGACAAGTTTCAATGAGGTCTCCGTGAAGAGTTGGTGTAGCTGCTCAGTGTTGACTTTTTTTTGAGGGGTGCATAATCAATCAGTGTCGGACGGTTCATCGTATCAAAGAAACACCTTGTGCTATGGAAGTGGTGCCACCGCTCCTACACTGTCTGTCAATGATCATCCCAGGTTTTTTCTTTTATCAATTCACTTACCCACTTCATGGCCACATTAACTCGAGCAGATTGTGGACCTTTGCATTCAACTTATAGATGATCTTCAAGCAGTAGTCTAACCCCTTCAGTAGTGCATGAAGAATAGGAAAAGTCTGAACATCAAATGAACATCAGTCTCCTTTGTGTTTGGAAACATCCCCATCTACTTTAAAGTTACAATTTCAACATTCTCCATTGCAAAGCCTCTGTTTCACTGAAACAGAATCCTGATCTGAAAAAGAGCAAAGGATACAAAATGCTCCCCCTCTTCCGAGCAGCAGTTTTTGCATCTTCCCATAATTCATTGACCTGACAAATTGAATTTTCAATTCGTATTGCTTTTTCTCATCGTAAATTATCACACAACTTCATGCGACTCTTCAATATCTTTATCAACAGGAGCAGCAATTGTACTCAGCAACACTTGCTCATGTTCTGATTCATAGGTCCTATATCCAGTCGACATCATGAAATTTATATAGTATGTTTGATATGCTGGATATTTCAGCATTCTAAATTGTTTACTGAACTTTTTTATGATGCTTTTTGAGACTGAGTGTGCATGGCCAGCACATTTGGCCACTACAATGACAGGTAATTTTTTGCCAAGTGGTTTATACATAGATCATGATATATAGAGCCATCCTGTAGTTCCCATATTGCATAATTCTTTCATATTATTTAGCGCTTGCATGCTGGGATGTTCCAAAATATAAAGAATCCCTCATCACACTCATCACGGATTCCTGATCAAAATATCCAGTAATTACCTTGCTCCAAATATTAGCGTTGCAAAGTATTACGCTATCATTATTTTTGGCACTACTGTTAAGAGGAATAGTGGAAGGGATAGGCATCCTATTATCAAGTGGTTATACATTTATATCCTCAGTCAAGGGTTCTTTGCAAGCTGTGTGTCTGGTACGAATTCTCTGGGTCATTTAGAAATTAAAGTCCGCGACAGCATCGAGCAAGTAAATAGAAATGCAGTAGTCCGATGAAGCAGATATATCAAGGTCCATGCATCAATGGATAGTATTTTTATCTGCGATACCGGGATTATGTATTTACATGACGTTATCGCAATGTAGAAGCTGAATTTTTCAAGACCAAAAAACATTAATTCCATTAATTTCATTTTTTGGACTTATTTCGGCACCGCGTTGATTTTTTCCCGCTATAGTTTGATTCTATGGGGCTTGAAGTACAAACAGAAATTTTTTGCACATTTTAACTGTGTTCCACTCTTAAGCTACAGTTTGTCTGAAGATTTTTCCCCTACTTTCACCTTTTTATGTGGCTTGTATCAATCTGCGGTTGCAAAACCAACCATGAATTTTTAACACTTGAGACCCGGCACAACATCACGTCATCAAAGGAAGATGGCTGTTTCAAGTGAGGACGCAAGCTGTTTAAACTTGAGATCCCTGGAAACTACAATCGCAGAATTGAAAAGCAAAAGGCCTCACGCTATACAAAGGAACAAAAGCTAGATATTTTCATTGCATACCACTCGCTGCAAGCCGAAGATGCCAAGGAACTGTTGGAAAACCCTGCACAGAAGCTTAAGGGTCATAACCAACAACGGATCTCTGCATTACATGGTTATTCGGCAAAAACAGTCGGGCTGGTGTATCGTGATTGGCATCACCATCAGCAGATTCAAGTAGCCATGCCACCCGCCAATCATCTTCCTAAATAACAGCACATACCCAAGTCGAATGACATTCTCCTTGCTGTGCGTACCCTTGTGCGAGAGAAGCACTCAAGTAACGAACGGGTCGTTGCTCGTCACGTGTTAGATCTGATGAGGCAGAGCGGAAGTGGCTAGTTGTGGACGATCAGGACCCCAAGGCTTATGCCTCGTCATTGCAATGTGTTCGACGCTATCGCAAAATGGTTATGATGACGATGAAATGATGATACCTCCATGCAGTAGTGCTTCTAGCATAGTCCTGTAGTGTGATAACACCTGAAGTGCGGAACACAGTTAAAATGTGCGAAAAATTTCTGTTTGTGCTTCAAGGCCCATAGAAACAGACTATAGCAGAAAAAAATCAACGCGGTACTGAAATGAGTCCAATATATGGAATTAAAAGAATTAATGTTTTTTTGGTTTAGAAAAATTTAGCTTCTACATAGTGATAACATCATGTAAATACATAATCCCGGTATCGCAGATAAAAATACTATCCATTGATGCACGGCGGACCTTGATATATCTGCTTCATCGGATTACCGCATTTCTATATACTTCCTCGATGCTGTCGCAGACTTCAGAAACACCCACCATCCCCCCCCCCCCTTCTCATGATATTGAATAGCTGGCGCCCATCCTGTAGTGTTTTGTGGCTGCATGAGCTCTGCACATGTACACCAGGACATCATGTATGCCCTTTTGTGTAACTATATTTTACTCTTGCATTAATTAGTATTTGGATTAGTATATACAAGTATCTGTTGTAATATACATTTGTTCCAACGACTGCATTCCATGATGCTAAATTAAAGTCATAAGCCAGTGTTTTGCAGTGCAAGGGCTACTACTACTATTATTTATTAGTCATTGCAATTAACAATTTCGTCTTTTCCTTATGAATGCAGCTCTATTATGTTTTATTCTATAGATTAGATGCTGGAACATTTGGAACTATGGGCGTAGGATGCGGATTTGCTATTGCTGCTGCACTATTGAATCAAATCAAAGATACAGCAGAAAGAAGTCCAGTTTTTTGTATTCAAGGAGATAGTGCATTTGGATTTTCAGCAATGGAAGTTGAAACAGCGTGCAGGTAGCAATTTATGTGTTATACAATAAGGCAACTAATTTATGGCACTGATCGGTGGAACTTGATATAGGATGTTGTTCTACACATAAATCAAAGCAATGAACATTTGGGTGTAACACTATTGAGGAAGTAAAACTATTTTGATTAAAGGTGTTTTCGTGTCCAAATAGTGGGTGCGATGTAATAGTTTGAACTCATGTGAAAGCACTTCATCAAATACAGTACAGCGAGGATGCTTCTCATTGATACAATGATGATGAATGCACAAATGAAATACTCGTGGATGCAAAGGGTTGGGACCATCCACACGTAGATGCTACTTCAAAGCAAGTTTCGGGTATTAATATCCAGCATAACATTCATTGTCTTACTGAGCACCATCTAAACAGATTAAACAACACGTGGGTAGGTAGCATTTTTATATCCTTTGTGAAATAGTTGCTTCACTGGTTCACAGACCTCTCAATACTTCACAGACCTCTCAATACTTGCATTTTGACACCGATTTTAACGTTCATATCCATTTGAAGCGACTATTTCATGATTGATAAAATGAACTAATAAATACTACTTACCAACGTGTTGTTTAGTCTGTTTAGATGGCTTAATTCCCGAAACCTGCTTTAAAGTAGCATCTACATATAAAAGGTCTGTCAATTTAACATTAAATGATGTAATGATGGGACTGCAATTTTCAAAAAACAGTATTCAAGCAAAAAGTGAATTGAGAGGTACAATTACATATATGGATTAGTGTTGTATCATGAATATCTTTTAGCAAAAAGCGACTAGAGTTTAGCTCATGTACCAGTTTACTCTTAGTAGGGTCATTCCATAACCTGTGGGACTCGGGTTAGACAGTATGCTTTTTAGTGCAAATACTCATGTGTGTCTAACCTAATATGACATTTAGTCTGGCCCAACTCTTTTAATGTGAGTGGTTTAAAAATACGCCAGTCATAAACAATTAATCATTTCTACTTGATAATTCATGAGTCCCTTCTTAGAAAACATGTATGGCTATAGTTGTGTAGAACCGAACTACTTATACATGTGGTCATGAAAGTTAGAGGATAGGTTTTGTAGTTCAAAAAGATACACAAAATGCTATTTCAGACATAAATTGCAAAGGCGCCAAAAATCGTAGTTCCAGCTGCCGGCACAAACTTGCGCTTCCACCCACGGGCATGGATACATTACTGCGCACTATTGCTCCGCTGCTCGTGAAAGAGTTAAATACTTTTACTCTACCTACACCATAGAAAATTCACTAATGGCTTTAAAAGGTACTTCTCCCACAAACACAGATCACACTTTAGTTCTGCTATAGTGTCTCGTCAAGCACAGCTTTTATAATGCAAAGGGTTATGGACCATTACAAAGAACATTTTCAGGTATCAGATACATTTAAAACAGTGCCAACATTCCAAGTGTAGATATAGATATAATGGGGTATCATTTTAAAATTAGACGAGTCAGGAATTTCACTGATTTCAGTTTTGTTCCCCATTTTTGAATTGGTGAAGTTTCTTTTGTCAAAATCCTTCACGTCTACAGTAGAGAAGAGCTAATCGACAAACATAAAACCTCAAAAATCCAGACGCGTTCCCCAAGTTTGTTATAATGCTAATTTAGAACAAAATTGGATGTCAACTGCTTGTGACAGCTTCAGAGCAGATCTTAAATTGAACCGAGCTTTATGAGACGGCAATAAAAACTTACTCCTGATGCATTTTTATACAATATATCAATACAAGATTTAAAATGAAGGACACTAGAAAAAACATCCTCAGAGAAAGTTGCTGACATTGGCTTCCTTTGATATCCTACTTTGGCACTAGTAGCGTAAACCCTAATTTACTTACTTTTTACGATACCTAGAAATCATCATTTCGGGTGTAATTGTTATATGTTATGTGTTAGGGCATCTGGTACTGCCACGTATGTAAAGATTTGTGGGGTTTAACATTAATGACAAATTTCATTCAATGTGCCATATCTCTTACTACTTGTGAGTATATTAACAAGGGAAATTTATTAAAACATGCAGTCTTACGTGGTGAATTAATGCTTTTTACTTTCAGGTACAAACTGCCAATCATATTCATTATTATGAATAACAATGGCATATACAGAGGACTGGACAAGGAAGCATGGAAAGAAGTTATCCAGTCTGAAGACCTTGCACTTAGGTTGATATTCTGTGTGTGCTACATTAAGCATATATGTTGATTTATTACTGCATACATTACAGGGGTAACTAAAAATTGGCAATAAATATTTTTGCATTGAAATGCTGAACATTCATTGCCATGGTCATTAGTTCTATCCTCATAGCCATTAATTTTTAATTACACAGTCATGTGATTTTTGCACAATCTTATATATGTCTGGTTGGAGTGGAAAATTCTTTATAATCCTGTCAATTCAGTTACTTAGAAACCCCCTTCTGGTTCATTTTCTGTGTCTTACAGCTCTGACTAGTTTCAATATCCCAGACTTGGGTTTTTCATCTACATTTGTAAAAGACATCCTGGAATGGAGTGCCTGCCATGACAATACCTTGTAAACCATTCTGGGTTTGTCGAACAAACTGATGTTGGAGCAATTTATACAAAGGAGCTCAACATTGTTTTTTTTTTTAAATATAAACCCAGCATGGATTACACCTGACCCAGAAAGGTTTTTATTGTATTGCTCCCACCTCGAGGATGGCATTATATTTTTATATAAACTATGGCCATATAAGGATTTTTATGCATTTCTTGTGCCCAACTCGCACATTGATTTACAGGTACAAAAATTACACTGTGGTAAATAATGGTATGTACATGCACTTATATATTCCCTGCTAGAAATGATACACTTTACAAAAACTTGATAAGTCAGTTTTAGACATGCGTGACTTGGAGGAATCGAGACTTGTGGCTTCAATAATATTTGTTTGTAATGAGTTCCACACTGTTATAACTCGTTGCGAGAAAAATTATACCTACTGACAAACTACCATCGGGTTTCAATTTCAGGGAGTGACGGATAGATTGTGGAAGTTGAAGTAAATGAGAAAAAAATCTTCCATAGGTTAATCCACCAGCTTATACGCAATAATTTTGTAGCACTGCACAAGGTCACAATACACCCTTCTGTATTCCAGTGACTGAAGATTGATGCATATTACAAAAACCTGATAAGTCAATTTTAGACAGGCGTGACTTGGAGGAATCGAGACTTGTAGCTTCAATAATATTTGATACTAATGAGTTCCACACTGTTATAACTCGTTGCGAGAAAAATTATACCTACAACTGTAGACTGACAAACTACCATCGGGTTTCAATTTCAGGGAGTGACCGATAGATTGTGGAAGTTGAAGTAAATGAGAAAAAAATCTTCTATAGGTAAATCCACCAGCGTATACGCAATAATCTTGTAGCACTGCACAAGGTCACAATACACCCTTCTGTATTCTAGTGACCGAAGATTAAAGTTTTGCAGTCGAATTGAATAACATAGATGAACTCGGTTACAAAGGGCACAATGCTGCACTCTTTCTACGCACTTAATATCAGAAATAAGCCAGGGATTCCACACAGGAAAGTTGTATTGGGGAAATGGAATTTTATGATTTCAAAACAAATGAATGTAATTACATTTGTGATAAGCGACATTAAGTTGTCATTTTTGACCAATCACAAAAAGATAGCTTCTATCTGTAAACACAGGAGATTGGTGAACAGAATGAGTACAATAAATTTTTTGGTCATCCGCAAAAATTTTGGTTTCTACTGGAAACGTCATATAGTCAGGACGATCATTTATAAATAACAAAAATAGCACTGAGCACTGGAAAAGGTATTTCCAACGTAAACAGATTGTGTACATTCGCTAAAATAATTTGGTATCCAGTTATACAAATTTGTATCAATACCATAAGCATGAATCTTTGTCAGCAGTTAACACGAGAAATGGAGTCTAAAGCTTTAGCACAATCAATATTGACAGCATCAATCTTACATGATTTTTGCAGCCGATGTCCAATCATTTAGCGTAGCTAGCAACTGAGAACAGGTAGAATGTCTTGACATGAAACCAAACTGATTTTTTGAGATTAGTTGGTTTGACTGGAGGAACAACATCATTGAGTTTACCAGCAATTTTTCCACGATCTTACCAATAACTGATGTGACAGAAATGTAGATAGTAAACTGCAAAGTCCTTTTTTAAAAAGAGGGCGATCAAAAGTAACTTTCCATATCTTTGGAATCTGACCATTCCTCAAAGAATGCGTAAATAGAATTGATAAGGGAAGAGCAATAAATAGAGTTATGATTTAAGGAACAGGGCAGGAAAGCCATCTGGTATTAAAGTGCAAGAGGAAAGCAACTTTTGCAGACATTTTAATATTGTTATAGGAGGGATCAATAAAATCAAGGGACTTATCAGGTATTCTCGAAGTAAAGCTTGGTAAAATGCCGTCATCCTTGGTAAATACTGAGGCTAAATATGGGTTTAACAGATCACATTTGTCTCCTTCAGACAATGCAAAGGAGCCATCTTTTTGCAGAGGAGGAATACCACCAGAATGATTCAACTTTGAGTTAATGAAGGATTATAAATCTTTCTGCTAGATATAATTCTTTCTTCTTGTTCAGTAAGAAAATTTTTACAGCTGCTTCATACTGTCTGCATACCTCAAGGAATTTAATGCAATCCTTCCTGTACAATTTTCTTTTTTTTGCTAATAACATCGCATATACTTATCTTCCGCTGAACACTATACGTACACATAGGGACAAATTTTCCAATACAAATCATCATGATGTTCGATATCTCAGACCACAGTCTTTGACTTGTGAACAATTTCACTGTAAAAGTAACCAATCAATACTTTCAAGTTATGCTGTAATAGATACATTATCAACTTATGCAAAGTCAGGGTATGAAAGGCTGGGTGGGCATATATGAAAAGGATCGAGAAATCAACAGTTGAATTGTCACATCTAACAGCAATAGGTTCAATGACACATAGTTACATATCAGATACGTACAGAGACCAGAACTAGATCAAGACAGTTTAACCCACAGGTTTGGTTGATAAACCATCTGAAGAAGACCACAATTCAAGGCGCAAGAGAGAAATTTAACATCAGTTTGTATATCAGCACTAAAGGGTGTCAGTATTAGGATAATTGAAATCTCCAACACAAAAAAACTGGATTTGGGAAAGATTGTAGTGATTTAGAAGAGCATAAGATTCCAGTATCGGTTAAACTATTTGCACATAAAAGTGAGTTGTAGATACAAATAAAATGATAAACAACATTTCTTGAGAACAATAAGGCATTCAACAGACTGAAAATTCGAGAGACAGGTTGACAGGAACAATTTGCAAGTAGTTTTTGATAAACAACACCACCATGACCAAGAGGCCTATCTTTTCTAACACCGGTTCCGTGAGAATTGAATTTTTTTATGCACAGAGAATTAGCGGATGAGAGCTAACTGTTCCAAATTAGCATGCATCTAGTAGCCCAACCTTCTACTCGATGTTGATCGCTATTTGTAGCATTGGGCATACTTTTTCTCTCTTCCAGCATTTGTCTGAAATGAAACGACTAGACACTTTCCGAAAAAAATACACATTTTTCTGGACCTTTTTAAGGTTAAAAAATTGTCCCGATGTTCTTACCTCAACAGGAGACGTAGCTCCCCTGCAGTGTGTAGGTCATGACACACCAAATATGGTATCCCGTACTTTCAGCTTGGGGGACAGAGTTTATGTATATGACTTTCACAACCCACACAAATGGATTCCTGGTATTGTAGTGGAACTGACAGGAAGTCTTTCTTACAAGGTGAGATTGCAGGATGGTGTGGTAGTTCGTCGTCACGTGAATCATATTAGAAGTCGTGCTGCAGTTGTAGGTGGTGAGCTTAACACTGATCCTGTTGCACCAACGGACACCTCCCTTCAGCCAGACATCATGGATGATGGTCCAACTTCAGATTTGTCCTATGACCCAGCACCACTAGCAGATAGCACAGCCACTGAAGAAGATAGAGATGCAGTTATCATCCCAGAGGACTCTGACACAATAGTGAAGCTTCTTCCATACACATATTGATGGAATTTAGAAACTCCAAATGTGATGGCCAAGGCTTCTTTGTCGAGCTGCGAGTACCCTTTTTCAGCCGCTGTCATTGATCGTGATGCGAACGCAATGGGTTTTTCTGATCCATCAGACATCACATGTGATAACACAGCACCCACTCCGTATGAGGATGCGTCACATGCTAACAGCAACGGCTTGTTCCCATCATAATGAACCAATAGAGCCGATGACTGAAGCATTCTTTTAGCTCTGAGGAAAGCTTCCTCTTGCTCTTTACCCCATACCCACTTCTGTTTCTTTCGTAACAGTAGATACAGTGGTGCCAACGTGGATGATACGTTGGGTAAGAACTTAGAATAGTAATTAAGGAGTCCCAGAAATGATTTCAGCACTGTTACGCTTGTAGGTACAGGTGCATTGTGGATTGCTATGACCTTCTCTTCAGTAGGGTGCAATCCCTCCCTGTCGATTCTATGCCCTAAATACTCAACACTAGGTAGCATAAATGCACACTTAGCCCGGTTGAGTCGTAAGCCCGCTCCCTCGAGTTTACAAAGCACACTATCCAGATTAGCCAAATGTTCGTCGTTTGAAGATCCTGTAACCAATATGTCATCAAAGTACACGCATGTACGCTGACACCCCTGTAGGATGGTTTCCATCGTACGTTGGAAAATTGCTGGAGCCGATGCTATACCAAATGTCAATCTGTTATACATAAAAAGCCCTTTGTGAGTGTTAATTGTGGTATAAGGCCTAGACTGCTCGTCTAGAACAATCTGCTGATATGCACTTGACAAATCTATTTTGGAGAACTTTTCACCTCCTCGTAAAACGGCAAACAACTCTTCAACACGTGGAATAGGGTAAGTTTCTATCCTGGCTACACGATTCAGTGTTAATTTATAATCCCCGCAAATTCTTATCGAGCCATCGGCTTTCACCACCGGTACTATTGGGGCGGCCCACTCTGAAAATTGTACAGGTGTGATAATTCCTGCTAGCTCCAAGCGCTCTAGCTCTTTCTCTATCTTTTCCTTCATAATAAATGGGACTGAACGATATTTGTAGAAAGATGGAGCTGCTGTTGCTTCCACATGGACTTTTGCCACTACTCCTTTCACTGTGCCCAGCTCTTCTTTGAAAAGAGCTGCATGATTTTTAAGAATTTGCTCCCAACTGGAATGTTTTGCATTTGCAGAAATTAAACGAATGGCTCCCCAGTCTAACTTCAAAGCACGCAACCAGTCACGTCCTAAAAGATTGGGCCCTCCTTGCCCAACAACTACCAAGGGGAGCTTTGTCTCTTGTCCTTTGTACATTACAGTAACATCTGCCACCCCTAAGACTTTAAGTGATTCTCCTGTATATGTACACAATTTGATATGTGTATCATGCAACACAGGGGCTACGGATTTGCCCCAAGTTGACTTGAATGCTTGTTGACTCATAACAGTTCTGGCTGCCCCCGTATCTATTTCCATTGACACAGGCACCCCATGTAATTTCAAGGTCACATAAAATGGGGCCTCCTTTGTGGCAAGGGTATACAAAGTACGCACAGATGGCTCTTCTAAGGGACTGTCCTCATCAAGTGCTGCCACATCATGCCTACCCCTCTGTGGTGCATTCAGTGTAGCTTTGCTCCGACACACCCTGGCAACATGCCCCCTCTTGCCACATTGACTACAGATCAAGTTTTTTGACCTACACTCATGAGCCAAATGGTTCCCACCACACCTATAACAATGTAGGCCCCTAGACTTTTGTACAGTCTGCACCTGTTCATCTGACTTCGTAGCAGACTGCAATTCACTTGAACCTTTGTTAGCCAACTCCATTGATAAAGACAACTCTAATGCTTTCTTGAACGTCAGACCCCCTTCACCCAATAACCTTCGTTGTATTGAAGGGTTGTTAATCCCGCACACCAAGCGGTCCCTTAAAACATCCTCCAACGACAAGCTAAACTCGCAATGTTCCGACAATGCTCGCAATGCCGCTACAAAATCAGCAATAGGCTCGACGTCCCCCCTTACTCGACAATTAAACTTAAACCTCTGAACAATAACAGATGGTTTCGGGTTAAGGTGAGTAGTGACTAGCGCAACTATGTCAGAGTATGATTTCTCACCTGGCTTCACAGGGGCCAGCAAACTTCGAATGAGGCGGTAAGTTGAGGACCCACAGACACTGAGTAGAATCGCACGCTTCTTCGTTTCGTCATCGACGTCGTTCGCCGCGAAGTACTGCTCCATACGCTCCACGTACGAAGGCCAGTCCTCGGAAGTTGAATCAAACTCGCTCAACTTGCCGTGATACGTCATTTCGCGCCGACGTGCAGCTTACGTTTACCCTCGTCGCCAATTTGTAGTGTCTTTGGACCCCCAAACTTGGCTCTCAGTCACGATTCACTCGTTAACAAAAGGAGCATCCAAATCAATGAGCATGCGCACAACTACACTCTAAATATACGTATGCCAATACATCACACAGTGTTTGATCCTTTACTTCTACAGAAGCATCAAAACATGCTCAAAGCTTGGGGTCGACGCTTCGATCCTCAATCCCAGACCAAATTATTACATGTAATGACTGTTAATAATTTTTGGTGACACACTGCCCTTCTCAGCTGCAAGCAATATGGGGGCTCCAAGTCAACTGACTGAACGCAATCTGCAAATCACAGCCAGCTTCAGATCTGGCAGCAGCATTTCTTTCATGGCCGAACCAGTGACTTCTATCAATCTGCTGGGCTTTTAGAATCAGGCAATACATAATCCTTCCTTGGTTGACTGCGCAAACGTTATAGGCACAAGTAGCACTTGTACAATGATATGGTCTGTGTACTATAACGTTCATGAATGGGGTATCAGAACTTTTGGGTCTGATACCAGAACTTTTGGGTCTGGGTAACAAAACTTTTGGGTTTAGATACCGGACGAAAGTGTGTTGTGCATCAACCAGGCAAGTTGAGAGCATTTCACTTGTGTGTTCTCTATTGGGTAACTAGAAACATCTAAAGGTACCGTCAAATGCATTGGAAACTGCTCCAGAAAAAATGTACTCTGCGGCTTTCGAACATCGATAAACAGGCAACCGCGTCAGTAAAAATCAATACAAATGCGTTACCATGCATGATATGAAACTAGGAATAGCGCCAAATATCCTATAAAAGGTTGGGCTAAGGTTATATGTATTTTGTTACGTAAAACAACGTTGTCCGACTAATTTTCTAAAAAAGCAGTTCGACAAAAAATACATTCGATTCTCACTGAACCGGTGCTAAGGATCACAGGATCAAATAAGGAGAATTTGATAACAAAAAACTATCAGGGATTGCAGCAGTAAGCTAAGACTCAGTTATAAATATTATATCATACTCACAAGATTGAAGAACAATGGTATAGATCTGCAATTATGCGCGCGCATTAAATAGCTTACACTTATACATGCCATGATTTACCTCAGCTCCCTATGTATGGAATTGAGAAGGTGTTTTATTTTACACCTGTTTCATCTTAACTGACCATTGGGAAAGTGGTCCACGTATGTAAATATAATGTTTGATTCCTGTCCCATTTTTCAATTTTCCTCGTAAGGTCATACATATGAGTTCTCTTAATAACAGTATAGCTGGGGCCCACAAAGATCTCTTTAAAATTTTCAGAGCCCTTAACAAGCTTTGCCTTTTGAAGTAAAATAATAAGTATCATTGGGAAAAACTATATTGCAATCGTGTAATATTTATTTGCATGTAGTGTACTATTCATGTAAACAATATGTTCGATTCTTTAAGCAGATGTAACATTATAATTCATTATGGTGAGGGATGAAGTAGGGATATGGGGCATTGGAGTACATTGTGGTTTGAGTGTAAACAGCATGTTGCGATCAGGTTTGACAGGTTCAAAGTTGATGGAAATGATTGGCGATATTACGTGCTAGTTTAGAATCCTACCTAGCTCGCACTACGCATTTTACTTGCTCAATGTGGTGGGTTTACACTGAAATCTACTCCTCAAATATAGGTTAGGAGTGCTACAGCAGTATTTTTATTGGGTTCCGACATGTGTCCTATCTTATCGATTTTACTGTTAATCATTTGACAAGGATGATTGGACATGCAGTTGTGTATTTTACTACGCTTAGCTATTACAGAGAGCGTAATGATAGATCGTCACCTACGTGTAGGCCCGTTAACTTACATGTAGGCGTTGCAAATCCGTTTATTCCAAACAATGTACAAACAGCCAACGCTTAAGGACCGATATAATGAAGAGGGATACTTGCAAGCTGGAGGCTGAGAACAATGCCAGCGTGCCACTCGTGCTACAAATGCTCTGTTGGAGCATGCCCCTCATTTAGCTGGAGATGTTCCGATTTGCAAAACAAAACTTACTAGAAGCATTCTTCATTTTATAGGTAAATATAATTTTAACTCTTTTTGCCAAATACACCCCATTTCCAACTTTTATACTCAATTTCATCAAGATCATAGACAATATCTGTACACTTCTCCATCTCGATGGTGTATCTGAAAAGCCAATGTTTGAATGAGCTCAAAATCTTATTAAAAACAAAGCCCTATGTTTAAGTGTTACTTTATTCGAGTTCAAAGTTTTATACGGCATGGAATGCGAGGACCATACGTTGCAATAGCACGCATACATGTAGGAAAAACAGCACTTTTCGCCTACATGAAAGCGTTTGTTCTATCTATCATTTAATATCTCATACAAATAGTGGTTTTTAACTCCTTATCACTGTCTAATCAATTCCCCCCTCCCCACCCATTGGTATAGTAATCTTTTAATGTCTGTTTATTTTCAAAGATACTGTTGCATGCTCATTTTTAATTTCACATGTCAACATAAACGTCCAATTGGAATAAGGTGTGGGGAAAAGGAAAATGAGACGAAAGCTGCATTTTAGCACTTTTTTGGTTCTGATTCATTTACACATGCGATTCCCTGTCCTAAAACCATTTTTATATCCTACCCAACCTTCTTGTTAGATAATTTCAAAAATGGCGACAAGTGAGAGTTTATGACGCTCATTGTATCTCTTGTTTGGCACCATGCAATGCAGTTATTCACAGCTTGCACCTTTTGGGCATAAAGAGCCCTATTTTATGTGTAATATATGTATATGCTCTCAGATGTCAAAATAATCAGCTAATCAGTTGTTTGGCTTTATTTCTTCGTTGATATGCATGGACGAACCCACCGATGGTTCACCGGAATTCAGAAATGTCAGAAACTTCTAGAAAAACTGTTGGCAAAAAGGTGGAACAGAAGGAAAGCCTGACATAGACTTTGAACTTCTGGTGGTATGGCGTCCGCAGAACACAGATGAAAGTCTGGCTGAGATACAGCAATCACTTCAGGATGAATGGCGTCATTGTGAGAGTCTCTTAAAACATAACAGTGGCGACGAGGGTGTACAACTGCTAAATGGAGTCTCCAGGCGGCGTAGAACCTTTTGACCCGACGTTAGAGCAGATTGATGACTATAAAGAGCGATTTGACTATTTTTGCATTGCCCATGGTATAGCCGAAAGCGCTATTCCTCACAAGGATTGGGCAGACTATTTATTTGAAGCTAAAGACCTGGGTGAGCCCAAAGAAATTTTCTGACCTCTCCCTTGACGAGATGGTGGTCCAACTGAAAAGTCAGACCAGTGCTCAAACGGTTGAAATAAAAAACTGGGTCACTTATCCCGAGTGTGTAGGGGCAAATTGTCAGCAGGAGGTCACAAGGGAGATACCCATCACCCAACTCGAAAAGCACATTTAGTGGAACCAGATGAGAACCTCAGTGACTGCCAAAGCAGTGATGAGGAGACATCAGTATGTGTGCATAAGGTTGCAAATAGGAATAGATATCCCAAGCTAACTGCTAAATTGGACATCCATAGGAGTGTAGTAAAATTCGAGGTCGATACAGGAGCAGAAGTATCTACAATTCCAGCAAAAACATACAGACAAAGGCTGAAGCAGATTACCCTGCAACTAACGTGTGCAGTGCTCCGTCAATACGATGGAACCATCCTTCCTACCTTGGGGGAGTTGAGAGCAAGGGTTTCGATGAAAAACCAATCAGCAGAAGGTTGTTTCGTCATTGTGGAGAATGCAGACAAGCAAATTCCTTTGCTGGGCCATGATTTGCTGTGTAAGCTTCGTTTGGACTGGTCTAAAATGCTAAGGAGCAATACTGCAGATGATCCCAGGATACATGCCATCTGTGGTGTAAACTTTTTGAACGAGTTCCCAGATGTGATGGATGGAAAGTTGGGATTACTTAAGGGGACCAAGGCTGAAATTCAGCTGAAAGAGAGTACAGTGCCGGTGTTTTGCAAGTACAGACCAGTGCCTGTCGCATTAAGGGAGCAAGTGCAAGAGATGATAAGGCAACAAGTCAAGGAAGGAGAACTGGAACCAGTGGAGCGGAGCAACTGGGCAGCCCCGATTGTCATTGCAAAGAAGAAGGATGGCAATATTCGAATATGTGCTGATTTCAAAATGACTATTAATCCACATCTCTGCTCTAAGTGTTTTCCCTTGCCTACTGTCGAGGAAATGTTTTCCACCTTAGCAGGAGGGGAATCCTTCTCAAAGATTGATCTGGCTCGTGCATATAAACAGATGAAGGTGCTTGAAAGTAATAGACCATTTCTCATGATCAACACACATTTGGGTCTGTTTCGCTACTGCCGGTTTCCTTTAGGAGTAGCTACAGCTCCTGCCATGTGGCAGAAGGCAATGGCATTAGTGTTGCAAGGATGCAAGAAGGTTGTCTACTACATTGACGATATACTAGTGACTGGAAAAACTAGGCAGCACATGAACAGAATTTGCGAGCGGTCTTTCAACGTCTTCAGCAGTATGGGTTATGCGTGAATCTGCCAAAGTGTCAATTTTTCCAAGACTCACTGGAATTTCTGGGCCACATTATCTCATCAAAGGGAATTAGGCCAACCAAGGAGAGAGTAGAAGGAATCCAGAATGCTGCCATCCCGCAAAACAAGTCAGAATGAAAGTCCTTTTTGGGGTTGATGACATAATGCAAGATTCTTGGCAGCATTAGCTAGTTTGCTTCACCCTTTATACCAATTGCTCAAGAAGGATGAAAAATGGGCATGGACTTCTAGTCATGAGAAATCCTTTCAAGAAGCTAAGAGGTTGGTGTGTGAGGTTGTTACTTTAGCCCATTACGATGTTGACAAACCTGTAAGGGTATACTGTGACGCTTCATCATATGGTGTTGGGACTAGTTTAATGCATGTTATTGGAGGTCAATAAAAACGAAGTACGCTCAAATAGAACGGGAAGCCTTGGCCATTATTTTTGCTGTAAAAAAATTCCATCAATATGTATATGGAAGAGAGTTTGGGTTGGTTACAGACCATAAACCATTGTGCACCATTTTTGGGCATGATAAAGGTATTCCAACACTAGCCGCAGCACGAATGCAGAGATGGGCAATAATATTGGGTGCATATCAATATAAAATTGAGTATATCCCATGGTCAGAAAATGTGTGTGCTGACTGTATGTCACGGTTGCCAGATCAAACGAAGTTAGCCAAGGGCACTGACATCTTAGCTATAGATATGTCTTCTTTACCAGTTACTGCTATGGATATTTCTAAGGGCACGAGAAAGGACAAAGATTTGTCAATGGTGCTCCAATTTGTTCGACATGGTAAATGGCCTTCGTCTGTAGCAGAAAGTTACAAACCGTATCACAGGAGACAGACTGAGTTGAGCTGTCAAGATGATTGTTTGCTGTGGGGTCAACGGGTGATTAAACCCACATCTTTGTGCCATAAACTGCTTGAAGAATTACATCAAGGTCATGTGGGTATCAGCAGAATGAAAGCACCAGCAAGGAGCTATATTTGGTGGCCTGAGCTAGACAAAGATATCGAAGACTTGGCTGCTTCTTTTGATCAATGCAAAACGGTAGCATCGATGCCTGATTTGGCACCACGTCACCCTAGGCAGTATCCACGTGCTCCATGGGACCATGTTCATGTGGACTTCGAGGAATGGAATAAGAAACAGTTATTGGTGATGGTAGATGCTTATAGCAAATGGCCTGAAGTTAGAGCCATGTCTACAACGACTGCTCAGCATACCATTGAAGTGATGCAGGACATTTTTGCTACACATGGATTGCCTCGAATCCTTGTCTCCGACAATGGTCCACAATTTATATCAAAAGAATTCTCTGAGTACTTGGCACATAATGGTGTCCTTCACAGACAGTCTGCTCCTTATCATCCAGCTACAAACGGACTAGCCGAGAACATGGTTAAGAACGTCAAACAGTGGCTGTCAAAGCAGAGTTGTGAAGTACGGGTTGGAGTTGCCTTGTCTGAATTTTTGCGTACATACCACAATGTCCCTCATTCAACCACTGGGAGATCACCTGCTCAAATTCTATTTGGACGTGCTCTTCGTACCCGACTATCCTTTGTCCTACCTTGTATGAGCGAGAGGGTAAGAGAACAGTTGCAACCACAGGAATAACTATCCGTACCACGAGCGTTTAGTCAAGGCGCATGTGTGTGGATCAGAGATTTTAGACCAAATGCTCCCTTCAAGTGGATGCTGGGTACTGTGCTGTCATCAGTGGGTCCATTGCACTATACGGTCAGCACCCAAGGTGGCTTCCAGAGAAAAGCACATATTGATCATTTACAGAGGTGTTTCGAATCACCGCTACCATCAGACTTCATGGATGTATCGCAGGAGAATGAAGAGGTGATAGAACAGTTAGATCCATGCATATCAAGGAAGCCGCTTGCACCATTGCTAGGAAAGACTTGGCCAATCCCCCAATTGGAGAAAGATGCAGCACGCTCTCAGACTGAGACAGAAATTATTCACAAGGCAGCACAACAGGAAATGGCAGATGTTAGAACAGCCAATACCCCGAGATCAGATACTGTACTGTCTGATCCAGGTCAACAGCCATGGACCAACATAAGGATGACTGCTGAGCAACCCATTAGCGTGGATAGGTCAGAAACTGGTACCATGGGCACAACTCAAGACAGCCATATGCCACCACCTAGGAGACACTCTACTAGGCCATCAAAACCTCCACGACGTCTCATTGAAGTGCTCTGAATGTCTGAACTTAGGGGGGAGGAAACTGTAGTATCTAACTATATTTGTGTATATAGATATACTTGTATGCGCAAGCGTATGATTCAGATTAGGCTCTTTCTTTTTTTGTCATGGCGTCGTTGTGAGAGTCTCTTAAAACATAACAACTATGTCATCCGTATTGACTCTTCAGTGTACAGAACATGTAACTTTATTTTGTTGTCATGCCTAAAAGCAAAAACAGACATTTTCAGTAATTGCATTCTTTGAAAGATTTTGCCTTGTATTGACTGACTTGCATTGTTATGAGACCAAAATGTTGCAATGACTCTCTGTTGTTTAGGGTGTTTCTATTGTTCCAAGCCCACTCCCCACATACTGACTGTCAAAATATTGTAATGCACATGCCCTAATTAGCTGCATTTGTTACTGTGATGGAAGAAAAGCTTATTGTCCACTTTGTTTCACTATTGTGCAATTTTTGCAAGGTTCAATGTTTTTACAGCACATATTCCTTCAGTCTACATGTGCAAATATGAATGTGAGATTAATTTGACTGGGAGCATCTGTATGGTGACAGTACCTTTTTCTTAATATAACCGCTAAACTATGACACCAGATACAATGAAGAGGAAAGATGTTTTTAAACTACATGTTGATGTTAATGGTTGTAGTGGAATGAGTTTGTATTTTAACCTCTATTCACCTGATGTCCCGTACGAAGGACAAATGTCTTTCATAAGGGACAATTTAAGCCCTTTTTGTACTTGACCTCAATAAACTTTGTACTAAAAATCGTGGAAGCAGGCAGTTCTCGAGTTGTTCTCACTGGTGGTGCATCTTTTGTAAAGGTTAACGGAAAGTTTGGGACCGAAGGTAGGGCAAAGCGTATGCGCACGAGATATGAATGTCATGATTTTTCACATTCATACCTCACGCGCATATATTTTGCCATACCACCCAATCTTTTCCATTAAACTATACATGAGATACACCACCAGCAAGAACAATTCGAGAACTGCCTGCTTCCGCGATTTTTAGTACAAAGTTTACTAAAATAACGTATACAAAGAGCTTCAAAATTTTTAAATATAAGTATGCTGCACGATAGATTAAAATTTGAGTTGCATACAATTTTAATTTATATTGATTAAATGTAAAATATAAGAAATCCATGTAAGCATTTGCTAAGACCCAGCATCTTAGTTTAGAAATCTTAAAAATATTAAATAATCCTTTATATGCATTTATTCCTGTTCAACTCTTTTTTAGTATTCCACCAACTTCACTACTTTTTGATGCTCACTATGATAAGATGGCTGCAGCGTTTGGTATTGATGGATACCATGCTTCAACACCAGTACAGCTCCACCAAAGCCTTGATTCGGTGATGAAAACTGGTGCTAGTAGGCCCAGTATTATTAATATTGAAATTAGTCCCACTTCATCACGAAAACCACAGGTAAAGGAACCTATATGTTAATATGAATGCAGTGTGCAGGGTATATTAATTTAGATTAATACTAATATCTATGGCCGACTGAACCTCCACCTGGTCAGGGCTAATGCTACAGCTATCCTCTCTAGGATAGCTTGTCTACCATAGAGCTGAACTTTGTATTTAGCACCGATATGTTCAAATTGAATACTTTTTTGGCCTATTTTGTCGAACTCCCGTTTGGAAAATTAGTCAGAAAGGCTCTAATTGAAAATGATACAGGTGCAACATGGAATTCAATTCTCTAGACGCTGTTTAAAACTATTCCCGGTCTTGCAACTGAATCCAATGAGAGCCTGCGTTCGTATTATCCTGTATTCCATTTACACCTATAGTAATAAGTGTTTGAGTATTACAGCTACAGTATGTTTACCTGTTTGGACTACAAGTATGAATATGAATTTCACCATAAATTTAAGATTGAGGTTTGGTTATATTTGATCTGTTGTTGTTAAGGATAACCATTTTACCGAATCTAAGATTGGAGTTTGGCTATATTCAATCTGTTGTTAACGTTAACCATTTTACATAGGAAATGTTACATTGTATTAAGCTCAAACATACTTTTACACATGTTTATACATGTAGTGAATTCATGCTTCACCTTTCTCTAGTTATTGTGCTAAAGATCCATGAGAGAGGCAGCCATCTTAGTTCCAATTGTTATGTCATTTGATTGCATTGTGAATGATTTGGTATCATGGGTAAATCAGTATTGTGTTGTGTTCCCTTTAGGATACTATTAGGGATGCAGATAGAATCCAAGCATTGGTTCCATTTTTTTCTTGATAAATTTTTTCTACTCATGATTACTGCTCTCACCAGCATGGCTGATCAGGCCTATATGCAGACAAATGATCTAAATGGTTTCCTTTGTGAATTATTATGTATTCTAAGTAGCTCTGTTTTGAGGCCACTCCTGTTCCACAATGAATTGGTAACCTCGACCTGAAATATGAATGTTTCACATTCTAGGAAGCAAAATAATGTTGTTGTGGGTTTGATTATTTCTTGGTAGTGAATTTTATGCATATTGTACATTTGGACTTTACAATGTTGTCCTTGTATACCTATCATGTATGTGAGTTGCATATATCGATTATACTACTAATAGCAAAAATCATCTATTAATGCCGTGTTGTAGATGTAACCATCGCAATGCTCACTGCGTACCATGCTCGTAATGGCATGGATGTTCTCACTGCTATCCAGACAAACAAGGGGAGTATGAACTTTTTGGGTTAGTCACCTCATGTTGTTCAGTCGCACCCAGTTCTCACATCACAATAGCCTCTATCCCCGCTATCTCTTCCTTCTTATCTTCATTGTCACAACGATGTGTCACTTTTCCTGCCCCGCTTTCCACTTCATCATCGCAGCTAACTCTATTTCTCAACATCACATACTGGTTAGACAATTGCAGTCACCACAGGCACCACCAGCACTGTTATCACAAAGGCAACCCAGACGTGCAATAGCATAATTGGCAGAAGGAAGGGTCTCACACCCCATGTTCTCACCGGCTGACACATGCACAAAAAATATATATAACACAAAGTTGAGGAAATAAACAAGATGGCTATCATATTCTTAAAAACATGCAACTGGTACAGTCGAAGAGTTGCAGCATTGAATAAATGAAAAGCATAATTCAGACAGTCACCAAAAATCGTTACCTAAGTTATGGCATGACCACTCAGAAATTGCAGGACTTGGACATTTTTTTAGTACTATCACACGCATTTATGACCCTGTATTTATTACACTAATAATGAGAAGACAGCTAGGGGGTTCAATATTGATGTTGAGAATACTGTAGAACAAGCTGAAATATATATACTTGCATGCTCCACATCATCAATTGAAGATCAAATTAAGTTTAATCAAGCAAGAATTGATGATTTGCCAAACATTGTAACACCTATTACAACAGCAAATGGGTTCCAAGTAACTAATGCATTAAAAAATTTTCCATGTAGATGGACCAGCAAGATGAATTGAATGTGGGAATAGTATTGGTGGTTTAACCCATGAACATGATGTGGGGCAATAAGCACCATCTTTGATGATATAGCTTACGGTTACAGAGCAAAATCATTAGCCTTAGAAGACAGACAATCATTTATCCTTCAAGGTAATAATGGAACAAGTACCATCAGTACCATTGGATAATTTACCCATTGGTGAGCTAAGAACGGAGCTACAAAATCATGGTGTGAATACTGAAATTATGAAAAGAAAAGAACTGGATGACAAATTTAAAGTACTTGGCATGGGAATCTACCTGCATTGCTAGAAAAGTATGAGATTGCACCAGTGGAACCACTTACATGACCTTAAAGGTCATATTTCCCACCTTTTGGATGCTGTACAACCCCTTTTAGATGGTGAAAAATTGATGCTGTACTTACAAAAGAATCAAAAAGTGTTCTGTTTATCGTAAAGCACTTGTGTTAATTACCAATGGTTTTCAAAAACTCACTGGGAATGATGCCAACTTGTGCAGAAATTCAAGAAATTCTTTACAGTAATGAACACATCGCAACGATGCAAAAATATTGAGACTCTACAACCTAACATATATGCATGCAATAATTTTATGCAATTCCCAGCCAGATCTTCAATACAAACACAAATTGTATGGGAGCTATTTTCATTCCATAATCTGCCATGCCCCAACATATTAATGGCTTATCTCATTAAGGTCATTGAATACCAAATACCAGGAACGCCTGTTTAAACAGGCTAATGTTATAACCAAGGGTACTTTGAATATGCACCCTTGTAGTGTAATTAAAAATGCTGTTATAAGAATGCAGGAAGGAAACAGAAGTGGTTTTTAAAAGGACACTCTAGTTACTGAAGAAGGTACAATCGCGAAATTGGCAAATTCGGAAACATTTTCAAATTCTTTCATTTCGATCAATGAGCATCAAATAAGTTTTCAGTCACACTTTGACTTAGAACGAATTTCTGATTATGTATTACTAGAGAAATGGTGGTAAAAAAGGATGATGGAATTCTATTTCTCTATAGAATACCAAACACAAACTTGGAATTGTGCAGTCACTTTCGGAGCAACAATGTTACGCAAATACAGTTGTTGGGAACATTGTTTAAGGAAGAAGATAGAACTGCAATTAAGCGAAATTGTGAAAGTACACAAGCAATGGAATACCAATGGCACAACAAAGTGAAGATAACACGGAAAATAACAGTTTGGAATTGAACAGGGCATTATTTTTGCCATAACAGGCAATCACAGCACCAATGAAACAGGGGGCACTGAAGAAGGAACGGAGGGCATTCAAAATAGAACAATGGACAACAACGCAACAGTAACAGTATTAACCTTAGACGCTGCAAACTAATACTTCAATTACATGTACAAAGCAGACAAAATTAGCAATGAATCTGATGGAAATTCTTCCAAATGATTCTAATTAATCTGTAAGGTGGACATGCAAAGTCATTACATCAAGAAAATGCAGAACCAATCAAAACATGTTTAGTTAGACAACACTGCACACTATGCCGCCAAATCAAAACGAAGTTCAAATATATTAACATACCCTACAACTGATCTTCGATCAAAGACAATAGCACTTTCTTACTTAATAATGAATTTAATGCTCTATAAACATATGCAACTGTGGTTTGCGTAATGTAGCAAACCTGTTATATTAGCATGTGAGTCCTAGCCTACAGTTCATCATCATATGAAATAATGATGACGTTCCACTCAGCAGGATCTTAAATTGTGCAACGTAACAAGGCAGCCTTATTCCTCAAGTTAAATAGACATGTCTATCTTGCACTGCCATACAAAAATTTTCCTATTACTTGCACCATCTGGATACATGTACCCCATGGACAGTTTCTGGACGACATCATACATTCGGACATACACATCCACACACACACACACATTTGCATGCACGCCACACACACACACATGCATGCACGCCTCACACAAACATGATTGCATGCATTCACACACACCCAAACACTCACTCCCGCATGCTTTCAATCCTATGTAAAGATTCTTTAGTCGAAGCAAACGACGTACTGTTCTATCCACATGAATTTTCTATAAGGTGGCTGTAATAAGAAAGTGGCATTAACACTTCGACTTACACGATTCTCCTGGAAAGAAAATGTTGCAACCCAATTTACTTACCTATCGAGGCATTCTCTTTCAATGCAAACTCTTTCAGGCATCTTTACCAAATGGCTGACAAAGCATTGATTATACCAATAACCTTGATACACGTGTGATCCAATGTCATTAAGTCAAGCGGCTCTTCACAGCATTTAGTGCTGAACAATGTATTTTTAAACAGTTACAAAGGTTATTGTCGGGAAGACAAAAATAACAACTCTAGCTTGCATGCGCATGGTAAACCGCAAGACGTCATTAATATGCAATACAATTATCGCTATGGTAGCAATGTTAGCAATATGCGAACATATGTCATAGTAGTCCGACAAGAACCGCAGCGCGCGTTGGACTTGAGGCAGCCTTGATGTAGCAGTATCCCCTTACCTTCTCTTTGTGTCTCCCTTATAAATGTTGTAACCTCCTGTTATCAGGCAAGGTCCCTTCTGAGGTGTCTAAATATCTTGCTGGTGACAACTTAACAGCGCTGAAAAAAATTAAACCCAAAGGCCCCCTCCCCAGGATATCAGGCTGATTGCAGTGGGGGAAACCCTGAGGAGGCTTACTTGGAAGTGTTTATGTGCCTTTGTAGGCATCGGATTTCTTTGAACCACTTCAACTGGGAAAGGCTTGTGCCTCCAGGGACTAAAAACTTTGTACCTTGCACTAAGACTCTGTTGAGAATCACTGGTTAGACAATGACTTGCTGTCATTAAGATTAACATGAAGAAACCCTTTAACCTCCTTTCCAGGGATCCTCTTCTTTTAAAATGTTCCACCTTCTTTCCAGAACTTCTTCCCAGGCCAACGTGGTGTTACGCTTCCTACCTTTATTGTTTCACCCTTTAGGCATTTTAAAATCTAAAACAAGGGTGCAGTAAGGCGATCCATTGGGTCCCCTATTTCCTTAGTACTGCACAGGATAGTGTCATCAATCGATGCCAATGATGACTGTCTTACCTTATCGTATCGGGCATGGTACCTTGATGATGGGGTTTTAGCTGAGTCTA
Organism: Eunapius fragilis; assembly: GCA_963681505.1. Classification (NCBI taxonomy): domain Eukaryota; kingdom Metazoa; phylum Porifera; class Demospongiae; order Spongillida; family Spongillidae; genus Eunapius; species Eunapius fragilis. The sequence continues at coordinate 7,457,760 of OY811972.1, read as the reverse complement.
AGTCATCACTGCTCCGGGCCCTCACCATTATTGAGAACATGGGTCCGCTTTTTGGCTATTTTCATTGAACTGTCCAAATGTGAGATGTTCTGTGGGTCTGACACTACAATGTTTCCTCGATTCAATGAAAGCCTTCCGCACCCATAACCGAGGTATCCTTGATGCTCCTGTTCGTGACTATATCCAATGCAACCAAATTCATTACCTCTAAGCAGATTGATATCTTGATGTTGCTATCCAGGGTCTCGGATGTTTACTGTCATTGACCCCCAGGTGGATTTCACCCTGCTTCGGTTGTGTGGTAGGTTTTGTAGGCTGGCTCACATTGCTCAGTCCACTCCCCCCAGCTTATCCTCTACCCCTTTGCAGACATTTGACATGGCAGTTAAGCCACATGTTCTGCTTTGGACCTCACTGAGCATGGCTGGCAGCAAGACAGCTAGGTTGGAGGTTTGGGGGTTACGTTCTCTGGCTCTGCATGCCTGTGCTGCGTACATTGCATCTATTAGCTCCTCCGCAGATGTAGATAACCAACATCTAAACAGCTAAAACATGCCATGTGCACCTTCATTGGTTTAGGAGTACTCAAGACACTATTCTCATTAGCTGTACTGTAGACTCACCAATACCTCACAAGGCTCTTCCTTTCATATTGACACGGCAGTTTAGAGCTCTCAGATTCCTCATCTCCAGCTAACAAGGCTCGCCTCCTCTCAACTTCAGCCCCTCACGCATCTTCTTGCCTTTTGATGGTGCCTAGTGTAGAGCTTGGTTTACATCTCGACCCAATTAGTTCTGTGTAGGCATTAGGTGGTGGCTGAGATTGCATTTCAAGAGGGCTTTCCTGTACTCTTTGTCCTAATACAGCATTAGATGTGCAGGGTCACCATGCTGCTACATGTAAGAAGGGTGAAAATGTGGTCACACATCATAATCGACTCTGAGATGTCTGTTGATTTCTGTCACCAGGCACACTGTGGTGTTCACATTGAAGCTGTTAGCACCCTGACACCTGATGGTTCTCGATCTCGCACTGCTGATATTTTGATTCTTTATTTGATTTGCTGCCTTTGATTTCACTGTACTTTCTGTTACTTCACTGAATCAAGCATACACCCATCAGGCTTCACAGATCTATCTGCAGCAACCATCAAGCACAAGGCTAATGATCCCAATGCAGTGAGCTAGGTTTGGTGTGTGTCCCTCTGGCAGTCAAGACCAATGGGAATTGGGGGAAGGAGGCAGGGGACGCTATTTCCTGTCTAGCAACACGGCTTGCCATTGAGTCTCAAAAATCAAAGTGTAGCTGTGTGTACGAAATATACAACAGTCTAACCTTGACCAGATCTGTTGAGAGACCAATAATCGTTCGGACTCTTGTATCATATTTTGTCTGGAAGTGTTTTATCCATGTTCATGTAACAATTAACATCTGTTAATGTAGCAAAATTATTTATGATCACGTATATGTTATGCTTGCATTTCCACTTAGTATGTTATGTATAATATTCTTGCTTTCATTTCTGAAGGAACACTCGTGGTTAACAAGGTCCAAACTGTGACTGAAAGAACGCTCATTGTTATCATGGTTGAAATATATCTGGGACGATTTGTGTAAAATATATATTTACTAACCTGTAATTAGTACTGCATAATGCTATTCTAAATTGTTTTGTTATTATTTTATTGTGTTAATAATTATTGAACATGAACAGTACACCACTCACAAGAACAAAGAACTAACTACACTACACTACACTACACTACACGCAAATGTCCTAAAGAACTACTACCCTGCCCATGATGGCCCTGGATATTGATCTAACTAGACCCGTGTTCATTCTGCTGTAGATGTCAAACAGGGCAACAGATTTGGGTGACCTTGGTGGATGGACAGTAAAGATGCCAGGTGTTGGAACACCTCCTTCCCCCAATGCCCAAAGGTCTCTACAACCAGTGGGATGCACACCCACCCCAGCTCCTGACACCTGGCATCATTGGTGGAATGTTTTCTACATTCTGCAGCACATGGGCTGCTGCCCCTGAGGAAGTACTGGCATCTCTTAAGTGGCAGGAGTGAGGGGTGAAGTGACCATTATATCAAAGGCAGCAGGCTCGCCTCTATCCCAAACCTGAACAACACATCAGCTGGACGTGTGTTGATATGATCTGCAGATAGGCCATATCCCACTTCAACCCTTACAGGCAGGTGAGCTTGGTGGCAGAGTTTGGCAATAGTGTCCCTAAGGTGGTTGTGACGGGTGACCACATCTCCACCATGCCGGCACGAGGTTGCATGGTGGCCAAGAGGGTCAAGTACGGCCCCAGGACAGAAGGGGCAAAAAGAAGTAGTTGATGTGTCGAGGCCTAGCCACCATCTGGTAGCCACTTGGCACTCTTCTGAATCTAGGTGCATGTACAAGCCTACAGAGAGGATGACAGAGACCCAAGAACTTGCATGGGGGGCAGATACTGACAACATGTGAGCTTTCTTGGCTGGTGAAGCAGAAGAAACTAGAGCTTGGAACATGTGGGTGTCAAGTTTTAAAGATAGGGCTTTCTGTTGAGGGGGAGTGTTAAGCACTTCCTCCACAGTAAGAGAATCCATGGAGAAACCTGGGCGTTAAAATGGGAAACTGCTTGCTGTACATGTAAGGTGAATGTTGTCTGGGCTCCCTAAGTCTGAGGCTGCTAGTGAAGAGATAAAGGTAGCACATGAGTGAAGAGAGAGGGAGCGAAGGCCTAGCCCACCTAGCTTAGGGCAAAGTTGAGCTTGATGCCACTGAGTGTAAGGCACATGTACTGCTAGCCAAATGTCTCACCTCTTCATTGAACAGCTTTAGGGAGTCAGAGCAGAGGCTTGTAGGTGTGGTTCTAGCTAGATCCACAAACTTGCAATAACCACCACACATGCGGAGAAGTGAAATGGCAACGTGGAGGTCAATAGCAGAGACTCAGTTAAAGCTCTCAGCAATGCCTGCGTTTCTCAGCAAAGAATCGGGAATAGAATATGAAGTCCCCAATTGTGACCCCAGGATCTCCAAATTAGGAAGGATGGAGGACTTTACTGTATCTGGAAAATGGGAGTTGCCATTCTTGCAAGCTGAGCATTTCACGTTTGGAAAGATTGATGTGAAGCCTTAGCTAAATGTGGCCCCAGCTCTTCAGTCAAATGCAGGGCACGCACTACTGCTGACTTCTCACCTGCAAGCATGCCATCATCCAGATACCACAAATTAAGACTTAAGTCAAAGCACTCGTCATCTGCTTCTATGCTGGAAACAAGCGTTTGAAGAATAAGAGCAAACAGCATTGGGCCCAGTGGGTCCCCTTGCTGCACACCTGATTGTGAGCTGATTGTACCTTTGTGGTGCCACAGAATGCAGTGTGAACCATGACACCCAGGGCAGCAATTCAGGAAAGAAGTGACTGCACTCATCAAGGACAGCCTGCCTGGATACCCTATTGAACGCATTTGACATATCCATCTTGAAAACTGCAATCCCAGTTATTTTCTATGCACTTTCTCAAACTATATGCGACTGTCCAGCTAAATCACCCTTATGGTACTTTTTCAAAATTTCCAGAACAAGCAAAAGAAAAGTAACGCTCGCATTGAAATGTATGGCTAATTATAAATTCAGTGCCTAATAACTTTGTGATGGATAGTCCGATTTAGGATGCGTAAGGGCCATTTGACAGAAGCTCATGGGTGTTCAAGGAAAATCAAAAAATTTGAAACTTGAAAAACTAGCCAGAAGCATGATTCTGCTGGACACTGTCCCATATACTAGTTTTTCAAGTTTCAAATTTTTTGATTTTCCTTGAACACCCATGAGCTTCTGTCAAATGGCCCTTACGCATCCTAAATCGGACTATCCATCACAAAGTTATTAGGCACTGAATTTATAATTAGCCATACATTTCAATGCGAGCGTTACTTTTCTTTTGCTTGTTCTGGAAATTTTGAAGAAGTACCATAAGGGTGATTTAGCTGGACACTGTCCCATATATATATATATATATATATCTAGCCTATACCAAGATAGCAATCAGATGGATACAAATCTTGGTATGGATTTGATACCCAGTTCTACCTTCCGCCATAACGCGAACATTGGTTATGCCCAGCTACATGTACATGTAAGTAGTGCATCGTTCAGATCAGGACGCAGTGCTATAATCTACTGGCTTGTTATCTAAAACAGTTTTTCTGTTGGGGATGCTCCTTTTGAAGTCCACTGATTACATAAGGACCCGTGGACGTTTATTCCAAATGACTTACTCTGACTAAGATTGTTTCCAGAATAGAAATGGCTGCACTCATATAGGCAGCTTTCTTTCTTTTGGGTAAACGAGCTGGTTAGTTTCGTAACCAGACTTGATTGGTGCATGTGTTGTAGATCTCCCCACCTCGCTAATTATGGTACGCATATGTCATTATATCCCATGGTCTCCTCTACATGGTCATGTCCAATGGCCTCCACGTCACTGATGTGTATTTCACATGTAACTGGACAGGTGTATTGCATGTATTGGACAGGTGTCAGTGGCATAGGCAATTGTGGTTCTGCTGAGAATGGCTATCAAGTTTGCTATGACCAAGTCAATAAAAGCAACCCATAACATGTTTGGAAGCAGAACAGCTCAGGCCAAAATAACATCAAGTGCTCTCCTGCCCTCTTATGTTGATTTATGTGAAGTGGTGGGCCAGCTAATAGCTAACAAGTAAAAAAAAAACATTCTTAAACGAGAAAGTTGGTGGGATGTAGGAATTGGAGGCAATGATGGTGTAAAAAGGAAGAGAACGAAAAGAAAAATGAGACAAAAATCCTATATTTAGCACATGTAAATGTAACAGTCTAACAGAACCAAAAAAAGTAGAATTTTTGTCTAATTTTTCTTTTCCAAAACCCTTGTTCTCTTCCTTTTAACACCACGATTGCCTCTAATTCCTATATCCCACCAACTGTATCGCTAGAGAATGTTTTTCTTTACTTGTTTTTTCTATTTTTAATTTTATTGCCGATGATTTCTGCAAATACTGGCAAGTGCACACAAGTTATAGTTATGATGTAGCCTTTTTAATTGTACTTATGCAGTTCACCCCACCCCTCACCCCTCTTCTACCGTCAGGAGCAGACGCCGCTTTTGAAGGGTCAGGTTTGTACCGAAGCGGGAGGACTTTAACGCGTCGACCGTCTCGATTTTGGAGGTATTCCTCTGAGTCTCGTCGTTTAGCTCTCTCTTTTGTTGACGTGAAGGCATTTTGAAAAGAAAAAAAACTTCGCCAAAAGTGGTGAACGAAACCTGCAGTCAAATGAAATCCCACCAACGCTGCACAATAACGTCGTAAATGTAATTTTGCCATGGGAACGCTTCAATTTAACACTCCTTCCAGGAGATTCTAAAGCGAATGGTATAATTGGCGCTCTTTAAAGCCATTCCTATCCGGAGTTATACTCACCCGAGAAGAAGATGACGACGACGATGACGACGGAGAAGAATTGGCCTGGGGACGAAGTAAACACGAACTTTTTTTGTTCTCCTAAAGCAAACAGTTTGAAGACTGGAATAAAACATTAAAATGACCTCTCTGCCTTCTGGTTTGATAGCAACAAAGAGCTACACTATCAGTTTCTTGGTACGCGAGTTATACGCGGGTCGCGTTTTTTAATGATTTCACGACCCGGGTCAATTCCTATATAGCCTAGGAACTACTACAGTATCTAATGCCTTTGTGTGTATGACTCCACTCTAGTCTAATTAGCGATACGGTCACATACTCACCTGAGATCAGAACACTTTGTGTCATTTTTGAATGTATTCATGCCACTTTATTAGTGCAACATCACACTTACTACTTATAAGAATATAATATAATCGTCATCCAGGCAAGGATGGGTTGAAGTGATAGTCTAATTAATTGATACATACAACAGTTCAATATTTACAAAATATTGCATGTTTTTGATTTTGGGTCATTATCTGCAGTGTTTGGTTGTCCATATCTCTCACTAAAGTTGTCCACTGGCTTGGTACCATTGTTATGAAGTGCACCACTGTGATGGAGAGAAACAGTAACTAAATTGAACACACTGTAATTGTTCATGGTAAGGTTACATATTATCCACGAACATAGGGAAATTAGGAATTTAGTATAAAAGCATTTACAGGGGTGATAGATTAACGTGAATTTTATTAACAATAGATGCAAAAGTATAATTAAAGTTGCTTAATAAGTAGAAGCTAATTGACTTCAATGGAGCAGATCCTTCAACCAGTCATTAATCTTGGCCACCGATGTAGACTAGCTAGATGAGATGGCATCCTATTGATGGTGGCTTGGGTCTCCTTGCCATAATTGTGATAGGTTAATGGTATGCAGCACCAAACTAACCCATGGTAGTTGGGTCCATTGGAATGACATTAATGCCCCTGCTCAAAGGGCCTCCATGCCAGCCTGTTGGTATTTAGTACTGCATGTTGTCTCTGTCCCATCCAATAAGTCTGGTGGGGTCAAGATTTCTACTGAGGCCTTCTCTAACCTAACACTTAGGTAGGCACTATAACATAGGTCAAAGACATCTTCCTGCAAGCACCCATCCAACCAGATAATATTTTAAAGAGAATTGTGATTTATTAAATGTAAACTTGATCCCTTGTAACTTCAGGGTACATACATGTACATGAAATAATCAACAGCATCAATGACTACATTTTGCATGGTTATGATCCTCAAAGGTTTCTCAAACTAGTCTATTACAGTATGAGCATCATAACCCACATTTGACAGCAATTTTGACTCAATATTAAACAGACCTTTTCATCATATGCCTTAACATGGACAAACATTGCTTAAAATCTGAGCATTATGTGATGGATCGTTATAATTAATGTAGTGCTACTGTGCATATGCAATGCTTATCCTTAACAATAATGATTTCATTAATCTCATGCATAACTTGGATAACAAGCTAATTGCATTCATTAACATTCCTACCAACTTTAACGTACATGGAGACTCAAGTTATTCTGATTTGAAAGTTTCCATTCATTCGTTATCTCTGTTATCATGCATTATATGCTTACCAGACAGATGGAAACTCTTCTATTGTGTCTCCTTTCGATATTGTAGAGAGGTTTGCTGCATTATCAGCTGATTACATTGGGATAAGTGTGTTTACCACATTGCCAGGATTCAAAGTTATCAACTTACTTGAGGACAGTTGACTCTGCATGGAGAATGGATCACTACCTTGTGAATTAATTACCTCTTCTAGTTCAATTGTTATTGGAGTTGAAGTCGAAGCATCCATAACTACAAACGTTTCTTTCTTGTCAAAATCTTCTGCACCTGTAATACTATGAAATTTATATTTTAATTTGCTGAAGTCTTATACCAACAATCAGCACAAATGTCTTTATACAATTTACTGCTTACACAGCCTTCAAAAGGGAGACATCTTGCAGGGAAAAATCATAAATGTTTGAATGGATAGAATTTTCCTGTGCAGAATCTGGCAAAGGTAATACATTCTAAATGATATTTAATATACAAAAACACTGGTTTAGTACTCAAATTGCAGAAATTATCAATCTGACTTAGTTATTTCTTTTTGACCTAGCATAATCATAAATTTATCAGTGTGCATACAAATAAATATAGATTGTGTCGCCTCTACTTATCATTCTTATATATTGCAATGTAATTATAAATATATTAATAGTAATAAGAGATAGGCTTATTCTGGTGACATTATTAAAAGATGAGTATGATTATGCAGATAGCACATACCCAGTAAGGCCTGTTCCAGAGGATGATCCTGTGTAATTGCCACATATGCATTTGAAATATAAGGGGTGGAATTGATTTGTGCATCTCCATGACTTTCAGAATTATTTTCTACATGTGGCTTGGTCACATTTTCATCAATGCAGGATGCTTCTATTACTGAAATGTCACTCATAATTGCATCTTGCTTGTCTCCCAAAATTTCCGTTGGTTTGTCAGCTCCAGGCTCAATACATATACTTCTAGAAAATGCACAATGAAACACAATTAATGTATGATGTGAATTATTTTCTTACACCAAACTATTATTCCCTTCTGAGTTAAGCTTTGAGCTCTCAAGTTCATGTATGGTATGATTGGTTGTTGATGTTAGAGTAGATTCACCCATACCTGATTAGTTCATCAAGTGATATTGTCAACCAAGTGCACATTGTAATGATTATTTTAATACACTTTATGCATTGAGAACATACCAGATGGTGCAGTAGGCTTTAACAAAGCTCCTGGTTGGTGACTGTCCTGTTCTATGTCATGATACTGTTTAGTTTCAACTATGAAATGTCCACTTTCAGTAGGCTGTATGTGATGAGCAGGTAGAGATTAGTTTTGAGCACTGATAAATTATTACATAGTGATTCGAAAATGCAATGAAACATTTACAGTATCCATAACTTGTGTCATGCCCAAACCTCAGATTTCACATTGGTTTGATCACTTTCATGTTTTTCATTCCCTGCTGAACCATTGGATACCATCTCTGTTGTAATATCAGCACTCACTGCCTTTTCTGTCTTTATTAAAGAATCACTGAAGGTTTTCAGTTGCAAAGAATGATGTGAACAATCATGTAATATAGAATTGGATATTTTGATGTCACTCAATGTTATAAGTTCTTCTTTTGTAATCAAATCTGATTTTGATGTTTCAGGTTTTGCAGCATTTAATGCTTCAGGTGTATCAGGCATACTAGAAATGACTTTGGCACATGTGAAAACCGGCTTGCTTTGCTTGGTCACAGGTTTACTATCTTTGACTTTAGGCTTTCCATGCATTTCATTATTTCCAGTAGCCTTTCCAGTTTTACTGATGACTTTTTGTGCTGGCTTGTTAGACCTCTCTGGTGTTGTCACAGTTGTGCTTTTACCTTTGGCAGGCCCTCCAGTTGGTTTTCTAAGCTGCTCAGCAGGTTTTGTAGACTTCTGCAATGGTTTTCTAGAATTGTCTATAGGCTTCTTACTGGTAAGTGTGCTAATACTGGCACCATTTCCAACATTTTTTCCTTTCTTGAGAGGTGGAGGTGATTTTAATGTCATAGGTGATCTGGATTTTTCTACTGATTTAGATACTTGCTTCTTTAAGTGCTGTGTATTTGAAATGGCAATACCAATGGGCATACGTGTTTCATTTTCTGCGTTCTCACTCCCTACTATTTCAGCAGTATGAAAATTTTTGTGTCTGGGTGAATCACTAGTGGGTTCATCAATACTAGCTACCTTTGGAGGTACATTTCCATGAAGCTCAGGTTTTATATCGCTTTCGTAGTATTGTTGCAGTGGTGGTGATTGTGGTGAAGATGTAGGTGTAGCATAAGAAGCACATGCATTATTTTCTGTTACAACAGTTAACTGAATACTTTCTGATATGCATGTATGTTCAGATTTTACTTTGTAATTGGGATCAAATGCTTCTAAGCCAGTTGCCGCAGCATTGTTTAATGTCTTCAAACTTTTTGTATCTATCTCATTAGAAGAACTTAGGCAAGATTTAGTAATCTCTGATTCCATCATCAAGGTTGGTCCAGCTAAAATATTTTGGTTTGGACATACTGCAGACATACTTGAGTCGTCGCAACAAGTATTAGATTGTCTCTGATTAACTGCACTTGCAGTCAAACAGTTATTACCATCTTCACCAGTCACTGTAATCTTTTCACTATGATTTGATGTGATTTCAGCCTTGTTGCAAGGTAAATCAGTCGTACTTTGTTCTTCACTGGTATAAAGCATGCCATGTGAGGCTTTATTTCCATCTTTACCTGAAGATTGTGACATTTCAGACTCGAGAATGTTAAGGACACAGTTATTGTTGTCAGTAGCCATCAATACTGCGGAAAGTATTGATTTTGATGAACTTGAAGGTGCAACTATAGATGTGATGTCAATATTCCCAACTACATGAGCTGTGTTGGTAACCGTTTTGCCTGACATATCTGCCATTTCAGCAGCAGTATCGTTTGTTAATAAAGGCATTGAATTTTCTTCACTTGATGTGGCAGCAGTACAGCTAGTATCATTGGCAGAATACTCTGGTATTCCCATACATGCCCTGATGGTTGATGCTTGCACCACCGGAGACCTGCAAGTTTCAGAAATAATTGTACTGTTCAACATAGTGGTAGTCAGGCTCAGAGCTGGAGAACTACTTGATGCTGCTAGACATGATGCATTGCAGCTATGAATGATAATGACAGACGGATTAGCGTGCCCGTTACAGACTGCCTGTATACCTCTCTGCTTGTGGACTCTCGATGACCGCGTCAATCGTATCTTTACAAAGATAGAGCAGGGGCGTTTATAAACTTTTGCATGGATTCATGGAACACAAACCATTTCCTGCAATTTACCTTTAGCTTCAATCCCAACGTCACTGAGTTCCTCTGCAACAAGATCTGCGTGGCATACTTCTCCATTGTTTGTCATCATTGAATTTTCGTTCTGAAATAATGGTTCAATGCAATCGCTTATGCACATTTTATATGGCTATCACAGCGCCATGCATGATAATCCTAATGCACATTATACAATACGACAGCTATTGGCAATGGGGCTTACCAGATTAGTGTCTTTGCCCTCTGTTTGAGAAGTATTAGGAATGCTAATATTGTCGGACGTAATTTTCACTGAATCCATCCCAGCCGGCTGTGCGTTCTCACCCTCTTCTGGAGCAGGCGTTTCGTTCGCAGGTGCTTTGGAATCGCTCCCAATCCTCTAACATGGGTGTGCAATTAAGGTCTTGATAAAAATAAGCTAGCCATGCAAAATGGAAGCCTCGATACTAGCTTCCATTCCTTATACTCTGTCATTCCACCTCTCCTCTATACACAATTCTCGGCTTACTGGATTAAAAGGCGTATACGTAGTCAAAGCATTTGTATCTTCCATGGCTTTTTGTTCTTCCCTTCGGTCCATTTTAAAAGTTTTATGTGGGGGCGTGACAATTGATTTTATTTACAACATGTACCAGGCGTATAGTCGGTGTAAATAAAGAGACAACGCTGCAATGCATGAATACCAGCCCCTTGATTAGAAGTTATTCATGTTCTGCGCATGAGAAGATAACAAGCAATCACTAGTAAATACGTGCGATCGTGAAATATATTTGATAACCGTTGACCTAATTCTAGCACTCAGAATATGGCTCTGGCGTGCTCCAGGATTATTGATTTTTACTGTGAGAAGTTTTCAAATTTTTTTTGAACTCCAAAGAGCTTCTATCAAGTTATTAGGCACTGATTTATAATTAGCCATACATTTCAATGCGAGTCTTACTTTCCTTTTGCTTATCCTGGAAAATTTGGAAAAGTATCACAAGGGTGATTTTGCTGGACACTGTTCCAAATGTTGCTGGTGCAAAAATTTACCCTCATATGAGGGCAAGTGTTCTAAAATAGGTTGGTGATTTGATGACCTGCTTCCATCAATATTGGCACAGGTCAGCAGTACAAAAGGAAGCATAGAAGAGACAAGTGTGTAGCCGTTTGAGACTCTCAGCCACAACTGGTGGTACAAGAAGTTATAACTACTTGCTCTAGCGCTTTTTGGTGGCTGTTCAAAGGGGCAATGCAGCTCATATCCTAGTGATCAGTGCCATCAGGATGTTTCCCAATTAATTATAAGTGATAACCTTCTTCATACCTTAAGTATTCACATCCTAATATGGAAACAGGAGGTTAGCTCATACCTGTGTTCAAATGAAGGCCCTCCTAGTCGTAGGGATCCTATGCCTTAAGTAGTACAACAGTTTGCATGTGGGTGTGTGTGGGGTGGGGGGGGGTTAGATCTTGCTACATGCATCTTCTAAAGAGAGGTGATAAGAACTTGATCATTTCAATTTTACATCAGGGTTTGAACACTACAAACACATAAGGCATGTGATGTTGCAATTATGCAATATGATATTGAATGATTACAAAACATCGTAACTGAATTTGTTGATGTGCTCATTTTGCACTTACTTTTAATCATGATGAGAAATGCAAAAACCATATTCATAATGAGAGAATTGCTTAACTCTGAACTAGTGCGAAAAGTATTTGGATTTCCTTTTTTTGGCATGATTAAAGAGAAGGAATTTTATAACCACAGAGCTTGGCTTGTATGATCTCTGCTAGCTAGATGGATACATTTAGCTCTAAAAATGGCATTTCAAATGATTTTGAAGTTACTTTTATAACAGTTCAGTTCATGAAAAGATAGTGATGCAATCATTTTCCGACAATAATATCATCCCTGAATGAAAAGTTTCATTATGAAAACGGATTGCAATCATATGAACAAACTTAATCAACATACAATTCTTTACTTGAAATGGGACTAGCAGCAGGTCTGGTTTCCTCATGTATATTAATGTAATGAACTACGTATTATAACTGAAGATAATTCCAACAATATTTTCTGAAATATTATAATAGACCATCATCTAGAATTTCACATGCTGGCAATGAGAAATCACTTGTATTGATTCAGGTACATGCACATATATAAATATATATACTACTCTAATGACATTGACTTAAAAGCCTCCAAAAGTTTGGTACGATGGATTTTGGATTTAACTTCCAAATCATTTTTCAGGAAATCATCTGTGATGATGGTTAGTTTATCTTTAGTTAGGCCTTTCCGCTTGAATGATTCTTCATACTGAGCCAGTCCCATTGATGAAAGAATGTCAAATATCTGCAATATTACATAATCAAGTCATCATAATATATTGCTAAACCCCATCTAAGTGACTACAAGACTTATACTGCTTGGTCTAGTTAATTTAGGAGTGATATGATCAAAAAAAACCTAACACACCCTTACCTGACGTTCTGAAACTTCACTTCCTCGATTCGTCTTGGCTGGTTTTTGAGGTTCCAGCTGTTGCTGGTTTACAATTTGCAATGAATCTATTTTCAATTTAATACCTTTCATTACTTCTTTAATTTCCACTATTTCTTCCTTCAAGTGGTCTATTTGACCTTGCATAACTGCTTTAAATGAAGGGGAATTTTCAGGCTGATCATCAACATCTATTGCCTTGCCTTGGTATGTTTGTTCACAAGGGACCCATTCATTAGGATTAGCGTATTCATGAGTAAAAACTGGTTCTGAAAGCTTGCGTTTACCACTCTCGGAAGGCCTGCTGTCGATAGAATAGTCCATCAACCCTTGTTCATTACCTCTTTTAGCATCAACATCAATAATCACGGGGGCATTTATTGACAACTTTTTCATTGCTCCACATGTATCTTCAGATGAGCTCATTGTAAGTGACTTTTCAACTTTGCAATCAAGAGTAAGGATTGAAAGTGGTTCCACAAGTTTCTTCTTGATTTCATCACTAAATGCCAGTGCCTCTAATGGAAACCTGTTACCCAAATACTCGACAATGGTTGACAAGGGAAGCAGTATTTTTTCTGGCCTAGTTGTAAAACTTGCTATGCAGGTTCCAGTTAATGATCTTTGTGCTTTTGTGGATGCATTGATGGTTTTTAATACCTCCTCTCCGGCTGAATTGCTTCCTGTTCCATCAACTATGAGTATGTCACCTTTTGCTACTAACACACTTTTTGATGAAGTGCACTTTAATACCATAGGTAACTCCGGAACCTGCAAGATTTCAGCAATAGAGTTGAAAGTGCGGCCTTTTATTTTCTCTGAGTGAGACCCATTAATAGAACTCACTAAACCAAACATTTCCATTGAGGTCAAAGAAAGTTCACTTATCCTTTTATCATTCTCATTCACAGTGATTGCAGTATTGTGTTCAATGCTGTGTATGTAGTACTGTTCTCCCTTCTTAAGAACAATGTCATCAGAATGATAGTTACTGCATATAATCACTTGCACAGGCAGTGAATTGGCATATTGCACTTCAAAGCTTGGTAAGTTTATTCCCTGCACAAAATTGGAGTGGTTTGTATGAATTTTTACAGCACCAACAGAAGAAGAAGACCTTAGACGGCCAGCTGGTACAGCAGAATCTGTAGTGAGCGTCTTCTTAATTGTTTTAAGGGTACTGGGGTGACAATAAAAGGAGCATTAAGTACAGTGGAATACAATGTGACACATGTTGCTTATATGATTTACACCCTCTTGAATGTAACTACGTTTATTCATATCCGAACAAACTTGTAATTTAACAGGCTACTACCCAAAACAACAAATGCTGTCACTATTTAATGTGCCCCGTGCACTAACTGTGTGCGCAATTAATTGTATAGACACTGATTTTGTGGGAACGTACATAATTATATATCCGCATCATGTCTGATAGTCTTCCAAAGGGATGAGTGTACCCCGTGATATCAATACGGATTCCGCTATTAATACGTTTTAGCGTATATGGTATATGGGAGACCGGGCAAGATGGATGGGAAAATAAACCAAAATAGTCAAAATTTGTATAGATGATCCCTTTTATTGAGCAATAAATGCTAATTTAATTGGCACTTTCAAAATGATGTGAAGTACTAGACTAACTTGATTTCACACGCCTAGATAGATGCTGGAAATTGGCCTGATGGACCACAATAAGGAGTAGCGGAAACCTTACAGTATGGATCTTAACTGTGTGAACACCTATACAAATGGTACAGACCCTCAAAGGCAGAGGATCTAATAAAGACCCAATGCAAGTACTCATACATGGAATGACAGCCTGGTTTGGTTTTCATCCATTGTCTACAAAAAGGTCCCATGCAATTGGCCCTCTTATCAAATAGCTGGGTCGCAGGGTCAGTGTTTATGTCTTTGTACAAATGAGAAATGCAGCCTCACTTCCTTTCTGTATACGTGAATGACCCCAAGTGCTCTGAGTTAGGGTGGATTACTTGCAGTGAACACATATGATGACTACTCTTCTTTCTCTGCCATAGTAATTGAGTCTAGTGCAGGGGCAGCAGCCTTTGCATCTTAGCATAGGAAACATGCTGCTAACGATGTAAAGTACCACTAATCTTATTATTTTAATTTCCATATGCAGTTTTATTTAATTTGTGTTGAGTTAATAATACACACCCAACGATATCTGTGACTAAAAGTATGTAACTATCTATGGGGGAAGAAAACACAGGCCCGAGACCTTGCCAAGGTATCGCATCAATAGATGAGGACAAAGTTCAGCCTTTCTGTAGTAACTGCACCGAGGAGAATACTGTTAAGCGTGAAGCCAGACAAGAGAGAGTGCCCAATTCATGACACTTTAAAAGCTAAGTACTTACTTGCGGTTTATTTAGCTGCCGCACCAACCGTCATGTAAGGTTATATGCGTAAGGGATGTGATACGGGAGGCGATCAGATGGTAAGATCATATGCAGCTAACAGTGTCTGGAACAGACAATTGTCCAACAACGTGGACAGTAGTTTACTCTGACTCACTACTTCTAAAGCCAGAGAGAACCAATGAATGCGGCACATAAGTGGTGTGAAAGGACCTCAAGCGATTAATCTCGTACCCAGACCCATACTCGCAGCCGCGGATGGATTACATCACCGCTACGCGAGAGTGGTCTGGTGTTTAAAAAAATTGGTTCTACACACCATTCGTAACAATAGGGACGTGTAAGTGTCACGGTAACACTCATTAACGGTCAAGTGAATGCAATAAGCGATCGAAGGTCAATTGAGCACTGGAACTTTGAGAAGCACTAGCTGTTTGCAGAAGGTGTAGGGTAAGAGCCACCTTTGGAGGCTGGTCTGTGGGCACCTCTGATCTCTATATATCTGAATGAGATGTGTATCATTAAGTTGTTTGTGTGTAGGCAGGAAGTTGACCAATGTATGCCGGCCTTAAAATCGCAGAACCCATTTTGTTAGGCAGTTTACCAGACCACGTCTCGGGCAATGTAATCCATCCGCAGCTGCGAGCGTTGGGTCTGGGTACGAGGCTAGGCGAAGCTGAAACTGATTGCCAAAAGACGGAGCAATTTTTCTAACACTATCAAAGAATCAAAAGTAACGTGAGGTGGGGTGACTTACCAAATGAATAAGCTTCTCACACAAGCCTAGTAGGAGAAAAGCCTGAGAATCAACTGGATAACAACTTCAAGGCTTCTGTCCACTTTGATATGATGAAATTGGCACAATATAAGCAGTCCCATTTTTAGAGCTCCCTACATTTTTCAGGTGATGTTGGTGAGAAGTTTTAATAGAAAGTGGAAACTCGCCAAATTCACCGGGACTACTGAGATCACATTTGGTCAAATTAAGAAATGAGACAGTGTCCCCCTTCTGGGTAGTATTTCAAGTTAAATTTCTTGATTTTCCGTGAACTCCATGCAAAGAGCTTCGGTCCTTACGCATCCAAAATTGGACTATCCATCATAAATTTATTAGGCACTGAATGTATAATTAGCCATGCGAGCGTTACTTTTCTTTTGGTTGTCCTGGAAAATTGGAAAAAGTATCACGCAGGATGATTTTGCTGGACACTGTTCCAAACATTCTAATCTCATCGACCTATGAGTGATAAAGCCCACATCATTTCAGATTTCTTGCCAACTAGGACCGCATCATACAAATACCATGCTCAGAAGATTAAGTGAAGACAGCCACCCTATTCATCAATGCCTGCAACAATCTAGTGAAGTACAAGGGCATCCCTAGGGTCTCCCTATTTCACACCTGCTTCAGTGTTCAATCAACCTATAAGGAGTACCACTGTATATAGTATGTTATACGAACTGGGAAATGCTAATAGGCTAGGGCAAGACATCTAGAGATCTGGCGGCAGCATTGCATGGCCTCAATAAGTTGAGCTTCAGCTTGCCCCTGCCATATAGGCCAGCTTTGATGACTGCCTTGGCCCTGTTGGAGTTAATCACAAAGCGAGATGTCAAAGGTGACAAAGACTCTATTACGTCTGTTCCCTCAACCTCCATGACCCACCACAGCTTGCTTTTGGCATCTTTTTTCTATAGCTCAGGCAGCCTGACCCTGCTCCTTGTAAAATATTGGAGTTAAGCTTGCTGCTGGGTTACCTGATGACCAGTTAGAAATTAGAATGGCTATGGTCATGCATGGGTGAGGTTACTCCCTGCCTCCAATTTAGCATTCAGCTGGTCCCTGCAACAGGACTCCGCAAGGGAAACTGGACCCTTTCCATCCTTCTTGGCAGAAATGCATGTGCTCCTATACGAATTGAATGCGTACAGTATAGACTCATGGATGATCGGCCCACTTTGGCTAAGAAAACGCATCGATTTTATAGTTGTGCAGTGTTTAGCGGTTCTGCACACAGAATCAAACCACTAAGAACTGAGACGTTGTAGAGATGCCAGGAATTTGTCAGTCCTTAAGTTTACCTCGCTGTGTTTTTGTATTCTTACACGGCATCGTTGTCACGCAATGGAAGCTATTTGAGATTGGATACCATGCCCATAGTATTGTTCCACAACATTCTAGAAATAATTTTACTCTTTAGTTTTGATATTGTCTGCAGCAGAAAGTCCATGTTCGGACTGTATCTGAATGTGCATGCATGGGCTCAATCATTTATGGTTCAATGAATTGTACATGTACATAAATTTATATACTTTTTTTTCTTAAGGCGGAGTTTTAATATTGGCGGCATTACTATTACTAACTCAACCTGTATTGTAAAGTTCTTATAATTAAACCATGAATTCGCTTTCATCCTTGGAATTTAAGGCATTATTTTGGTTGCATGTTATCTTTACAAATTGTCGGATCTCGTTACAAATTAACATGCAACTCGTTTCAGACAATTCGTGACTGACGCTGTGCATTCTTGAGAACGTTAAAGCACCGCTATTTATATTGTGCACGCATACGTGCTTCGTCCAGCAGCCATGCTTGTTACGTTTGAATACAGCTCAATCAAATTTATTATTGATTTGCAATAGTCTGACAATGAAATCAAACGAGCACTTGATTTTACTGAGAAATTATGCGCCGATTTAAAAATTGATTTTAATGATAGATCGTCACCTACTACATGTAGACGTTGCAAATCGCTTTATTCCAAACAATGGACAAACAGCCAACGCTTGAAATAATAAGGACCAATATAATAAAGAGGGCTACTTGCAAGCTGGCAGCAGAAAACAACGCCAGCATGCTGCTAGTGCTACGAACGCTCTGTTGGGGCACGCCCCTTATTTAGCTGGTGTTGTTCCGATTTGCTAAAAAATGTACTAGAAGCATTCTTCGTTTTATAGGCAGATGTAATTTTAACTCTTTTTGCCAAATACACACGATTTCCAACTTTTCATCAAGATCGTAGACTAGGCAATTTTTGTACACTCCTCCATCTCGATCGTGTGTCTAAAGAGCCGATGGTTGAATGAGCTCCAAAGCGAATTTAAAAAGAAGCCCTATGCTTAAGTGTTACTTTATTCGAGTTCAAAGTTTTTTACGACATTGACCATACGTTGCAATAAAATGCCTACACGTAGGCTAAAACAGCCTACATGTAGGCGTTTGTTCGATCTATAATTAAATCAAAAAATTGATTGGACGTGTTTTTCTCTGTGGAACGCTTAAAGAAGTTGCCGTATAAAAAGTGCTTGCCTAGCAGCCGTGCGGCCAAATTAGTGGGCTTAAAATGGCGTCTATCACAGGAAAAAAAAATCGTGTTCCGGACCTTGGGTTTTACCCTATCGACCTTGGGATCTGTTCCATCAAACGTATTCAAAGTGCCTAAGACAACAGTGATGGAACAGATCCCAAGGTCGATAGAATAAAACCCAAGGTCCGGAACACGATTTTTTGCGTGGTGCGTCTATAAAACCTCTAAAACTACTTCAAACCTCTTTCCTAACGGTCCGTTCCATCGGGACACTTACACCTTTTTGAATGCCATGTCAAATCGTGCACCGTCTCTCAAACATTGCAAAAACACGTGATACAAAAGTGCAATAGCGGTAGACACCACTGCATGGTACCAGTAGTACACCACGATGCAGTTTCTGGAAGTTCTACACGCGTAGTACACTAGCGGCTTTGTCATATTGCATGTTCGGTGGTACCGTGGTGTATACAGTATTGTTTTTTTTTTTTAAGTACTATAACGATCTACGCAAGAACGGAAAGAGATTCATTCATTCACTAACTTAAACGCATGGAATCTTTATAGCCAAGTGTATATCTGTGGTACTGGCTGCTACATGCACTGGTGTTGTGGTGCAGGAGCAGAAATATATATGTGCGCCCCCGCGCCTAAATATATACATGTATCTCCTTTATTTTTCCAGAAATTAGATATAGTTTATACGGTAAAATCGCATGCATATAGACGCCGCGGCGTTTATTCGGGACATGCAGAATCAGCTTAAGTGGAAATTTTGGTAGTGTTGAATATATAAAATGTATAGTTTGAACGATGCACAGTTACCTCAG